>JAWWEV010000001.1:26965500-26996399 GCA_035583235.1 Hafferia zeledoni | reverse complement strand
GGAGAGGAGAGGAGAGGAGAGGAGAGGAGAGGAGAGGGAAAGGAAAAAAAAAAGAAGAAAACACGAAACCTACATTTTCTGCCTTGACTAGATATTTATGTGTGTAGCTTTGTTTGTACTGGGGCATTATGCTGCCTGGTTGTGCTGCTGTCCAGATTAACATATCAAATGAAAGAGTACCAGGAGAGGGACAGAGCAAGATAAGCCTGTCCAATTCCGATAATGTTTTCCACAGGAGATAGGCCCCCACCTGCAGGACTTCACTCCATTCCAGAGAGGTTTTTAGTAAGGGCTGAGATAGTTGGTGCTTTTATCAGTGTGGGAGGAGAAAGTGGGAAAAGGTAAGAGGAAAGTCAGGTGACAAGAGTGACTCTTTCAGGAAGAATGGAAGAAGCTCATGCCATTAACCAAATGTTCATTCACAATTTCTCAGCCATATTTTCCCCTCTCCTGGGAGGAATCTTGCTACCTACCAAAACAAAACCATTCTGTCCTATCTTGAGCTACCCCCATAATTTTTCCTGGCACCCTATAAACTGCCCAGAGAATGAAATGCTACCCTTGCCCTTGGGAAATCTGAGGAAATGAACTGGAGAGAGGAAATACAAACCATTTTTAAGTTTCAAAAGGTGAGGAATCTCTTAAGAATTTGTTCCCCAGCAACAAGAGTGCAGTACCAGGGGATGAACCAAACTCCCCTTTACCTAAAGTGACAAAGATAAACCAAAAATGTACTTCATAGTGGAAGAGACAGCCTTCCCTTCTGATGGTCCTTTTTAAATGTGCTTTCACCACGCTCAATAGGATCCCAGCCATTTAACTGTTTTTCCTCCCTTTTCTCCCTGAAGGTGCATCCTATATTACCTCAGAGTGGAGCACCCTTAAGTTGTAGCCAAAACTGCTCATAAGGCATTGAAGTTACAGAGGTGCTCTATATTTGCTGCTGTGTAAAGGACAACCTATATCCATTTTAGCTCTCCACCTGTACAAAATATCCTGTGCTTTGTTCACTCTAGTATTAAAACTTGCAAGGATAGATACTTGGCTGATAAAATTTCCAGGGGACCCTGCTGTAAATCAGAACACATCCTCACTGGTGACATTTTAGAAATCTGATAGGGTTTTGGTGCCCATATTTACAGCCTAGCCCTATAAACATTCACACAAGCACAACAGCAGGGGCAGCAAACAGCATGGAGCAAACATGAGCAGCCAGTGTGAGGGGGAAAAAAATCAGGGATTTTCAGGCAACCCCTCATGCTTCCTTTGCAAAACACATTGGAATTCCTAATAACTTTTTATTCACATTTTCTGCCTGTTTCTTATTACAATTCCCTTGTTAACTTGAAATAAACTGTGTTGTTGGGGATGTGATGTAACTGTTTAGTGGCCAGTAAGAAAATGATGGTTAAGTTTCCCAGTGCTCTAATGGTAACTTAAAAATTTCCTGGTGGAAGCTCGAACAACTCAGCCACAGAATTGTTTCTGATGGACTAGAAGTTTCAAGTGCTTGCCTCGATCTGGCAATTGCCTGGGTACCAGTACTGGTGATGTGGTCACAATTAGGATGTGCAAGCAGAATGTGGCATCAACCAATAAGAGGGGGCTGGTTCCACAGTTTAGGAGCTTTAAACAGGACAAACTTTGAAAGTTTAGAACAGTCATTGTTCCCACTGACTGGCAGTGTAAAATGAAATGGGAAAATGTAAATTAAAGTGTTAAGCCTATCCAATTATGGACCAAAAATGCACTTCCAAGCAAAAAAATTTTTCTACTAAGCCAGAAACTACCTGGAATAAAATGTGGAAATAAAAATACTAAAATTCAGTCATTTGTATCATAGAAGGGGAAAACAAAAGTTACTAAAAAATTCCAAGATAAAATGTGCAGGAAACTTACGAGGGAAATTCATAAAATGAAGGAAATACTAAATAGTTAACCAAGGTAAAGAGGCAAAAAAGATACTTTTATAAATATAAAATGTGCTTGAGACTGGCCATGAGCCCATTGCTAGATGCAGGTGATAAAACTGCAAATGGCAATCCAAAAAAGGCGGAAATATCCAATAAACATTTTGTCCTTCGCACATTGTTTTGTCCTTGGAATGAAGCTGTAGAATGTATCATCCCAAATTACGTCAGCCCAACAAAATTCACTGTAGGTAATAAAAGGAGATGTGAGACGAGATCTGCTAAAATTAAATGTTTTCAAATCAACAGGCCTGGAGTCTTATATAAACTAAATGAGGAGTTCTCTGAATCACTAGTGTTGATACTGAACAACTCATGGAAAAATGGGAAAATGAAGGGTCAGAGAATTTCAAGTATATCTAGTTAATAAATAACTACTAAGGAAGGAAGGCCCAGGAAATTATAGAAACCAATATAATATAGATTATTACAAATATATATTATAAATATGTACCCCAATAGCAATCTGGATACAATAATGAAATTATTTAAGTCCATATTCTTTCTAAAACTCAATAAGAAATAAATATGACTAATCTGAACCCACACTGTTCTGTTTAGGAGGTAATGAATAAATAAAGGCAACTATATAGAGTACAACACAGACATGTCCAAGGCGTATTACTGACCAGTTTAAAAATTGCAATTAATAGATTAAAAACTAGTTTATGGATAGATCTCAAAGGTTTTGTTAAAGGGATGGTATCCATGAGAAGAGGAATTTCTAAAGACATCACTCAGAGATCAATCTCATTCTGAACCTATTCTGTATGTTCTAATCAGTCCCCTAGATTGTAAAATGAAACCTTGTTTGTTAAAAGCTGAGACAAACACAAAAGCTGAAGAAGACAGTTTTAATGTATGAATGATCACTAATGTCAGAATATACAGAACTACAACTCTGTCCTGGGCACCAGTGGTTTTCTGTGCTGTGCTCAACATACTCATCTTTCTGGTGGCTCTGCATTGAAATGAACTCTGTAACTAAATCTCATGTTTCAAGGCTTCTGTGGACAGCCTGCTGGAGGGAGAGGACAGTATTTTTTCCTGATGCCCAATTTACCCACACGCTCTAGGATGCTTGAAGGAAGACAAAGCTCCACTGATTGGCAGCAGCTAAAGTGGGACCCTGAAAAAGTTGCACCAGTGTCCTGCTAGGACACATAGGATCTATTTTTTCTTAAGTGCGTATGTTGGTCTATCTTGCTCACACGCTGAGGGTCAAATTTAAAGTCAGATATGGAATTAGGAAGGAATTTTCCATCCCACAAAGACTGGCGAGAATCCCAAGTGCAGCTAACTTGCTGTTTTCTCTTCTTATCTCCCTAGACTTGAACAGGGGGATGCAAATAACAAACTTAAACCCAGAGATTTAATAGATTTACAAGATCTTAAAGCAAAAGAAAGAACATATTTCTTCAGAGGATGTCATCACTGCATGACTCCAAGAGGCTTGTTTCTCCTGAGTCAGTGTGGGGCAAAGACATGGATAGCATTTTGGTAAAGGAAGGGTATATGTGATGTTGCATGTCTCATAACAGTTTTACTAAAAGCTCCAAGGGGCGTGACTGAAGCCTCAGCACATAACAAAAGCCAGTGTGTGTAGAGGGTGCTATAGATGTGTCCTTGTCATAAAATGAGAACAATGTGATGTTGAATTCTGCTGCAGATCATCTAAACTTTGGTTGTCGAGGAGTTAATTCACTTAGCAGAGCTGTGATGTTTCAGCTGTTTAGGCAGTCCTCTTAGAGTCCATTAAAAAAAAAAAAAGCCCAGAAAACCAACTAAAAACTGGCCACTACTTATAACTGCTAAAACTACTTTTGGTGTTGACATACCAACTTACTGACAAGGAAAGTGTTTCCTATAGTGTCAGCACAGTAAAAGTTGAAGTCTCGGTCACATGTGTACTTGTCTCAAACATAAACAAAAAACCCTGATAAGTTCCAGATCCAGAGCCCTTTTCCTGTGGGTGCTACTGTAGTGAAGCAGAACCAGCCTCACTTGATGTTCAGATAGCAGGATAAACCTGCAGTGTTAGCAATGGTGCGATGCTTTGTTTTGACTTACGCACTGAACAGAGCAAAGACAAAGCCACAAGAGCAGAATAAATATAGACAAGCAAGAGGTTATTGCATTAATAGCTCACTTTCATGAAAGCTGCCCACACTTAGAAGGGGAAGTGCAAACACTGAACCTGGAACCCTCTTGAGACTTCTTACTAAATGATGTTGGACTTTTCCTCTTTTTGACTGTACAGATTCAATACTCAAAATGCACCCTTGCTAAGTCCAAATGTACCAGATCTGTAGCCATTTAAAAGAGCAAATATGATACAAAGTGAAAGGGAATACTCTTAAAATTAATCTATGAATAGATCTCCCTTCCCACTATTGAAAAGACAGACCAAAGGTGTACCACAGAAAAGCACTTGAGCAAACCTGGATTTCTGTAAACTAGAAAACTCTATTTAAAGGTAGCAGACTTGCATTATAAAAGTACCACCACAACAGTCAAGGCAACAAACATTTACAGAAAAGACTGGGAGCTGCAAATTTTAGTCAAATCACTCAATGCTTTTGTTGTTGATCTTGATTATGAGAGACAACATTGTTAAAGAGCTTTGCTAAAGACTCAGCAAAATTACCTTTCTAAATTATAAAATATCAAGGCAGACTGCTCCTAAAACTTCGGAAGACAGTATAATCACTTCTTTTGTTATTTGCAAACCTGAAGGAAACAATTTCAAACAAAACAAAGCACTCTCTATTAGCTCTTCTTCAAGGAATCAAGGGGAACACAAAACCAACATTAGCATTTGTAATCTCTTTCTGAACTCAACCCACCAGCAACAGAAACATCACTAAGAAAACAGTAGTTGGAGGCATTTCAGTAAACAACCACACCACTGAGATTTCGAGTGCTCACTGCATATGCCTAATTTCTTGCCAGCTTCATTTCTTGCTCAGTCATTTACTTGTGCAATGTTGAATGCAGCAAAAGAAATCTCCACTTCCCTAGCCTGTAAATAGGTAATAATTAGCTTTGACCTCTTCTGTGGAGGATGGAGGACGTTGAGGCTGAATAATTGTTCCTCAGCAAAATAAAAAAACAGAATATCATTATATATAAGATTATGACAATGATACTGTGTACTCCTTGCATAGCTTCTCTCCAAGGATCTAAGACTTCCTAACAAACACTAAATTAATCCTTGCTACCACACTCTTGGAAGACAAATGTCTCTTTCCTACAATTTATTTGCAAGTGGGAGAACATAATGAGCAGCTAATGCCTATACACCTGATTTTAAAAAATGCTTTCACGATTTTATTTGTAAATGTTTATTTAACTTCCCAAAAGTTAAACTAGGAAAAATATACTATTTCATGCCAGTCTCTCTCCTCTCCTTCAGCTCATTGAAGCCTTACGACATCAAGCCGTAATTCAATTTCTGTGTCTGGAGACTCAGCACTAATAGCTCCGTCTGGAACATCAGTATCAAGGGACCATGTCTTCAGAGTTTAGAGGAAGCCAGCAAAGAGCTTTCTGGAGAGATAGGGAAAATTTCTATTATTTATTTTAGAGAGAGATTATTAAGATGTGATGATTATAGGAGTGTGTTATTTTTGTTATCAGCATCCCAGTATTACAGCATACACCAAAATTTATGTACAGACACAGAAAAAAAAATGCATTCACACCTCTATATAACTTGCCCAAATTCTCTCTCCAGAAAATATCATGACTACTCATTTCAGAATGAGATAGACTGAGCTGGTAATTAACCTCCCACCTCAGGTCCCATCATCATCTCCAACAGTTATAAGTTGTTTAATCACTGAGGCAAAAGGACTTCATATTTCTAATAGTAAGTCTCATCATTAGCAATGAATATTCTTACTGCTATGACTATGCATCATTAGTTTTCAAAAAACCATTTTTGCAAGCCTGCTATATTCTTGGGCCAGTACATTTTCACTGTTGTTTAGATTTTCCACGGAATGACACACATATCCAGAGTGTTTTTAAAAACAAACACTGATTTTCTGTCTATCCTGACGGTAGGATTCAGTTGGGTAAGTTCTCCAAACATTATTGTGCATACATTAAGACCATCAGGAAGAGTCAATGCTCAAACTGTACTTAGGAGTCAAAAACTGAGCATTGTCTTGCTGAAATCCAGAAATCCAAGTGCAACTGTTCCTTTTCCTTTTTCAAAGGTGAGCCATTTTTCACTCAACTGTCCTTACTGTGTGTGTTTGTCATCATATCTTCTATTGAGAACTATGAATGAGACACTACCATTGTTCATATTTTTGTATTTAGGTGATTAATATTTCTGCATTTATAAATACATGTTTCTAGTTTGGTATTTAGTGTAGTTATGTATTTAAAACCACATAAACCATCAGTGTGTCTGCCAGCCTGCTGTTCCTGGCTTCAGCCTTTCTAGTAAAACTATCAGCTTTGCTGCATCTTCTGGGATCTAGCCGTGCTGAATAAATTTTGCATCATGTCAGCCCAGTGAAAATAAGCAAAAATAGACTTTACTTGCAGCTTTAAAACAACACAGTTTCCAGGGAAAAATACCCTGATGTCTCATTTTCAAGGACACAGATTCCAAGCCAGTGTGGTTACACCATCACCTTAAGAAGTTCAGGCCTTGATAAAAGTTTAAGCACCATTTACTGTTAATGCATTTGACACATTGAAATGGATCAACTACTGTAGTTAGATCAGCTCTCCCTAAGCCAGAGTATCTTATTTAGACCTGTAAAGATGTAGACCTATATAGACCAGTTTCTGATACACCTCTAGCAAAACAAACTGCTGAATAAAGACAGCGAGTAGGGAGTGAAGAAATTAAGTGAAAGGAAGAACTTTCCTGATACAACTTCTATATGCTTCCCCAGTTTGTCAAATCCTACCCTCATTTTTCCTTCAGAGCCATATAATCCAACATATTCTCAGTCCCCCTCTTCCCTATTCACACAGAACCACAAGAATTTGATGGTTTGTTTGTGAACACACTGACGCTGTGCTGAAATGCCCAGCTCAGGTCTTGAAAGCTGGGCTTTTAACTTAGGGTGAAGAACACGTCTCTCACCTGCAAAGCATGAACCTCCAAACATGCTTTGCAGACCACAGAGCAAGAGGATTAAATCAAACTTACCGGTGTGGGAAAGGTGTGACAACAGGAAATGTAGGGGCAGTGTGAGAAAAACGCACAGCACCAGAAACCAGGAGGCAGACTGAAAGAGGGGACAGCTTTGAACAAAAGTTTCAAACTCTGTTCTAATTTATGAGTGCAGAAGAGTTGTCCAGACAAACAACATTTGACAAAATTTCTTTCTCTTGATACCATGTGATCATAAAAGGATCCAATAGTTGTGTACATGCTTACTAATTTCTAAACTAATAATAATTTAAGACTATGGAATAGCAAACATTAAATGAAGAACTATGAAGTAAATTCATTCCTGGCATAAATTTCTAAACAAATATTAAAATCTGTATAAGGGTAATTAAAATTTCAGGACCTGCTTTAAATATTACCTATGTTCAGTTTGTAATTATCTGATTGCTTATGTATGATTAAATCACCCTGTAGCTAGAGCAGGAGCTTTACCTCAAATCACAGCTGGACCTGAACAATTATTTTGCTATTTTGTTGAAATGAGCTAAAATAACTTCAGTCACAGCAGCACATGAACAGGGACTGAGCTGAAGAAATAACTGACTGAGCTCCACAACATGAGCTCCAATCTGTGCTGCTCTATTCATCCATTTTTAAATTTTTCATCTCAGTATAGAATGAACGAGAATGACCTTTTGATTTTTCAACTAGCTGAGATTCACTTTATCACACAATCTGTATTTACACAGTCAGAGAGTATTCCCAGAATAATATCATGTCAGGCTGCTGTTATTGTAGTTTTATATGTATCTGTGTAGTCTTGGAACATGGAGAATGCTTCTGAAGAAATGGCCCCAGCAGACAGTGTGAGAAGGACAGGTCAGTTAGCAACCTGCAGAGGAACCACAAGATCCTTTCTGCGTCTTCAGGCACTTAGGAAAAACAGAGGCATAGTGAGTAAGAGCTGAGATAAGGTTTGCAATTTTATACAGTTATGAATTTTGTTCAGACTGAGGACATCTGCATGTTTTTATACATAATTATTACTCTTAACCATTTAAGTTGCCCTGTAACCATGCACCATGTTAAACAGATGTCAGGACTGCAGTGAGCTTTACAAACTAAATAAACTGTGGAAGAGGGGTTTATTTTTTGCCTCTCTAAGATTTACATAATCTATGCAGATAAGGATTTTATTGCTTTATTAATAAGAATTAAAGATAACAGAAAGCAATGAATCTAAGCATCTGTTACCACCCATAGATTAAACAGTTGACTGAGAAGAGACTATGTGCTGCAATGAATAATTACATGCAAGTAAATGTTGCTGTACAAGTCATGCCCAGGTTCTCCAAGCTGTTCTTGGCATAAGACCAGAAGAGGTGAAACAAAAATAGTTTCATGTCATTTTTGGAGTTGCCCAAATCCAGTAACAAACAGAGGCCAGCCCCAGCCTTGCATGCCCCAGTGTAGCTACAGGACTGTTCTGTGCATCATCCACTTGCCTGTGGTTTCAACAGTGTATTTGATAGCTGAGGACCCCTGGGAGAATGTGAACTTTAATTCTCAAAGGTATTTTCCTCAGGTATAGGAAACATTAAGGAAGCTGGTTGGTACCAAAGAAATAGGTACCTGGATTTTAGAAACATCTCAACTTAAAAACTGTCCTCCATAAACTTTTTGGATGAAACAATGCCACAGCATTAACTTAGAGCACCTACAATTAAACTGGACAAAGTATACAGGCAAAACAGAGAGGAAAGACAGGAAAGACAGGCAGAGTGTACAGGCAAGGCAACTGAGCGCAGCTCAAGGAGGACTTGGGGGTATTGTGGGTGACAAGACTGACATGACCCAGCAATGTGCACTTCCAGCCTGGAAAGCCAACCATATCCTGGTTGGCCAGCAGGTCAAGGGAAGTGATTCTACCCCTCTACTCCACTTCCATGAGACCCTACCTGGAGTACCACATTCACCAACATAAGAAGCCTGGAGAAGAGAAGTCTGAGAGGAGACCATATAGCAGCCTTCCAGTACAAAAAGGGCTACAAGAAAGCTGGAGAGGGACTTTTTACAAGGGGATATAGAGACAGGACAAGAGGAAATGGTCTTAAACTGAAAGAGCTTTAGATTAAATATTAGGAAGAAACTCTTTACAGTGAGGGTGGTGAGACCCTGGAACAGGTTGCTCAAAGAAGTTGTGGATGTCCCACTCTTGAAAGTTTTCAAGATCAGGATAGATGGGCCTTTGAGCAACCTGTTCTAGTGGAAGGTGTCCCTGTCCACAGCAGGGAGGATGGAACTAGATGATCTTCAAGGTCCCTTCCACTCTAAACCATTCTATGATCCCACTGTGTTCAATTTCTACCAACCCACAGCACTGGAATGGAAAGATGAGAGATGTAAGTTATCTAACACCACTGTCAGCTGTTGTAGTGAAATCATGTTCTCTTACTTAAGAAGTATAGGTGTCATCACCCTTTTCCCCCACAGGATGTGAACTCCTGCTCACCTAAAATACTTCACTTAGGAGGAAATGGACATTGTTAGGTATACACCAGCACTGCTGTGCTACATGCTTAACTAAGAATTATGAATTCTCTTTCCTTCCTAGTTATAAGGTTATTATATACCTGAATAATTTTTATGTTGCTTTGCTCCTGAAGAAGCTGTTCTAATGTCAGTGTAAGCATCACAGAGGTATGTTAGCTGGCAATTACTGGCTAAAGCCAGAGAGAAATTACCAAAAGAAAAAAAGAAACTTAAAAGCACAAATCCCAAAGAGAAACAAAATATTTAGGCTTTTACATTTTTCATATGCTCATCAAAAATTCCTCCTTTTTATCTCTGGGCCTGGAAATCAGATCATTTCTCAAACTTGAACACAAGTTGTCATCCAAACCTGTATTTAGATTAATGACATGAATATGAATGTGAGTACCTAACAATAGAAATCTGAACCTTAAAATTATAGTTGTGTATTTTTTCTACTTTGATAATCCCTGATACAAAATGGGAACATGTTTTGCTATAATTAGACATTTTTAAAAGCTCTTTCAGATCTCTGGATGAAAGACAGTATCTGGATGCCAAGGTGTTGTCAACTTTTTTTACTGTCTGGAATTGTGTGCTCAAATCCTGGCTCTATCAACTCAACCCTTCTTATTTCTGAGACAGCTGTTTCAATGTGTTCTGATTTACTACAAGCAGAGCATTCAAATAAGGCCATATAATGTAGGGCTGTTTCAAACACTTCCTATAAAAACAAAATCTTAATACTCCACATGTGTTGCACGCAAGTATATTCTTTATGTCTTACTGTTTTTAATGGACATCCCTCCAAACTTACCTGCCAGTTTGCAAATTGCAAACAGCAACAGCAAATTGTCAGAACAAACTGCACCTTCAGCATCACCTACGCTATTCTGAGTCCCCCAGGTTGTTGGCACAGCTGTCAACAATTTTCAGTTACATGTCACTAATTCTTTGGGCAAGGCACATGAAGAGAGAGGATACAAATTGTTGTGTCAGCTCTGCTGTTTTTGCAATGTTAACAGAAACTACAGCACCAAGATTGCCTTTAGTGTTTAGTAACTGCATTGATCACCTTGGTGAACATCACAACAGACATGTTGATTAAGAAAATGAGATTACTACAAATCCCCTCTCAGATTAACATTTTTCTTTAAAAATTCTGACCACTAACTATCCTGGCATTGCTTTTAGGAAAGATGTTTTGGTGAAAATATAAAACTTTGTGAAAAAATAAGTAATTTCAGAGTAAGTAATTTACATTATTTTCATATAGTGGCATTAAAATAATCTATTCCTCAGTAATAATCTTTGTCAATAGTATTTTCTTGCAGGATGTCATTGGGATCCTTAGTGTCATTTGCCAGGCACTGTCACCAACCTAAAGGTTCCTAAAAATGTCATCACATGCAGATATAACCAGCAATAGTCCCTGCCTGGAACCATGGAAATAAGTGCTATTCTGACATGTCATTAACAGAGAATAAGTCTATTTCTACAAAATAACATTTTGATGTACAGTGCAAAGAATAAGTTATTAGGGGAGAAAGAAGGAAGACATTATATAGGAAAAGTGTCTCATCCTCACACAAACAACAAATGGGGAGCACTCAGCCTCAAGGGCTTCTCTTGTTTCACCTCATTGACCCTGTTCACTCCAACAGCCATGCAAGGGACGTTCTTCCCACAGTTCCTTTAGGTCTGAGAGAGAAGACAGTGCCAGCTCTATGCCTCTGTCAACTCCCACTCCACCACTGCTTCTTGTCAGGTCTCCACATCTGCTCCCAGCCCTCTCACTGCTGCTGGTTTCAATGCTAACAACTGCAGCATCTCTCATTGCACTGTGCTGCCAGCTACGGTGCTGATGATAAAACATCAGACACGTCCTACTTAGCTAGAGTAATTCCAGTTTGACAAAGGGTGGAAAATGCCTACATCAGGCCCCTACCTGAATAGTTTCAGCTCTGTCACTGCACACAGAAAGTCCAGCAGCATGGAGAACCACTGCACTTCTCTCCATTTTGTTGTTCACCAATGACAATGACCAGAATATATGGATATTAGTGGTTGCACGGAGGTTCTTCCCATTAAGAGTGCCCTGTGTTCAATTTTTGCTGACCTTCACAAAATACTTCAGTGCCCCAACTGAAAACTGAAATAGACTCTATGAAAGTGAAAATAACTACAGCAAAACAACTACCAAAAACTTAATCTGCTTTGTTCTGGCTACTTGCAATAAATGGTGACAGATCCTGCCTGTGTCAGATTGCAGTGACAGTTACTGATGCATCCATGGTCAGAGCACAAAGTCAGCAAGAATGTACCTATGACTTTGGTGATTTCATACTATGTGGTTTCATTTCAATCTCAGTTTTCAATTTAAACTAAACACTTCTGCCTTTCATGGCTGTGAACCAAAAGGCTTCAGTACTTAAGTATAGTAAAACAAATACAGCAATTGTTGCACAAGTTCCAGAAGAGGAATGGATTGCAGTTATTAACACTGAAGAACTAAAGCTCAGGTCCTTGAAAGTTCTTGAGATACTCATCATCCTCTTTAGACACAGAGATTTTTCCACCCCTACAAGTGTCATCCAGCTGCTACTTAAGCCTGGAGGGCTGAGATCTCATCTCTGTAAGTCAGCAGGCTGACACTGTGCTTCCTGCACCACTTGATACAGATACACTGCTCAAACCTCTCCACTGAAAGCTCCCAGGCAGAGTATTCAAAGTATGTGGTCTGATCTAATTGTGGAAGAGGGAGGGTAAAGGCCTCTTTTTAAGATTAAGCAGAGCTTTCTGACTGACCAATGCTTTCAAAGGCTTAGGTATGAAAATGTCCATGAAAATGGACATGACACATTAGAGACCATTAATTATGCAAATGCTGCTTCCTGAGAAATGGAAGCAGTAGTAACTGTACTCTAGCTAGCTGCTGAAATTACTCAACCCAAGACTATCTCAGGAAGCAAAAAACACTTAATATGTTACCAATGTGTTTGTTAAAGACAGAAGTCTAAATCATAGGAAGAATTCATGCTTATACATTCACACACCACTGATGATAATAACCTCATTACAGTGCTTTATGGAAAATGTACTTAAAAGACATTATGGCACAACAAGTGGAACCTATTTCTGTTATTTAGAAACCAGACTTTCACACTCAGTTTGTCATTCACTATCTGGATCCATCCCCTTCGATCTCTAATACCTAAAACAGGAGAATTACAGTTGCCTCCAAAGGTAAGGTAAGGACTGCAGGCAGGTTCCTTGAAATAATAAACACAGGCAGCAGAAGATTTAGTATTACAGCTTGGTTTATAAATCTGTGCATTTTCCCTAGACTGAAGGCCACTGAATGGAGGAAATTCATCAGCAGTGTATGACATTTTATAATTTGTGCAAGAATTTGACAGTCTTGCAAAATATATGGCTATGCAGAAGGTGTAAAATATCAGTGGGACTTATATGTGGCATAGATTAATTGTCTTTGGGCAGATTGTTGCCTTTCCAGCACAAAGTTCCTGTAAAGAACAACCTCCACAATTCAAAACACTTACAAAACACTTGTGTAGAAAGAATGGCATCTGAACAGCTGCAACACTGCATTGTGTAGAGGTTACTGCTTGGTGTATAGTGAGTACAGCTTAGTTAAATTTCTCCTCAAAGGCCAGATGTAAGACACGTTCTAAAATGTAAACAAAGAGACAGATCTGAAAACTGTATTGCTGTTGCCAGGCTTGGACTGCTTGGCTTGCTCAGGGTTAGTCACAGGGCCCTAAGGAGTACCAATAAGGATATGTTCAAAGCATTAACAAACACATACAGCTAAATTGGTCACCTTGAAAGCAGCAACCATAGCAGCCTGAGTGTAGAACCTGTGGACCCATTCACTCCTGGCTTCCCACAACAGGGTTTCAAGCAGTGCCAAAGAACTGAGCAGGAATGTGTATTGTGTGTGGCAAAGACAGCAATGAGGTGAAAGGTGGAAGAAGATGGGAACAAGGAGGCAATCCCTGACATAAGAACCAACTACTGAGGCACTAGTCTAGACATTTAAACCTGCCTACACAGTGCCTCGCAAGAATATCAGAGGTATTGGGCCTGACAGATGTGCCACAGGAAATGTTCTTCTGGGGTGCAGCAGCTGCAGTTTAGTTGTTGTACTTTGTCTACCTGAAATGGTACTCAGTGAGGTACCTGGATCCTTCTGGGAAGATGCAAGGGTGTGTGATACCTCAGGCCCTAATGTGTACATTCACTGATGAATCCCATCACCACCAGGCCTCAACTTCCCTTTTTCCTTGCCTCCTTGGAGTTTTGTGCAATGGACCATGTGAACACAGCCATGGGTGGATGCTTCTCTGGAGCTCCTGAGTCTGGTGAACACTTTGGCACTAACAGCCAGCGTAAGAGATACAGCTCTGTTGCACATTCACTGAAACAGTTAGTCTGCTCCCAGCCCTGATTCTTCCAGTTGGTACTAGAGCCAGGAGCAATGGGGCTAGAGGAAATAATGGGGCTAGAGGAAATAATGGGGCTAGAGGAAATAATGGGGCTAGAGGAAATACCCCCATAGTATTACGTTCATCCATTCATTGCATTGTCTTCAAGGATGTTGCTTCATACAGGCAGTTCTCAAACAAATAAACTTCACAAGCAAATGCTTAATTAATGGTGCCAGACCACGGGTGAGCCAGAGGGTAGGAAAAGAGGAAAAGGATATTAATGTCCCCATTTCAAGAAGACTAAGGTTACAAGGTAAAAAGGAAAGCACAGAGGACAGAAAGCAGAAAATACAGGTTAGATAGTACTTCTTGGAGGAAAGGACTACATCTGTTAAGCTCTGCCTTGAGACCATGACATGAAATTGAAAAATTGAAAGTCTTTCATCTCCTTAACCTAATCTGCCTGAGACAACTTCAGCACCCTATGACAGGGACCAGCTCTCTTTCGTGTTTGCAGAGCATACTGTAGACCACTATACTGGTTTAGGACATGTCCTAAGTGCAGACAAGAAACAGATTAGAAGCCCCACTACTTGCCAAACCCAGCAGACTGCTCTGGGCAGCGTTGTGGTGCTAGAAGGACTTGCTGACAGAAGGCAGAAATCCAGAAGAGCTGCTTACAGCAGGAATTACACTTCAATATTAGATTTTACTTTGGGTTGCTCCTAAATGTTCTGCTTCTCATAAGATGTATGTAAAGAAATCCCCAACCCCAATGTTTTAATTCAAGATACCAATTGTCCAAGTATAGCAGCAGCACAATAGGCAAAAAGACATCAAATGCCAAAGTCTTTCAAATAAAAGTGCACTTTCTGTAGATTAATAGACCTATATGTTGATTATTGATGTTAAACATCTGGAAAAAGATCTGACATCAACTGTCTTAAATTTAGTGAATTCTTGTGAATCTGTTATTTATCTTTCAAAGCCCCCATATTGTTATTTTCAAGTAGTAAATTTAATTAGGAAAATTTACTAAACTGATCCCATAATTTAAGTTGTAGAGAATTTATTGTTATTCATGAGAAGTCACTTAATGTTCTTCTAACTTATTAAGATGAAATAACTCTTTTTAGATGCTGAATACTGTTAGAAGTCTCAAAAATAGTGTACTTGTGCAAACTATTACAGAAAAAAATAAAGTCCATCAATGAATTCCTGTAGATGGTATCACGGTCACTGAGTTAATTTTTTTAAAAAATAGAAGCCAACATTTTAGCTGCAACAAACAGAGTATTCAGATAACTTACCTACTGTTTTGTTTGCAAGATGTCTTTGTATTGACTGACTTTTATCATTTATTTGAGGACTCTCAGAGTACCTTCTGTTTGACTCATAGCTAATCATTTTTTGAGAGGACTGAATTCCATTTCATGACTGTCTACATGCTGCATCATAAATTCAAGACTACACACTCCCTTCTCTCCACTGACCTCCCACAGATGCCAAAAGGAAGCTTGTACAGAGATCAAAGGAAGAATTTGGGCTCTGTGTAGTAAAATAAAACTTTCAGTTGTTATTTTTTACATCACATTCAGAACTGCTTACTGGAAAATGTTCTCTTTGCTAGCATTATTGCCACCCTTGCCTCCTCTCTCTTTTTGTGTTCCCTATCCATCTTTCCTCTGTCTTCTTTTTCTTCTCTGTGTGTGTCATGACAGATTCCTGCTCCCTGTGCATTGCGCTGCAATGCTCCCTGTTAGCACGCACAGTGTCACCATGAACCACCAGTACCTGCACTCTGACAAGTCCAAAGGAGCACAGGTCTATCTCTAAACTGAGGATGCAGCACAATGGTCCTTTCTTTCTGCTAAAGAGAATATTGTGTATCTATATGTGCAATGTCACACCTCTGTTTAGCAGTCCCAGCCCCCCTGCTCTGTTTTTCAAGAAGCAAAAATAAGAACCCAGGCACTTACTAACTGCCTGACCCCTATCAAACACTCACATGGGTGTTCAGTGTCTTGTCCATCTAAGTATCCAGCACCAAGTAGTCTCTGTCCCCAGAGGCAGGTTAATATGTCAGACTCAAGTGCCCCAAACTAACTATTAATAAATAAAAATTATCAAGTTCAGTAACATAAAGTTTTCCCTCCAACTCCAAAGTGGATTTAGATCAGTTGAGCTGGTTTCAGACACAGGGGATCTAGCTATAAGGACCAACTGAAAGCTGAAGAACAGACAAGTGGCTAACTGACTCTGTGCATCACAACAATCCATTGAACAATCCTGAAAGTGGTGGGAAAAAGGATCAGAAACTTTTGAACCCCTGTTTTGCCTGTTCCCATATGGCAACCATACCATGAAACAATACAAAGCTTTTTGCATGGAAATCCCAGTGTGTTTTAAAAAAACCCTGTTTCTAAGCAAGATATTTGTAACAAGACTGCGTGAGGTATGGTTCTTATCCTCACTCTTGAAACTGGGAAACTGAAAGAAAATTGTTTGCTTGATGTCAGTGTCCAAGCCTGGAACAGGTTCTGAAATCGTCTTTACAGTTAAGTCACTAGATCATGTTGTCTTCACTATCATTTCATGTATGCATTAAGAGGTTACAATCTCATTTTGTGAGCCAAGCAGTTTATCTATCCTAACTTTCTCAGTTGAGCAAAAAAGTTTGTTTATAAGAAATTAGCCTTGAAACATCAGCAGAGACAATTTTGGTACTAAAGCTGCCACCTCTCTGACAATGCCCTCCCTCAGTCAATAATCGCTGAAAAATGTTCTCAAAATCGTTGGCACAAATTACTGCAGGTAAGGCATTCCGCACTCTTGCAGTTAATAAGTGACTGAGAAAGCCTATCAACTTATGCAGAAGAGGTTGTTTGCAACCAACAATAGATGCAACAGTTTGCAACCAACATGTAGATGGAATGAGAGTGAACTGAAAAGGTCCCTCTGTCTCACTTGACATTTTTCTTCATATTTCAGAAGATAATTCTAACAAGATTATGAAATATCAAGAAAATATTGAGGTTTGAGAATGGCAGAAAGGCTGTTAGACTGACAAACCTGAGATCTGAATTCTTTCATTGAGCCATTAAATTTAGCACAAGAGGTAACTGTACAACTGTCGATATTGCTTTATTGCTGCTTTGAGAATTATGTCGGAATTTTGCCTGTGTGCAACCCACTCCATCACTAGCCTTTTTGAGAGGTTACAGGTAGGACAGTGTGGTGTCAAATACTGTGATAAGATTTGACACACACCTAGGTATAAAGCTAGGATCATCCTGTTAATTTGATAGTTGACTCCAAACATCATCCTTATCCTGCCCTAGAATGAAAGAAATTGTTTTGGGATGCTCTGTATGCTTTCTTGTTGTCAAACTGCCATAATCAATCTGCTTTAAAACTGACTACTCTTCAACAACTTCAATTACATCAATTAAATCTAAACTAGATTTTAAAACAATGTTTCATCTGAACAGCCATCAGATCCCTTCACCACTGCTCAGTTACCATATTCTAATAATAATCCTATTAATTTTTCCACTCTCACAACTAGAAGAGATGTATGAATCTGGACTTCACATCACAGGGATCAATGACCAGACTCCAGTGAATGCACAGGGAACAGAAATGGTTATATTCCTGAGGCTGGAACTTGCATTTCTCATTGAAAAGAGAGCTTAATCCTGCAGCATGGCGAGATGAGAAGCACAGGACAGTAAGTGAAAAGAGTTGCCCAGCCTCAGACTAAATCAAGATCAGGAGTCAAGGGCTCTAATTTCCACAATTAGCATAAATACTTTCAGAGGCGCTACACTGCCTGGGAAATAGGCTAAGCAACGCCTCACTAACACTCCCTTGACCTTGCCCCTCCCAGCACATCCTCTGCATTTACACCAGGTGGTGAAACTCGAGCAGAAGGCAAAAAAGTCCCGACAGTGACAGAGACGCTTCTCAAAAGGGGGAATCAGGAGAAGCTTTCAAAGACGTCTCCCCCCACTGTTCATGGCTAGGAGATGTAGGGCTACTAGCCCTACTAGCTTCCCCTCCTGCTCCTCTGAATTCAGCCCGGGGCGTCCAGCAACATCAATTCTAGTTTGCACCAGAGCTGCAGAGAAAGGCACATAGAGATGGGTTTGGGACAGAGCCTGACAGGAAGGAGGATGGCTATGCAAAATTGATCACCCGTTTCAAGCGGGGAAAAAACACCAGCAAAAAGGGAAAAACTTGAAACAAATACATGAAAATAATTCTAAGTATCATATCTGTATCCACATAAGTAAAAATGAAGATTTTAAGGACAGATTCATTAGGTTTTAGAAACTCTATTCAGACATATGTTGAAGTTTTTTTTGAGTAGTGCTAGGACCTTCCAAAACTCCTAATTGTGTTATAAATTGGTTTGCAAGATGGTGCTACTAGCCGATTTCTATCAGGATCACTGAGGTGATTTTTTTTCCCAGCGCGTGCGATTTCAGTAAAGCAACCTGTTGCTCTTTAAAGTTTTGTTATGAATTACTGTTCTTCCCCTCAATATTATTTCTTGATAACTTCAGCCAGAGAAAACACCTCGGACCTCTACGGAAATTTCTCCTTTTGCCTGATCCTACATGTATGAGAAACCACCCTGCCCAAGATTTGGGGAGGGGAGGCGGAGGGGTCCCTCCGTGGAATTACGTCTGCATCTGGCACGGCCGGCCGGGCTCAGCCTGAAATGCCCCCGGCTCCCCGTCGCCCTCGACTGGCTCCCCACGCCGCAGGTGTCTGCACCCCCAAAGCCAGACCCTGGAGCATCCCTTCCCGCCTCGCCGCCCGTCCAGACCCCGCAGGCTGCGCCCCGTCCCTTCCCCGAGAGCCCCCAGCCCCCAGCGCGGGCGGGCTGGCCCCGGCGGCAGCGCTGCCCGCCCCGGCCCCGCTTCCCCTCCCGGGCGCGACCCACCTACCCGCGCCCCGCTCACCTCCTGCTGCCGCCGGGGCCGCTCCTGCCGCCACCAGCTGCTGCCCTGACTCCGGCGCTGGGCAGGGCGGCGGCAGCAGCATCCCCTGCCGGCCCCCCAGCTGCCGCGGCGGCACTTGCAGCCTCACGGGAACCGGCGGCGAGGGGAGGAGGGGGTGGGGGAGAGAGAAACCCCTGGCCAAGGCCCCGTCCCAGCCCTCCCCGCCGCCTCCGGCACCGGGTCCGCTCCCACGGGCCACGCAATGCGGGGCGGGCGGCGGCGGCGACCGCGGCGACCCTGCCGGGCGCTCCTCGCTCCGCTCCGCGCCGCCCCGCGCCCGCAGGTGGCGGCTGCCCCGGGCAGGGCATCGCGCGTACCGCCCCGGAGGCGCGGGGAGGTGGGATATCTCTCCATGAGCCTTCCCGCGGCCGCGCTTCGGGTGCTGACCCGCGGGAGAGTTCCCTGCGCGGCGCCGGCGCTGCTGCCTGGTCCTGTTGGTGCCCGTGCACCCCGGGTACATACCCCTGCAGCAGGACGCTACTGGGGGTAAAACAAAAGAAAACAAACAAAAAAAAAGCATCGATCTCTCAGTTTTCTTTTCAAGGCTGGAGTCTTCTTCCAGGTCATAGCGAAAAAGTCTGGCCACCTGTTGAAAGCTATTCCCTTGTACCTGAAGTCAATGCAGTGAAGACACCAGAGACCTGTATCTCTTGAAGATGAAAATCCGCATCTTACTCTGTACAGTTAAACTGTTGTGTGGTTGTGTGGGTATGAACAGCTCCAGATCTGCTGTACCTACCAGTTTATTTGGGTCTTAAGAATTGAAATGCAGAGAATGAAATGTTTTCATTATTATTTGCTAGCACTTACTTCACTGCTTTCCGAGTCCAAAGATCTGCCAACACTGTTTGAGAGCAACACTGTCTTTTGGGATCATTATACCATTTATATCTGAAAACTCTTAATCTCATAAAATGCCTTTTTAAGGAAAAGTAGCACATAACCCTGCAGCAGACTCTTGTGCCATTCTACAGCCCAATCAAAGAGATCTGGATCTGTCCTGAGCATACAGTTTTCATTTGCCAAATAATAACAACAAAAATGTTCTTAGAGTTGTGATGTACTGGTTAGAATGACACTTAGAATATTAAAAGTGTACTGTATTTTCATCTTGAAGAGGTGATGGAGACCTTTGCTTCTGAAGGAGATCCATGAGACTTAACTTTAGTGAATGTCTAGTCCACACATTACTGCAGAATTGCCCACAGACTTCAAGTCACCTGTGCCCTTGAATAGCATTTCATGTATTAAGGTGCAGCTAATTTTGGTAAATAATTGTTTTTACTTTCCTGCTTCCACTGCAGTACAGTAACTTTTTAAGAAATTCATCATCATCCTTATGATAGTTCATACAATATAATTGCACAATCATAATGAAATGACCGCAATTACTTCTCAGACTAAAAAAAAAAATTGCTGATTGCAAAGGTGAAGGAATAGCTTCCTTAATTCTTAATCATGCTTAACTGAAGATGCTTCCAAATACAAGGTCTACAAATTCAGAAAATTCTCTACTAAGGTTAAATTAAAGTTTGATTTACGGACCCAAGAAAACCTAACACTTCCCTGCAGAAGACAAAAGTGTTAATGTTTCAAATCCCAAATCAAAATAAAATTCTGTTTGAAGAAACAGTAGAGATTTTTTTGTGCACCAAGTATTTAGAGTCAGGTTCTTCAGGACCATGCTGTAGCATGGCAACAAGACTAAGGTGTGGTTTTTGGTTTTTTTTTTTAAGGCTGTTATCTGGTTGTGCAGAAACTTGAGGAGAACAGGAAGTTGGTTATTTTAAGTAATTTTATAACTACGGGACAGAGACAGAAGAGATGAAATGAAACAAAACCTTTTAAATGGCAAATGATCCAGGACAGATCTCATGTTGTGGTACCATTTAAAACTTCTTCCACACAATCTGTAAGTCAGATACTGTTGTACTCATTACTGCACTACCCCACACAGTCAAGCATGCAATTTATGCCATAGGGTTTTGTGGCCCAGTACTTGAGGCATGGTTGTATTAAATAAGAAACAATGTAACAGATTTTTTTAAAAAGTTATCTCAATATTAATTGTATCTCCCCATTATCTGTGATGTCATCACAGTGTGATGGCTTCTTTCACTATGATAGTAACAAAGAGCAAAAACTGTTTCCACCAATAAAAAAAGGACAACGGAGAGGCAGTAGGACAACCCATAGGGACAGTCTGTGATTTGCTGGACAACTCTTTGCTTTCCAAACCTTAGTGACACAAGCCAAGGTAATAAAATCACATCCATTCAGAGTCCTTCTATTTAAGCCTGAGCAATGTGACTGGCATTCTTCCTCCACCTACAGAGTTCAAGCAGACCACACCAGAATGCACTTTGTCAGTACCCCCGAGGTCCCAGTGTTTTGGGGAGCCCAGCCAGAATGCAGAAGGCTCAGTTCCTCTTGTGTCTAAACAGATTTTAACCCTTATCTCTCACTTAGCAAGGAAATAGCCTAGACAGCTGGCCACAGAGCATTTCAGAGGAAGAATTACCTATGCTGTCCTTTTGAAACCCACATTATCCTCAAATGACCTCATTTTATTTTGAATTAAGTGGGAAGAAAAAGAAAGAGTAAGCTACTGACTCCATGGAAATACTAACATTCTGAGTCCTGTGCTAATGACTGCTGATTGCAGTTTTGCAGTCACTCTTTGCAGAAGAAGCTGATGGGTTTAGTAGAGACTCTGGATCCGAGCCAGTTTCAGTAGTGACTTGGGAGAGATTTGGAAGCTAGTCCTTATATCCCAGCTTCTCTCTGCCTTTGCCATCTACAACAAAGACTTAAAACACAGCATAAAAATACAAAGCAAAATCCAAATATCTTACTTTTATTATTTAATTCCCTCTTTATTGCAATACTAAATAGCATTAGTAGCTCAGTGATACAATGCCTGAGAAAGAAGGAAAACAACAAATACTGAGGATCACTTCTTCAAAGGCATATATGAAAGCAAAAAGAAAATTAGTACACAGAACTACAGAGAACATACAGCCCCTAGTTTCTTTAAAACTACAAGTCATAATCACAGTCTGGACCCGTAAGGCCTAAACCAACTCTCAGGTCCAACAGTTAAACAAGGAGAAGCTGGGAAGAGTTGAGATGGAATTCCAGACCTAAGGATAAAGGAGAGAAAAGCTGATGTGGCAAAAGACTTCTCTGGTTTCTGTGATAGTGTGGTCACCTCAACTGCACTGTGGCCTTCAGGGTTTGATCTCAAAGGATCAAAGGCTGTATTGTCAAGCCAGTCTGCTAAGTTGCAGCAGGTCCTTTATGATGGAAAGGTATCTGTGGGATCAGTGGGGAGACTCTTCAGGGAGAAACAGGGGAATCTCACAGAACAAGAAGAGAGTTCAGAGAGAGAGAAGGATGCTCAGAAACAGTTACTTTCCTCTTGCAAGAGTTTTGTTTGATTGTAGGGTTTATATGGTTTTCAACTGTGTATCACCAGATGCTCAGGCATATTGAGCAACTCAGTCAAAAGCAGGTTGGGAGACAGGTGGGCAACTGCTGGGAAGGGCTCCTGGAGGAGACCATTGATTGGAGTGGCATCTGTAATCAGTTGGACCTACTGAGGATTTATGTGTGTAGCACAACTTACTGTGCAAAATCAAGGCAAAAAGGGTTTCATGGGCTGTATTTTGGGGCACAGTGGGGCAAGTTATGTTGGCTGATGATTCTTTTGATGATGTCTCTGACTATTCCTGGTCAGCAATAATGGCTCTGTTGGATGACATTACACATCCATCTTACACCAGCTCTGTGGATGACTTTCTCGATCCCAAATTAATTTCCTAGTGAACAGCCAGGGCAGGGAATGTGCAGGTGCCATGAAGTGATGGTCTCACAAAGGCATGGTGAGGCCATTTGTTGATGTGAGCAAAGCTTGTAAGACAGAGTATTGAAGGCTGCTCATTACACACAGACATTTTTTTCACTGACTGTGGTGCCCTCTATGTATGAAGGGCAAATTAATGCCACAGAGGCATTTTTATGCAGAAACTCTGCAGAGAGGAGCAACTCTTCCCATCATCTGGACAAGGACTTAGGTCACCTCCCAAACAGGACTTTTGCAGCTCTCAAGTCCACACTCTCAAGCCAGGCAGCTCTACAGAAGGGCTTGGAAAGCTGCTTGAGTCATCTGGTCCTGTTCTGGAGGGTGGACTAGTGCTAGGACATGCTCGATGTTCTTGTAAATTAGCCTCTTCCATTTTGTGTGTGTCCCTTATTCAGTGTGTGCATGTGTTTGGAGATGAAGAAAGGATCAGGAAGAATCTGTTAGGTTAGTTGTCAAGGTGCAAAGTCAGATAGGATAACTGGAAAGTCTAAGGTTCATTCTGACAAAGCTTTCTGAATATCCAGGTAGTGTTTGCCAGAGACAGGCTTAATACAACGAGTGTGGATGTAAGTGCCTTGAGCCAGTTGCCCGGGAAGCTGAAGCCCTAATTTGAGCCAGGTTGCTAATGACTGAATCTTTTCCCCAAGGCCTGGCATGCTGAAGAGAATTATAGCAATAAGGTCTGAACCAGGCTCTCCATTATTTTGTTCTGGTACATAAGTTCAGAAATGTATGTGACAGGGAGAATGACTATGTCTGCCTCAACTTCTTAAACTCCTTTTATTGCTAACAAAAGAAGCTAGACTGATAGTTTGAAGACTGACAAGGTCTTCTTCCCATTGTACAAACTGAGCACCACAGGCAAGGCATATCCCTGGATCCCTCTACCCTAGAAAGTTCCTTGTCTTCAGCTTGTACTGGAGAAAAGGCTTCTTCACTGCTGAGGCTGAATGATGAGCACTCAGAAGGAATGTGTGCAAGCTGAGTTTTTACAGGGTTTCAGAGATAATTTGAACTGTTAGGCTAAGGGACTGGGGCTATCAGAAAGGTGTGAAGCTGATGCACTTCTGCTGTGTAGATGTGGCTATATCACTGTCTAGTGGCTATCCCATGGAACACAGGTCCCCTTGCTGCAACTAGACTTTATGGATACACCACGTGCTCAAATAATGAATTCTATGTTTGTTGAGCCAAAAATTCTTCTCCTCCTGCTGAGGACCATGAAGTTGGTGTATCTGCAACACATGGCTCCCTTACAGAGGAACAGATTTGCTCTTGGAGGGCAGGTCTTGTTGTTTTGCTCAGTACAGGAATGAAGAATGGAATCAGTTTTTGGTTACTAAATGCCTAAGGATTAGACTGGTATTACACTGCTCAAAATGAAATCTACTAGTCCAGCTAGGAGTGAAACATAAACAAGGCAAAATCTGAATTAAAAGCTTCTAGAGAGAGACAGCACCCAGTGTGCATTGGATAAAACCAGCAGCCCTGTGGACTGAGGGCAATCCAACAACAACTCCAGCCCAGCTCCACAAATGTTATTGAACAAGTCTCATGAAGGTGTGTCCTATGTGAATTAGCCTTAAACAAAGAGGACTAAAAATCTCAAGCCTGTTCCTTCTTCCTCCCTGCTGTCTTGGTTTAAAAAGTTGAAAAGTCATGATTAAATTGGCTGCACTTGTTATTTAATATGTTTTATTTAGTTTGTAACTATGATTTTTTTAAATATTTATCATATTGCTAAAGAATGGTGACTGTTTTCATAGAAACTGGAGATGGAAGAGACCCAATAAGTTCACATCTAGTCCATCCCCCCTGCTGCCATTGCAGAATTGTTCTGCATGTACATTTTCCAGGACCACCTCCAAACTCATTTTGAAATGTTCTACTTTCTTGGTAAGGGTCTGTGCTCGTCGTGTATGGATCTGGAAGCAGCTGGTGATGTCCATTCTCACATTTCCTTTACTGTTTTCCCTCTTGATCTTCTTTATCCTCACATTTTCCTTACTCCTTTCCCTCTTCATTGTCTTTATTCTCATATTCCTTTTTCAGGCACAGGCATTTCTTATTTCGTTATCCTTAAAAGTTTCTTCTCCCTCCTTAGATTTTTTAAAAGGGTCTGTGCAGTTGGGCAGCGTTACTCTGACAGACACAAGCAGCCTAAGCAATATCACTTGAGCAATTATTTGTTGAGCAACCCTGAAATATCCTGTCCTGGGGAGCATGAAAAACCAAAACAAAATTTCCAAGGTATTTGCTGAATATCAAAGCAGAAGCACACAGAGAACATCGTCCCTCTATTAAACACAGCCACACACTCTCCTTAAAATCCTACTCTGTTATAATTTTTCAGCATGGAATTTTCTGTTAAAGATTTATTTATAGCTATTGTAGTTCCTTTGTTTATTATTCGGCCCCTGCATTGGTTTGATCTATAGGTCACACTGGGCCTACTTATGGGCAGCTCAGTGAACTGGCTGTTTGCCTCCATGCCAGTCATCTTGTGCTTCAGGAGCTTGACATGGATAAAATAACACTTTCATGTCCACATTTTATGATTGCAAAGAAAACTTGCCAGATGTAAGCCAGTCAAAATGGATGTTGTAGGACTTGCTTTCCTCATTATTTCAGCTCCTGAGTCTGTAAACAACTATTTAAAAATGAGGGTGGTGAACATTATCTCTGTTGGCTCTTAAACGAAAAGCAACAACTAGTGTGAAAAAACAGGCCACTAAGGATGAAGCTTTCCAGCCTTAGCACAATAACTGAACTGAAGGCAAAATTTACTAGTGTCTGTCTGTCTGCTTTTTTTCAGTCAGGCTCCTCCTGTATTCTCTCATCTTTCCTTCAGTCAGTTTTGTTTTGGTTGTGCTGGGCTTTTTTCCTTCTGGTATTAGTTCTCTCACTGTCCTCCCTTATTTTCACATCTGTATGTCTTCTCTGTATTTCCAGAGTTTGGTTCGGGTGAGCTACAGAAAAAGCTTGCACAAATTGGTCTGCCTGTTTTTTCTTCAGGCTGAAGCACAAAAGCAGTTACAACTGTCTGAGGCAATAGTGATTGTTAAGTCTGAAGGCCTGTGAATGTTAATCCCTTTGTGTTAGTCTGCAGTTAGTGTAAGTGAAGTGTTGGGATGGAAAACCATCAAATCTGACCTCAGAGGAGGCTTCCAAACATCCCTTCAGCACGGATAACCCAAGAAAAAGTTATGCCATAGGATTAAAAACAAACACAGAAATCAGAAATATGTTGAAATTAGAAAACTGAAGTGACAGGAATTATTCCCCTCCTATATTTAAAAGTGTTTTTTGTGTGCCTATATGTCAGTATTAAAAAGTTTCAAGGTGGAAACTGAACTGTAAGTGTTCATTCAGTCATGAGAAGCCTCTTGATCTTCTCTCATGTTTCCTACAGCTCCTTAGCTCTCATCCTTCCTGATCTGCTGCACTTCTATTGAGAGCATGTCACAGAAGTGCTGCATTTAAACCAGATTTCTAGCCATATGTACATAAGCTTGCATTTTTGGGTTCTTCTCCCAGCTCCTTTCTCTTGTAATTTCTATTCCACTATAGAGTTGCACATACGATCTGTCCCAAAATTATGGTATTCTTGGAGAATTTACACTTTGAATAATAAACAGGCTTCTAAGAACAGAAAAATCTTAATTAGCTGACACACCACGTATAATTTTAAAATGTGATTTATTTAAAGAGTCAATTCTGTTTCATGCCATTTCAGGTGTGAGCAGATTTTGACAGGTTGACTGGGTATGGGTTTTGTGTTTGTTTTTGGTCAGTTCAGGTATTATCTGACTCCACAAACATTAACTGAGATGAATCTTAAGTTCAGCTGCTGCCGTGGTTAATTATTCCTAATGATGAAAGTCAAAAGCTGTTTTTCCCTTCAATCTTTGTAAGTGAAAGTTTTTACTCTAGTACAGACTGAATGCTGATGCACTGCTCCATGTAAATCACGGGGATCTGCCTTCCTACAATGTAGTTGCTGTGTCCTGTTGTTATCTAATATCAATAGACAGATGAAGAACTGGTGGGGTGAGCAGTGATGTAAGGCAGATCCTTTAGGATACTGTATAACACATAACAGAAGGTGACTGAAAGTATAAGACCCCACCAAAACATCAGAACAGCCCCCTGGAAGTGCTTGACTCTATGGAGTAAAGAGGCAGCATGCAGCCATTTTTGCTCCTAAACAAGATACTTCAGTCAGGACCTGAAAATCTGGATGAAAAAAGTCTTAAACCCAGAGTGAATGTAGTTCTCCATATCTCTTTAGATTCACACAAAATGCCATCAGTCTTCCCTCTGTGCTTCTGCTCATTCACAACAATCTAATCACTTCAGATGATGTTGAGTGAGAAATGAAATAACGAGAAGTTCACACACATTGACATTTGTGCGTGCGTTCACTATGGCTGAGGCCTCAACTGCTATGGAAGCAGCTGGACATCTCAGTGGACATGTAGATGAACATCAGGTCCACCCAAACAATGCTGCACAGAAAAGTGATAATTTTTAAACTGGGGACCTTCTGTCTCTGATTTGCACTGCTGTGGCAACAGATGGAATGTTGTACCAAGTGCAAGTGTTCTCGCTTTAAGACAGATGGCCTTAAAACTGGAGATGAGCAAGAAAAAGGACATAAGAATGACTAAAGATTTGGAGGAAAAAAGCCACAGTGAAAATTTGAAAGAGACAGATTTATTTAGTTTATGAAAAGGAAGATGAAGGTGTGAGTTTTTCACAGCCATTCAGTACCAACACCATAGTGGGGAAAGTGATAAGAGAGTTCAGTTTCAAAGCCAAGAACAGTTTTCTGGGAGTAAAAGGAACACCTGTTTGGTGTTCTCAGCTAGGCAGAAAGAGATGGGTTAGCTCTCAACTCTTCAAATATGGAGAGACACCCATTTGCCGGCGTTTAGATCCAGACACTTAGCCTGACAAGAAACACTTATGGAAATCTGAATTTAAGCAAATTCAGAGTTGAAATCAAGTGAAGTTGGTAATATTGCTGACAAATAGGTGTCAGAAAAATTACCAACAATTACTCATGCAAAATATTTTCAATTTAAAACTATTTTTTAACAGTCAGGGCATTAATACCAAATTCAACAGTCTCTGTTACAGAACTACATGTTCACAATGCTTTCCTGTCTTTATAACATCCCAGCCTCTGAATTTACACCTTCATTATGGTATTGTTTGATCATCAGTCTTAATGAAGGTCTCATTAACCACCTCTGCTTTCCTGTGAAATGGTCACATGTACTGTTCAGCCATTACTGAATAAATCTAGTCATTAAGTAAAGGAAATAATTAATCTCCTCTTGTCTTCTGTGTCGTTGTTGCTAATGGGATGATATGATATCTAAAATGTAGATCAGAAAGTACATTCCTTTTCCTTCTAAAAGCATAAAAAAGTAATTTTAAATGTTGCTATTGTATTGCACCTACATTTTGTCATGCACTTTCCCACCCTTATGAGGCCTTAGAATATGCTTCTTGGGTAGAGTAGTCTTCAGGCTTTTATTCCCATTGAGAATTTTCTGGGTGGCTTTTAAATACTCACTTATTGGTCAATATTGACATCATGTTTGAAGAGCGAGGGAAGAAGATGTTTAGCTCTATGTCCTACTACATTCTTTTTCTACATCAGTCTTAATAGTTTCCACAACAAGATGTCTCAATTAAGGAAGTATTTTGCTTCTTGGAAAGCTCTTTGCTCCAAAGACACACTTGGTTAAGTGTTGTCTCTCCTTCTCATAAGGAATCAACTCACTTGAATTAATATCCACATTCAGTACTGCAGAGATAAGTTTCAGATAGTTACAAGAGTGAGTGACTTTGCAAACAAACAGTCTCTCTGTCCTGCTGGGCATTGATTTATTCCATAGGCTTTTAGTGCTGGGTATTTGTAAACCTTCCCACCCTACCAGCTGTGACCTGGTATAATTGTAACAAATTTCCTACAGTCTTGCTTACCTCATTATCTATCAGTGACTGGCCAGTTTAACTGACTGATTCCACAGCCAAAGCCACTCCTTTGCCTGGTGGCTGACTCAGTAACTAAGTCACTACTGAAGTAAAACAAAAAGACTTGACACTAATAGTTCTGGATTTTTATCAGAAATAAAGCCCAACAAGATACTTAGATGAATATAATTTATCATCCAACTGTATCTGAAGCTCCAAGAAAGTCCTCCAAGTAGAGCCACAAAATTAGGAGATTCCTCTGTGCCTCCCTCAGCTCCAAACATTCATTTTCCTCTCTTTGTTGTGTTTGGTTGACTGTGGAGATGGGCAGGAAATTGGAGAATCAATCTGATTAAAGAATCAAAATTAAAATTACATTTGTGTTTCAATTGATCCTATTCCCTGTACAGACCCCCAAACATTGGTATCATCCCAACTAAGAAGCCTAGATGGAAACAGAAAGGAGACCTGCCAGAATCAGGAGAAATAGCTATAACAAGTGGCCTGAAAGAATGCCTCTATTTCTTGAAGGTTCCTGCAATCATTCTGAGAAATAACAAAGGAAACATTAGTCAGTCCAAGGAAGATTCTTCCAAATGGCTAACCCTTGTTTAGCAGTTCTTAAAATGTTTTCGTGAGCCAAAATTGCTCCTAAGGTTGAAAGGCCCATACCCTTAGTATAATCAAGTTTTAATGAGACATTAATTCAAGTTCTTTTCTTCTTAATGCTCACCTCAGATTTCTAGGAATTTGGGAAAAGATTGCTATAAATACAATCTAATTACTCAATTCATTATGCATTTTCAACTCTAAAACTACAGGAAGCACTTCAAACATAACTTACTTTTTATAACAAAAGTTCAGCAGTCAGTATAATATTTATGCTTCCCAGAATAAATATATTCACAGTTTTCCAATCTGGCATGACTGAATGATAGTACTCAGAGATTATATCTCACGGAGTATTCCAGAGTACAATTCTAGTATTCTACGTTTTTCTTCATGTTGATTATTTCATAGTCCTCCATCAGAAGTTATCACACTTCTTGCTTTCACAATTTTCCTTCTATTTTAGTCTTTACGTTTGCTTTGAGTTGTTTGCTTTCCTAGCAGCACTTTCCACACCCAGAAATATTGTAGTTTTTAATTTTTTAACTTTCTCAGAATCCAATTTATTTTGCTTGGAGTTTGAAATAAAGTCATCAACCATCATCTTGTAAGACAGAAGGCAATATTTGGCATTGTAGCTTGCTGTTTTTCAGACTTATTTTTCTGCTGCTAGTTTGTTTTGGGTGATAGCAAAAATTTTGTGATTTGCACTTGGTTTTTTGTTCTTTTTATTTTCATGGTTGCTGAATTTACTTTTTTTCTTCTTTGTTTTTAGAAGTACTTATGTAGCATAAGAGGACTTACACTGTTTACAACTGCTTGCAGCTCAGCTACCAGTTCTTTACCTTTCAGCTTCTTGTTGAATACAGTAGACTAGGAGACACCATCTGAAGATTAAAAGCCTGACATGTCCACATCTTGAATGCTATCCTCAGCTCTGGTCTTTCCCACTGAAAACAGGATATACTGGAACTAAGGAGGCACAAAAGAGGAAGGATAATCAGTGAACTGGAATAGCTTATGTACAGGCAGAAACTAAATATGCTGTTCAGCTTGGAAATAAGGCAGTTGGGGTGTGTTATGGTAGAGGTCTGAAAAACCAAGAATGGCTTGGAAAGAGAAAAAAAAGTATGTCATTTCAGTGCCTCGCCTGAGACTGTTTTGTCTTTCAGGAAGGACTTGAACTGGTGGATTTCTAGCACCACATTTGGACTGGTGTTTTACTCCTTCCCTCAGCGTTTTCTGCTGGTCTGTAGGGGCAGGGTCAGCCCCGCTCAGTACCGGGTGCTGTGACAGTCCCGAGGACTTCCCTGTCACTGTCCAAGCTCACTCGGC
>JAWWEV010000001.1:26950449-26965400 GCA_035583235.1 Hafferia zeledoni | reverse complement strand
CACCTAAAAAATCCACTGTGCAGGCTGGAAGGGCACAGCCACGTGGGGAGAGAGAGCCCTGCCCAAATCTGCGTTCGCCAAGTCTGGCCATACATACCCAGGGGCAGAATGCTGCCTTCTTAAGGAGACCTTTAGTGCAGCTGAGGATGGCTGCTCTTACCTGCTTCAGCAGAGAGGGAGAGTTTGAGAAGAGACTTGAATTAGGCTACAACATCATGCCATGAGTGAGACAGTGCTGAGTGATGTGACTGCTAGTGGACTGCTTGATGGAAAAGGCAGATATGAGGAGAGCAGGGAAAGAATAAACCTTTTCCTCTCCTAGTGCTGTAATTTCAAGTGGCTTAGTTCACAATCTTCAGTGTGAGGCTGCTGTCTTGTCTCCTATCTTTCTCGTATTTACATTCTCTTTGTGACCCTTGGCTTGGGCAAATGGTGTCTTCTTAAAAAAAATCTTTCAACAATGTCACTATATAGGTAAGGTGTTTGTGGCCATATCTATTTCTATTCCTACCCCTTTCACAGACCCACAACACTCCCTAAATCGAATATTAGAGGCAACACCTGCCCTGAAATAAACCTTACACATTCCATACCATTTCCTTTGTCACCAGAAGCCCTATCAAAATTGAATTTCTCTACAGGCTGCTGTTGCCCTCTTCTAGCCATCACATTGCTTATTCCAGGCCAGCTACTCCAATGTTGCTAATGGTTTCCCCTTGTTGTGCACCCAATGTATAAACAAAGGTCTTTTTGCACAAAACAAAGTCGACTTATCATCTTCGATCAGATTGTTTGGATCAGGTTCAGCTGACAACTACAGAGTTGTTTTTCCACCCCTATACATTTTCAACATGCTGCAAATCCCTTATGCTTGTGGGATTTCAGTTTGTTTGCTTGGGTTTCTTCAGAGGTTAACTTCTCCAAAGAGCAGTGTGGAAAAGAGAGGAATGCAGCGAATTTCCCAGATCCTGAGGAGCAAAGAATGTGTGTTGCTGGCAGAATATGACTGCTAAGAAACATCTTGGATGCCATCAAGCTAAAAGCATAAGGGCTGTGGAGTCAAAGAGTGCATGCACAAAAAAAAAGGTGAAACAAAGCTGTCAGGCCTTTGAGCATATGGTGCATGCACGAAATAGGTCTTCAAGATCAAAGGTTAAAAGTTATTTTTTAACTCATGTAAACAGTTCTTTGTGCTATCACAGTGCCCTTCCCTTTGTCTAGGGATGCTAAAGCGTTTTTGTGACTCTGGGGACCATTACCTTATCTAACAATCAGAGACACTACTAATGTGCAGAGCTGAGGTGCAAAGTCAAGTCAGGCAATCAGCAAAGCAAGGGCTGGCAAAAGTGGACACTGTACCTTTCTCTGTGGACCTTGTTTTTATAACACCAAGAATTTAAATTTTAAAAGGGCCAAATAATTTTTAGCAATGTGGTTATGAACAGGTTAATCCTTCCTATAGCCAAAGACTAGCGAATGGTGTACTGTGATTTACCAAAGGGGAGACTGATGCCTACCCAGGCAAGGAAATATTATGCCTATTTTAAAGATCAGATACTCAACTCTCAGCCCTGTGTTCTAATGAATGAATAATGTTTACAAAACTTTTTTATGTGTATCTACCTCTACTCTGCCCACCTTAGTAAGAGTGCAGGTACTGATCACACACAGTTGGACAAAGCAGCAGCACTGCTGGTGAAGTCTCAGCCTTACTGCAGGCTCTGCAGGCCCTGAGTGCCAAATCTCCACCTGGGACACTGCACACTGTGGTACTGGTGCTGTCAGTATCAAAGAAGTTATTTCCTGGATACAGAGCTTGACAACAGCAATGCTAGGCATGTTTTGTTCATGTTTTTCTCCATGTTTGTACGAAACATTAGTGCTCCAAGTTTAAATTCGATTTATGCTTTTAAGTGCTTACATATCTCTTCACTTACCCTCATCAGCCAGGAATGAAACTAGAAATAGCACAGTACTGAACAGATAGATCAGATTGTTCTTGCACTATTTCAGACCCTGGAATTGAAATATGAAGTGGTTAATTCTTTGATCTAGAGAGTCTGAATAACACCTAGAGTACCAAAGTGGTCTACAGGAAAGGGCATGATGGAATGTAATCATGTTGCCAAATGTCTGTGATTTTAAATGTACCACGTTGAACACAAGCAGATGTTCAGAAAATAGGCAAAGTTATTGGCAAAGTCCCTAGAAGGAACCACTTTAGAAGAGTGCTTGATTTGCAGTATCTGGATAGGCATCAATGGGGTGAAAAAAATAGAGAAAGGTTGCAGAGGAGTTTGAAGCAGTTTTTGATTCAGTGAATGTCTGATTTAGAAGTATCTCTTCTTCCTGAAGTGTCACAAAGACTCTAAAACTGTGAATGGAAGTTCACAGTGGGAAACAATCTGTGGGAAAAGAAAATAGGAGAGATTTGAAATATCATTAAACTAATTTTGAAAATCACTTTTCCGATTTGATCTTCTGAAAATTTTAAACCTTTTAAAACATAATTCTTGGAAACCAGAAGATATTCTAGTCGAACAAGAAGACTTAATTCAAAAGCATTAAATTCAGATATCATACCCACATAATTTTTTCCTCCAAACTATTACTGAGTCTGTTGATGAAAAGCTACACTTTCTCACTAGCAGGGCTGGTTTCAAAGAATTATCTTTTCCTAATTAACAATGGTGCTTCATAAAATCCGTAACCGGTTTAAAGCAGCACAGTGTTTAAAAGCTGTGCAAAACTCCTCACACTGGGGCCTGGGAGCACGTGCTGCTTGTCAGTATCAAATACATTATCACCTAGTGGTAACTACCTTTTTAACAACAGCTGTCAAAAGGCACAGGTCAGCAAGACCAGCAAAGGAAAAAAAGGCGCTGATGCAACGCTTTTTTTTTTTTGGGGGGGGGGGGGTGGGTGGGCTGGAATTACTGGAGGCATCAATTAGTCACATGGATATGCACACAAGAAAGTGTGTTCTCTATGGCTGCAAACAAACAGGAAATTATCTGCAAGGCAGTTTGTCTGTTACTATATCATTCCCAACATGGTGAAGCTCAAAAATTCCTGATCAGGTTGGGAAGCTGATCCTTACTGACAGCTTCCTGGCATTTCCTACTAGCTATATGTGCACTGTACTGCTGATGAGATGCATTCCCTGAGGTGTCTGGGAAGTGAGCAACTACCAAAAGATTACTGCGGAAAATCTATTACCACTGCTGTGTACTGACTGCACATGTACAATAGTTTAGGATCCAGGAGCCATGGAAATGCCAATGGCTGGTCTAAGAAATGCTGTTATTAATATACGATTAAGTGTATTCCCTTGGATGAGTGACTAGTGGTGATATTTGCTCTAGATAGTGCAAAAGCATATTCTGCCAAGAATATAGGGCAATTAAACCAATAAACCATTACTTCCTTTAGTCCACATTTGTCAAATGGCTACCTTCAAGCCTCTGACTTGACTTGTTTCCTCCACTGTGCTCTTTTTCCCTTGAAGATCAGTCTGCTCAGATTGTAAACATATTTGTTATCCAATTGCCATTCAGAAACATCTACATCGTTTTTTAACCTGGTTCAAGCAAAGCCCAGAATGTGGATTTCCTTCTGGAAACGTGGTCTGCGGTGACTGAGATCAGTTGTCAAGGAGTTGGCTTATCAAGGAAGAGTGGCCTAGTGGATCAGATCATGGAGTGACTTTCAGGAGATCACATTGCTCTTTCAAAGCCTTCCTGTATGATGACTTCAGCCAAATTGCTTAATTTTGTGCTTTAGTTCTCCCATGGCTGTTGCAGTGTGACAGAACTTGTCCCTTGGGAAATGCTTGTGTATTATAGTGATGCTGACAAATAAATCACCTAAATATCTAGATAATTCCAATGCCAGTTTCTGTATCTGCCCTGACATAAACTTCAGTGCTACAAAGATACCAGGACCTTCACAGATGCCTTTTCTCAAAGTTATTTTTTCTCAGTTTCAAAGGTACTGTTTTCTCAGCTCTCCTTTGGAACCATTTAGATCCATTGCTGCAGTTCCAGGTTTTCCCTATTGCTGAAATGTTTCATTTATGCCAGATTAGAAATCATGTTCTACCTAATGGATACAGTAATTTTAATTTTTCCTATCTAATTTCAAATGCAGGAAATAAGATGCTTGGAATTTTCAACTAGTCTTTCTAATTTCATTTGAACCGTTTCTCCATAGGCAATGTTAAACAATTGCTGTGGTCCACAGATATTTTAATAGTGAGCTGGTCCTACACAGTATGAATGCAACACATGTAGAATTAGGGAGGCCTTCACATGGCTCCCTCACTGAGGGTAACAACCTCTCAGGTGCTTTTCCTTATGTCTGAGACTCTATTGCAGCTCATTCTTTGGATGTGTTACTGTAGCAGAGGTCCACAACACCAACGACTTGGTTTTTACTCTCATCAGGGACATTGTAGAGGATCCTGTAATTCTTTTTTCTCTGGCTTAAAGATGGCAGATTCCTGCTTCACTAATAGGCAGTTTTGTTAATCACTGGGAGAAGACCACTGGGCAAATATGTCAAAGCAATCTGCTTTCTCTACTATGTGTAAAATCTAGCTCACTTCTTTCTGAAACTGCGTGTCTGCCAGCTGTGTTGGACCACTTGCTTAATATAAAAGCAATGCATCTTCCCACTGAATGCTGAGTGGTGGCATTGCCATAATACACTAAAGACTGTTTGTTTGGGGTTTTTTCTGGTTTTCTCTCACCAAGTTACTGTGAAGGTCCTAATGCACCAAGATCCAGTTTTACCTAACTAATGCTCAGAAGCCCGAGGTGATCTGCTGTCTTCTTCGTCTTTTTGCATGTACAGCATTTTGGTTATACTTACATCACCTGGAAGAGCTGGGAAGACCCATTGCAGTTGCCTGCCATCCAACATACTTTATTTGCTAACATACTTATTAGAAGTTATTTAAGGAGTGCACTTGAATCAGGAAATATACTCTGCATGCTTTTCCTGCATGTATTTCTGAAGCTTCTTGTACAATTTGTTTTAGGTAAGTCTGTGGAGAGTCCAATGACTTTTTTTTCTGAGGCAAAGATGCCTAAGAGCTGGCAACATCAGCACAGAGATTGTAATTTTACTTCAAATTACTCAGACATTTAGAGTGAAAGGTAAGAAAAAAGATGCTTCTACTACAATCAAGGTATCATCTCCAACGGCTGAAGTGATAACAATGGCTTTCTTCCAGAATACTGTGGGAACATGCAGAGCTGCTGCCATGACTAGAAGGGTGGGACATTCCATTTTTATTTTTTTCTTTTTTTTCCCTTTCCTGCATGTCTGAGAAGGAGAAAGAGAAGAAAAGGGAGTGGGGTTTTAAAGTACTTTTCAAATCTTGTCAAGGCAAGAACTTCAGTTAATATTGTTTGTATAGCCATAGTAGGAATGTACACAAAGTATCTCAGAGAAGATCAGTAATAGATTAGTAGCATTTTTATATAAAGCTAATAAATACTTACGGTCAGGTGCCCAAGACTTCAAGTCCCACATGCTATTCACTTTACCTCCTAAAATGCCCAGGGAAAGCAAAAACTGGCTGCTAAAGATCCACAATTATAGGACTTCTTCCTTCATCTCATTTGCTTGTGCACTGTAACATTGTGTTACCATGTAAGGACATGATCACTCCATCTTTCCTTAAGATGTTGAGCTCAGCAGGGAATATGGCAAAAGAGTGCTTTGCAAAAAGTCACTGTGACACCCCTACCCAGCTTAATAATTTATCAGTACCATTCCACCTTGCACAGGGAGAGTTATTATGGCTGTGTGATAATAGCGATGCTGGGGCTTTCCTCTACAGGTGCCTATTCAACTTACTTAAATGCTTGGAAATTGTTAGAAACACATAGAAGGATGGATTTTCATGTCTCAGAAATATGCAGTGCCTGTGTAAACTGAAAGGATTAATACTACACTAAGTAGTTGGGGGGTGGGCAAATAATTAAAACTGAAAAAGGATTATTTTTGTATTTTATATGTTCTTATTCTGATCCTATTTTTGTTTGGATTGTATAGTACTGACACTTTGACTAGATTTTTTTCCAGCATTTACAAATCCTTTTTTTCATACTATCTCTTTTAAGAGTAAGAGTATACTTTAAATTCTTAACCATTTCTCTGAGAGGAAAACTGCTTTCTATCAACTGTAATTTTCACCTGCATAGTTTGTAAAATAGGAACTTCTCCCCTTAAAGACTCTGTCCCTGTCTGATGTGTTATCATCCATATTCTCAATTTTCTGGATGAATTCAATTCTCCCTGTTGCATTCAGTTGTCTGAATAGCTTTACATTTTCAAATATACCTTATAATCCATTTCCCCTCTTTTTTAAACCTGTCTTGTTCTCCTATGTCTTCTTTTTCACCCCAACTGCCTCAGAGTTCTGTTCACATGAATAATTCTCCTTTCCTCTGTGTTTTTTGAGTACCTTCCTGTTTTACAATAAAACTTCCCAAATTGTGAGAGAATTGAAAAGAATTTGTTGAGAGTGAACTAGTCTTGTGGGACTGATCATGAGCCATGCCTGAGAAGAGGGGGAGAAATGACAAAAAAACTACAATAATGACACTAAAGACCAGCAGAATGAATGCATAGATTCCCAATACCTCATGTCCAAAAGTGCTAGCTGCTGCTGGGGGAAAGGTATAAAGAGGAAGGTGCTGGTGAGATGACTTCTGTCCGTGTAGCTCATGACAGAAGAGCGTCCTGGCAGCAAACAGGGCTGGTGGCATTCAGGGCTGTATTGACAGCAGCACTGCCAGCAGATCGACTGAGGGGTATGGCACTACCGCTTTCTACTCAGCACTTCTTAGATCACCTCTAGAATACCATGTCTAGTCTTGGGTTCCCCAGCATGAGGAAGACACAAATAAATTAGAGCAAGTTTGGTGGGAGACCATCCAGGTGTGATGGGACTGGAGCACTTGCACTGAGAGGGGAGGCCGAGGGACCTCCCTTTTTTTGGCCTGGAGATGAGTTACCAAATTGCATCCTTCCAACACCCACCAGGAGGTTATTAAGATGATAGAGCCAGGCTGTCTGTGTTTGTGCACGATAGGAAGATAGGAGATGGCAGCCAGAGACTGAAAGAAGAGCAGCTCAGATTGAGCATAAGGTAAAACTTTTTCTCTAGGACTGTCAAGCAGGAGAGGAACCAAGCAACCCCTGGAAAGCCATGCAGTTTCCACCCTTGAGTCCAGAGAAGCGTAATGAAGCTGTAGAAGGGTCAGGACAGTAATTCCCATGAGGAGTGGATGAGACAATTGGGATTGTTCAGATTGGAGAAGAGGCTCTGGGGGAATGTCATCACTCTACAACTCCCTGAAAGGAGGTTGTAGCTGGGTGGGTGTTGGTCTCTTCTTCTAGGCAGCAAGTGACAGGATGAGAGGACATGATCTTAAACTGTGCCAGCAGAGGTTTAGGTGGGACATCAGGAGGAATTTCCTCACAGGAAAGGATGATTACATATTGGTTGCCCAGGGAGATCCTGGAGTCACCATCTCTGGATGTGTTTAATCAAGGACTGGATGTGGCACTCAGTACCGTGGTTTAGTTGTGATAAGGTGGTGTTTGGTTGGATTTGATCTCAGAGGTCTTTTGCAATCTAGTTGGTCTTGTGATCATGTTCATGGGACCAGGCAGGACAAAGCCCTGAGCAGCTCCATCCAGCCTCAGTGCTGATCCCATTTGGAGCCAGAGGGGGGGACCCGAGCCCTCCTGAGCAGTTTCCAGCCCTTAGCACTGTGACCCCACTCCTCTCTGGGCACCCGCCAACAACAGCCCCTGCACAGCATCCCCTGCACCCCATCCCCTGCACAGCATCTCCTGCACTGCAACCCCTACACAGTATTCCCTGCACTGCATCCCCTGCACAGAATCCCCTGCACCCCATCCCCTGCACAGCATCTCCTGCACTGCATCCCCTACACAGCATCTCCTGCACTGCATCCCCTGCACTGCATCCCCTGCACCGCCCTGTGCTGGCGCAGCAGCGCCGAGGGAGCGGCGGCCGGAGCCGCCAGAGGGACCCCGCGCCTCAGCCGGCCGGGCCGCCACCGCCTCCGCTTTTAAGGGATAAAATTGGTGTGGAATTCAAATAAAGATGACGCGGAATCCAAAGAGTGCGCGGAGGTGCTCCCCTGCCTCAGCCACTCTGCGGGCGTGGGGAGAGAGCGCCAGGGATGCTCGGGGTCTGGGGGTGCCTCTGGTCAAGCCTTGCAGGAGGGTAAAGGAGGAGAAGGAGGGAATAAAGAGCCAAGCGCCATGGTCTGACTGAGGATCGTCAGTATTACACATAACTACATTTTCTCTCAGTGGCCACTGCAGGTGTTTGTGTTGGGGTTTATGATGGCCAGATAGAGTCAGCACCCCAAAATTCCCCCGCGGATGAGTGTCTGGGATGTGATGCCCTTGAATCCAGATTTCCGCCTTTTTGCCCATGAGAGAGAGAAAGCTTAGGAGCAGTAAAACTGATAAGAGAAGATAAGTGTGTGCTCTGGTTCCTAACTCTGTGCTGTGGCATCAAACAGCTGCTTTGCATTACTTTAGGGGGAGCTGGGGTTTGATGTTTCAGTGTGTTATGCTGATCAAGCATTTTGGTATTTTGCTTCATAAAACCTACTTTGTTCCTGTACCGAGTTGTAGTTCTACATTTGCTGCTCTGAGTGCACACATGATACTGAAGGACTTAACCACTGACCTAATTAAGAAAAAACACCTTCCTATTAGTCTAATTAAATTTCTCTAAACGCTTAGGTCTGCAAAATAGCTTTCAGTCCTGAGCACTTCTAGCCTGCTTCCCCATGATTTTAAAGATGGTAAGCAATAGCTTTGACTTTTAAGTGTATGCCCTAACTGTAGCTGAACTAAAGCTAAAGAAGAAATTAGTCGTTATTGAGGGGTTCTTCAAATTATCTTTTCTAATACAGCTGGACAAAGATGACTGGCCATAAGATCTGCTGGTGTCCATCAGCACAATTCTGTCAGATTCAGCCCATCCAATCTGATCCAACTTCAGCTGAGACACTCTCTGAACAGTGGTTGGACAGTGGATCTTGCACAGTATCCCAGGCATAGAAAGAAAAATCTCTGAAGAAAGACAATCTCAGAGTCTTAAAGTCCTCTGCTTCTGGGTGTCTGATCTGTTAGGAAAATCTTGATTTTTACCTCATTGACAATATGCTCTGTTGCCATTGGCAACTTGAGTAACAGAAGCTGTGGCCACTGATAACTCTTTTAAGAAGCTATCTAGACATAAAGGAATATGATAACCAAGCATCTTCTTTTCTTTCCTTGAGTTTGCTTGGCTTTTCTTTCCACACAGTCTCTTTCTAGGAGTCATACTTTGTTTCTCCTCTAATATTTTGTTAAATCAGTCTCCTTCTATTCCACAGTACAAACATGTATTGTATGCTGGATCTTTCATATACCTTCAAGAAACCTGATTACTCTGACCCTTTTAACTCAACTTCTCTGTCTCTTTTCCATGCAGCAGCACATGCTAGCAGCTGACAAACTAGAAAGCAGCTCTGCAGAAGTAGATCTGGGGGTCCTAGTGGGACAGCAAGCTGAACATAAGTGACAAAGAATGCTAATGGTATCCTGGACATTATTAGGAGGAGTGTTGCCATCAGGTCAGGGGATGAGATTCTTCTCCTCTACTCAGCACCAGTGAGGCCACACCCCTCATACTATGTCCAATTCTGTGCTCCTCAGTATGAGCCACTCTGCAGAAACGATCTTCTTTATTGAACCAATCATTTCAGGTGTTGGAGTATTTGACACATTCATCAGGTCCTTTCTCCATTTTCTTCATCGTGTGCATCGGTTGAACTGAATAAACTTCATATTGTAAACATGCTTTCTAGAGCCTTAGTAATTTTTATCACTTTTTCTCCTAATTCTAATATTTTAACATCTTTTTGAGATATGACTTATGATTCTGGATACAGTGGTGCATTTAACAGTGCAAGGTAAGGAAGTAAGATCTCTCATTTAGTTCTGTGTCATGGTCCCCGTTTTCACACCTGTACAAGTTAAATCAAAAGCGTGTTTCAGAAGAGGATAGGCAATACACAAAGCACATCAGCTGTGCATGTAGGTATGTAACTGCTGTCTGAGCTATTCTCAAGTCATCTTTCTACTTTTTCTAGGGTCTATATCCTTCTGAAATAATAAGCATTGCTTGTTAGAAATGGGTGGCTAGGCATAATTTTTATGATTTTCATTAGTTTTTTGTTTTAGAGTTGTATTAACAAAAGCAATGGACAAAAGACATGCAGGTCTCAGTATCAACAACACACTAAGTGCAGGAAAATTTGATCTTGCATATCTGCCGTACATTTCACAAGTATGTGAGGAGGTATGACAAGTTAACATCTGTAGGAATATTCTGCGTTTCTGGACTTCTGTGCAGAATCTCTGCTTGCTTGTGGCATGTCTGCTGTCTGGAGAGCAGCCTTCTCCAGCTTTCCTGGAATCTGTGATGCAGCTTTGCACATGATGCATGTGCACTTCCCATTGCAAGCCAGCCCAGTGTATCACTCTTCTCCTTAGACTTTCTCAGCCTTTAACCATTTCCATGTCTTTCTCAGCTTTCATCTGCTTTCTTGTTTAGTTGCAGTTTTTCTCTTGAAAACCCTCTGGTAGTCAATCCTGAGATCAGAAAATATGTCTTGCTTGAATCCTTCCCTGTCCCAGCGTTTTGGCCCTCCTAGTGCAGGAGATGGAAAACCGAAGAGAGATCAGTTATGAATTATGACTACCCAGCATTCCACTGTAGAGAAATATTTAATACATTTTTCTTGTTGCACTCTGAATTTGAAAGGAAGAAGAAAAAGAATTTGAAACCAAAACACAGACATAATACACACAGAACTGGATTTCTTTGATAGAATTACCATATTTCTGTGGATAAATGTAACATCCAGTAGCAAATAATTCACCTGAAAGGGTAAAAAGTCCACTAAGGGACATTTGCCATGAAATGCTTTGTTAATGACAATCCTCTCAGAATTGACTGTGAAATATTCTGGAAATGCAACACTCCACTGTTCTGTCACCTGTTAAGCATAGGGAATACTGCTTGTTGCAGTAGCAGTGGTGACATTAAGGAATTTTCATTAAAACTAATTTATTTTTCTCTTCACTAATGACCTGGATGTGGAGAGCAAGTGTACACGCAGCAAGTTTGAAGATGATAAAAACTTGGAGGAGTGGCACACTAGACAATTATGCAGCATTGGAAAGAAGGGCGAGGTCTCTGCTTTCCCCTTGTCCGAAGGGGTGCAGAGAAGGGAGACAAAGACCAGTCCAGGAGTCCAGGCAAAGAGTGTTTATTGGGACAATGCCAGAGGTTTTATAAGTTCTCTGTGGAAAGGTGCCAGATCTGGGACTGGATAGGGTTAAAACTTAGGAAAGGGAAGGGTCTTATGTACCCAGGCTAGCCAATAGGAGAAACAAGGGGTAACAACACCAATAGAAAACCAGGGATTGGGGATAGACAGGGGCAGTGACCAATGGAATTGGAATGGGGCAGGGCTGGCTGCAGCCCTGGCCCTGCCCCACCCCAGCCACGAGGCATAGGGGTCTCACACATGGGGTTTCCCACCTTGGAATAGAAGGGCAGAGAGGGGAGGGGGCCTGGGGGCTCCCCGAGTGAGGGGGCAGCACCGCCTGGCCCAGGACGAGACAAACCAGCTTAATGGGTGACTCATGCAGAGAACAAAGAAAACTCGAGGGATACAATGGACAGGGTGCGGTGATTGTAACAGCACAGCAGAGACGAGGTAACCGAACCAGGCAGGTGATGGCAACTAAAAAACCCTATAACCAGTAAGGACATAATTTTAAAACTTCAGCAACAAGTCTCTTACTATGCATCTTCTCGTGTTCAAGGTGCTTCTGCAGCGCAGCTCTCCTTGGGATTCATTTCAGCATTTTCCTACAGACAATCATGTGGCCATCCAGGGGGATCTCAAGAGCCTGGAGAAATGGGCTGAGAGGAACCTCAAAAAAAGGATATTTAAAGTCCTGCACCTTGGGAGGAATAACACCATGCATGGGTATGGGCTGGGGCAAACCATCTGGAAAGCAGCTCTGCAGGAAAGGGCAGGAATGGCCTAGTGGACAAGCTGAAGATGAGGGCAGCAGTGCGCCCTCGTGGCAAAGGCAGTCAACAGTGTCTGGGCTGCATCAGGGAGAGCATCGCCAGCAGGCTGAGGGAGGGGGATCCTGCCCCTCTATTCAGCACTGGTGAAGCACCAGCTAGAGTCCTGTGCCTAGTTCTGGGCTTCCCAGTATGTGAGAGACATGGACATACTGGAGAGAGTCCAGTGAAGGACCACAAAGATGGTTAAAGGACTGGAGCATCTCTCACCTGATCAAAGGCTGAGTACACTGGAACTGTTCAGCCCAGAGAAAAGAAGCCTTGGAGAGATCTTGTCAGTATGTATAAGTGGGAAATGAGACTGGATGTGGCACTTAGTGCCATGATCTAGTAATCACAGTGGTGTTGGATCAAAGGTTGGATTTGATGATCTCAGAGGTCTCTTCCAACCTGGTTGATTCTATGATTCTATGAAAGAGACCGAGCTAGGCTCTTTTCAGTGGTGCCCAGTAACAGACCCAAAGGCAATAAACACAAACTGAAACCCAGGAGTTTCTCTCTGAACACCAGAAAACCCTTTTTTACTGTGAAGGGTGATTGAGCTCTGCACCAGGTTCCCCAGATATTTTGTGGAGTCTCCCTCCTAGGATGTATTCCAAAGCTGTATGGACATGGACCTGGGCAACTTGCTGCAGGTGACCCTGCTTGAGCAGGAGGGATGAGCTGGACCATCTTCCTATGTCCATTCCAGTCTCAGTTATTTGGTTATTTGTTGTTGGTTAATCAGTGAACCTGAAGCAATCTATCACAACTCTAAGACTAATGAGTGTATTTTACTTTAGGGCATTGGATACTAGCTCAACACACCTTTGCTGTTTCTTTGTTAGCATTTTCTGCAATTCATAATGTTCCATCTAAAAATGTTTAAGTGAAGCTGTTACCTGCTGTGGTACATAGTGTGTGTGTGCTCTTTTGTTTGCGTGCCATGTTTATAGTCACTGAATGACTGAAACTATGCTGCCAACGAAAACAGTGAAGTGTGTGAGGAGACAATCTGGAAATCCGATTGTATCTTGTCCTAGTTTAGCAGGTGGGACCAGTTTATCACTGTGTGTGGGAGATCAAAGCTGTGTATTCCACACCCTCTATTCATTTCCCAAGAACTGTTAACAATGGACCATTCGCAGCAGCTGCCCAGGGTACATCTGACCCTTCAGGGTGTGAGCTGGGTGTGAAAGACACCTGTGAGATAAGAGCACCTCCACATTCAGCCTGAGGGGACGACTCTGCTAATGGGCCAGCAACAATTCCAAAATACCCCCTGACTCACAGAGTCAGATCACCCATTGTGTAATTCCCCGTCCTGGGGCAGGTACTGGGTGCTCCCACCTGGACCTGAGGGTACATAATCTTGGGGTTCGAAGACCTTGGGGAACCACTCGTTGGACCCAGAGGAGGACCAGAACCTCGACAGGAGGAGACCACCACTCTCGATCAGACTACGACCACCACTCTTCACCAGACTGCAACCATCATTGCACCAACAGAGTTTTTACCTCCTTTTGCTTTGGACTCAGCGGAACCATGTGGGGCTCAGCACAGGGGCCCTTTGTCTTTGTGCCCCAGGGCACTGGGTTGTACTACTGGGCTTTGTGGGTTAAAAGCAATTTCTCTTTGTGTCATTGTATTTATTGTAATATTTTTTATTAAATTGTAACTCTGACTTATAATCTCTCTTGAGCTGAGTTCATTTCTCCTGCCGGTTTATCTTTAAACCAGCACATATCTGTATGGAGGACAAAAATGCCAGCACATCAGCCATGCTTTTCCTGTGCCTTTCTACTGTGCTCACTGCACCTGTTAGTGCAGAGGATTAATGCATTTGAATAGAGACACTAAGATTTTTCCATGAAGCCCATCTGCTTTTCCCCTTAAATGTCTTTAACTGCTGGAAAGAATTAGAGTGGATTTTAAGAACAAGAATAGAGGAGGTAGAGAAATGAAGCATGTAATAGAAGAAGGTTGACAGCCTAAAGTAGAGGTATGACAAGGAGGAAAACAAAAAACTTCACCAATTAGGAACAATTTAAGGATGGAAGGGAGTTATTAAAGGGGAAACCTAACTCACCATGTCATTTTTATCACTAGTTACAGCTACGGATAGTGGTAACAAATACTGTATCAGGGTGAAAAGCTCCCTTAGAGGTACAAAGACAGGTTGCAAAACTTGAATTTCCAAGTTCTCAGAATTATTTATTTTTCTGCTAAGTGAATGTGCTATAGAAGGACTCTTGAGTCATAACATGGAATTCCAGATACATTATGTGGAGGAACCGGTTATTGTCCTTCCCCTGTAGTAAAACATGAAAGGTTGGTGATGGTTTTTTCCCTCAATGCATAAAGCTGACCAGATAAGCAGCATATATATTTGACAACCTGCAGCATAGAATCAAAAAAGGCAAATTTTCTGACTGGAATTTTTAATCTAGTCTTTGAGGAGTATAGCTCAATAAATCAAGGAGATATGTATACACAGAGCTGTGCACATGTAGTTGGCTCCATGGATAAACATATGAAACCTCCAGCTGTGCCATTCTTGGCCATTACAGCAATATCTGTTTTCTTCATTTGCTTCCAAGAAGTAATTCTAGAAATGTTTCCTCCCTGAGAACATCAAATGCCAGTATTCCCCAATATACTGCTTTAATGGCATGAGAATATGTCACGTGAAAGGGAGGAGGGAGACAGAAATGCAAAGATTTCTAGTCTTAACTGTATTAATTAAAAGTTATTAGCC
>JAWWEV010000001.1:26910302-26950349 GCA_035583235.1 Hafferia zeledoni | reverse complement strand
CCTGAGGCGAGGTGGCTCCTAGAAGATCTCACAAAGGGAGGCCATGCTATTGCCTAGCACTCCACCCTATGTTAATCCTATCAGTCTGAAAGCCTTTGTCCTCGGCTGGAGCACCCCTTCAGGGGCTGAGGCATCTCCTTCAACCCATCAGGCCTTATCAGGGGGGCCGTCACCTCACAGAATAAAAACAGCAACACAGAAAAAGACATATGCTTTAATAAATCATTAAATAAGTTTGCTAACAAGTATAAACTTTTACATAAAAATAAAACATTTAACATCTAATAACATTTGAATGATATTAACCTGAATGAAAATATTTGGATTGTTAGTGTAATAGCTTAATAAACTGACTCCCAAACAGTTCAACTAACTCAAAAGAGCACACATTTCTCTCACACACTTAAAAAAGAAGTAAAAATTGAGGTGGAATCTAGCAACTCACAATATCATTTAACAGAATATTTGCACACAGCAGAAGCTGCAGAGAATTTATGTCCCCAAACTGCAACTCTGGGCTGAAATTTGTCTTGAGAATATGATGCTAACATCCCTGATCTTTCTGAAAATTCCAGACCTACAAACACTATCAAGACCTCGGAAGAATTTTGTCTCAGTTCTGCTGCACTCTTACTCCTGAAAGATGTCAATGCTGTTGAAAAATATAAAGTGCAGAGGTCATTGCAGAGATGACACATTTTGAGTGAAAAAGAACCTTTTCTGAAAGGTAAAATTACCTCCTATGGCTGAACATGCCACAGTGTATGGATTGCTCTATCTTCAAGATTTGAAGCAAAATTAAGAAAGGGAAGACATGGTCAACCAAACTGGACCATGACCTGCTCATGTAATATTTTTTCATTATCTGCTCAGCTTCATTTTGTGTGTTTAGATACACACATGTATAAATGATACCTCATGCTTTCATTTTCTATCCCTGCATCACCCTGAACAATTGCTACAGCATTTGGTCAGAATACAGAAGAACAAAGTCTGGAGGTACTAATTGTCTGGATATATTAAGATTGGACAATATTACAAAAACTAAGATAATCAGAAATTATGTTTAAAGCAGGCATTTCCTTCAGGTTATTACTAGTTTCAAATGCCTGATAGGAATTGCACTATTTTCTCAGAAGGTGGGGAAGTGCCCCGAAGTTCCTCTTTCTGGTGTGAAGCTTTACAAGAAAGTTATGGGTACAAAGCCACACTGGCTCTGCCAAAAGCATTTGTGCCTCATGAATAGGCAGGGGAGGTGGAACTAGATGATCTTTAAGGTCCCTTCCAACCAAAGCCATTCGATGAATCTATGACTAATGACGTGCCCCTTCGCAGCAAAGGTTATGATTCACAGATTGTGGCCTAACTCTTTCTGTTTCTGAGACAGTCCATAACCCACACAGCCCTGCTTTCTTCAGTGACTCTCAGGATTTTACATTGTCCCAGTGCACAATAGAAGATACAGCAAAAAAGTAGTCATGCAGAGAGGTAGAACATCATTGTTACCACCATTCTGGAGCAAAAATAAAACCAGAGAACACTGGGCAGTAGGTTTCAGCCATCAGACAAAAGCGTTGCATGTTCTTCTGTAGGTCATCTGCAGAGGATCCTTGTTCTGTCAGAGCCTCTGAAAACGTAAGACCCCAGGCCTTGCTATGTGTAGATGTGGTTCTCTGTCAGCAGTCTGGCTGATGGTCTCAGTTTCAAGCTGGGTAGCTTCTTAGACTGCTAGGCTGACACCTAAAATAGATGAATATGGGATTTACAGAAATGTGATACACAGGAACTGAAAAAGAATTGATAGTAAATGTCCAGTTATCTTAGAATTTGGAAAAGGAATGAGGTGGGGCTCAGGACCTTTGGCTGTATAGGGAAACAGGACAAACTGAGGAATGCATTTCCCGCTTGCTACAAGGAAAAATAGACTCTGATGTCAGCATGAGGATCCTTTCGATGCAGAATAAACCCTGAACTGCTGAGAACTAGACTTGGAACAAAAGAGAAATGCAATGCAAAAATCAGATTCTGATCTTAGTGCAAGATGATTCTTCCAGTCCAGTTTGTGGGCAGCTTGTGATAATTGCTCAGCTCTGTGATGAAGGAGATCCTTGCACTTCATGGAAGTTCATCTTGTCCCTTCTCAAGCTCCACCTTTCTATTAAGTAGCGATGGACAAGAAAGGCTTATACAGTTCAGTGATTTTAGAAGCCAAGTCTACCCCAAACCAAGTGGAAAAAAAGGATGAAACTACAGGAAAAGGTGGTAAGCTGGTGCCGTGGCAGTCTCACAGAGCAAGAAGAAGAGGGAGAAATAGATCCCAGGACAAGTCAGGAGAAAGATGTTTTGGCTAGTTGCAGGGTGGACTATATTGTTGCAGGAATTAAGTTGTCCTAGGAAGCTTAGCTTTAGTCCAACATGAAACATAACTTTGTCCTAGCAGCTGGAAGGTAGGTAAAGGCATGATTACAAAGGATAAAGTCTATGACTTGAGGGATGGTAGAGCAGAATGACAGGTAATAACTTACTCTGGTTGGTAGACAAGACATTTCTGTTCTTCATCAATATCACAAAACCCAGAAGAAGTGTGACCAGTACAGCCACACCAGCTATAAGCGGAACAAAAAAATTTGTCTTTACTTCTTCCATTTCTTTCTCCGGTATCTCTGAACAAGAAAACAGAGAAGATACACACAGCAAAGATTTAATTTGGTGGCAGTTACCTTAAACACTCTATCTCAAAGTTACATGAATTAGAAGTTTAGGTAAAGGCTTTCAGCACCCTTTGCTTTTACAGTACTTTAATAGTGTCAATAAATCACTATCCACATTGGTTTATTTCAATTTCCAAACCCTAGAGAAACTACCAGGTCTTAATGATCACTTCAACAACTTCAACTGTTTCTGAGGTTTGCATAATATGTGAGAGGTCAGCAACTTAATTAATACAAGAGCCTATGAGGCCGCTACTGTGCTAATGCTGCTGTGTCCTAATGTGCAAGTTCAAAGAATATGTTACTATTTGGTATCTGTTGCAAATGATGGTCAAAGCCTAATGAAATGCTGGAAGGGATGTGAAAGTAGCAGGGAATGCAAAGGACTTTCCCTCTATTTCTGGTTTTCGTGTTTTTGAGGTTTTGATTGGTAGGGTTAGCAGCTCACAGAGGTTCAATTACTGCCAAAAAACCCCTTAAGTTTATGTGGAGTTTATGGTTTCTTACCTACCATCACTGCTTATCAGGTGACTACTTTCATAAAGCTGGGGAGAAAAACTGAATAGGGAAGGGGAGGGAGCATTATAGCTAATATAATAATATAGCTAATATAGCCAATATAGCTAATATAGCCATGTCTACACTCACAAGCAACTTGTAGAACTGAGCAGACCTTAGGAGACATCTGGATTGTATTTGAATATTATTTAGAAGTCCCAGAATTTAAAGATGTTAGAGGCAGTGTGCCATATCTGGCATTGATAACTTAGCTCGTTAGCTAAATTTATATTAAGAAAACAGCACTGTGGAACTTTTCCAGATAAAGTGGCAAGCTTCTTTTGCACTGCAGTAGGAAGGTACATGTCTGTAGTAGTCTGGTAGGCTTTCCTGCAATGCTACCATTCCCTCTTGGCTCCCCAGTCCTGTCAGTTGAAGCACAGCTCTCCATCTTCAGCACTGTCTAAAAGAGACACGTGCAAGCCAAACAAACTTACAGCCAAAGTGGGAATTGTCTTTATTTTGATGTGCTTGTGCCATAGCTTACAAACAAAAACATGTCAAAAGATGATTTCTTGTTCCAGAAAATAAATAAACTACTGCTTTAGTTAAAGAAAGGATCAGTCATGTGGAACCCTGAGATAATCCAACAATAAAGTCATATTGAAACTCAGGTCCCCTGCTTCTTGTTGCAAGAGATGTCTGAAAAAAGACACATTCTCAGAGAAGAAAAATCCCCAAATAGTCATTTTGGAATGTGCACTTCATTCTGCCAAATGTTATGAAAACTACCAGGAATGCTTCTAATACTAGTCCAAGTTTCATGGCCTTTACACTTAAACTCAGCACAGTATATTTGGCAGCTTGTGAACCAAATATGGTCCAAGGGACTCTTTTGTTTTGCCTCCTGCCTTTCTCTGAGAAGTGATTAAGAATAGCAGCTCAAGCACTTTAAACCAGAAAAAAACCCCCACTTTTTTACTTTCAGGGTAGTCAAAATTTAGAACAGTTGCTGAGAGAGATTGTGGAGTCTTTATCCTTGGAGGTATTTAAAATTTCACTGGATAAGACCCTGTGCTAACTATTGACCCTACTTGGAGCAGAGTTGTTGAACTAGATAATTTCCAAATGCCTCTTCCAACCTCAACAGTTCTCTGAGTCTGTGAAGCAGCAACCTCTCTCAGGAGCTATCAACTCTGGAGTTTGGTTTCTGCCTAATCTAGACATCCAGATTGCTTTGTCGCTACTGCAGCATCTTCCAGGGAAAGGATGACTAGGGCTGTGTTCTGGACTGTGTAGCAGTTGTTTTCATTCTCTGTGCCCTTTCCTTGCTGTAATAAGATTTCCCGTGTGAAAAAGAGAGGATGCTCAGTGGCAAACAGATGGAGAACATACAACTGCTGCTGCTGCTTAGGGTTTACTCCCTGCCTTGGCTATGCTGCTATCTGTGATCAGCTCTACTGCAATAAGCCCTGCTCCCACCCATGCAAAAATTGGAATGGGCAAGTGGACACTCACCTATGCATAGTGGCACTGAGACAAGGCTTCCCAGCTGCTCTCCGAGGCGAAGCAAGCAGCTAATATTAGTGAGACTCTTCGTAGGAACTGGGATATTCAGCTTGCTAGTAACATTGTACAGCTTTGTTACAGCATCCTGAGAGACATCCATGCGAGGCGTATGCCTGCGTGTTGTGTTTTCACGTGATATTAGCCATGTCATCTCCTGGGGCTCTGGATAACCTCCAGTGGAAGAACAGGAAAGATTCAAGTATCCATTGGGCTTTAGTTCCTCCGTGTGCAGCTGTTCTATCTCAGGTTGGCTGTAGTTGGCTGAAACAGACCAAACAGGATCATGAGCCAGACTTACCACATTTGTGACAGTTCCTGTCAAACTTTAAACATTTTCAGGCAGAAACAAGTCTAAACAGTTTTCTTTGGGAAGACAATGGGCATTCCTGGAAGGGGGGTTTTATGCTTGGGGGTTTTTGTTTGTTTTGAGGTTTTTTTTTTTTGTATATGTATTTCAAGAATGTAAGTCTGATCAGCCAGACAATAGACCTCTGTCTCTCCCACCTCCTTTAGACCCATTGACATTTCAGATTAATCAAACCTGGCCTGTTTACAGGTAAGGGTTTAAGCAAAAAATGGGAGGGGGACACAATTTTGCCTACTTTTATCCTCCTGAATGAGTAAAGGGAAAACCACAAACTTGTAACTGTGAAATGCAGAGAAAGAGATCATCTGAGAGAATTCAGCTGCAGTAAGTTGGAGGTGCAGGGCTGTCCTGAGCAGAAATATCCTTGGTGTCTGTCAGTATTGTGAGTAAACATTTTGCAGCATATAAAGTAATTCACTCATCACAGCTTGGTAGTTATCTTCCCTTAGCTTTTTAGGTGGAAATGACTATAGCATAAGGTTTTTGTACTTTGTATCACTGAGCACTCATCGCAGTCAATGAAGAACACACCTATTGCTTTAAAAAGTCAAGTTTCACAGGCAAGAAATAGTGAAACAGGATTGGGAAGAATTATTTAAACATAAAATATGAATGATAAATGGAGGGATTTAACCAATACTGTCTCTTAAATAATCTACTATATATTCTCAACAAGAATCTCTTTGATTAAAAGGTCTTAGTAAAAATAGTAGACTCTGATAGAAAAGGAGGAGAGAATGTAGCCATAATATTGAATACATGTTGGCATACAGTAAGTTAAAAAAGAAAGCCATGCCCCCCCCAAAAATCACCAAAATCTCCAAGAAGTGGACTCAAGACTTCATTGAAAATGCTTCATTATTTTGGTGCAAATAGATCTAAAGACAATATGGAGAAACACTGGAGAAGGGGAAAATGATTGTGCCTAAGAGGGCCTCAGTCTTCTAAACACACACTCAGAGTGTTGGATCCAGGAGGTAATCCTTGCTCTATTGAATTCTTAATGTGGATGAATGAAGAAGCATGATGTTGCTTTTATTTGCTCTATCCTAGCACACAGGGAATAGGATTTAGCTTAATCTCTTAAATCCCCCCAAGAGAATCCATGGATATGAAAGCAAAATTGAAAAAGCCCCCCCTTTTCTTTTACCTCAAAATTTAGTTAAGTTGTCCCTCAGAAAAGCTCAAGCTTTCTTTTTCTGCTCAAGGTCTGACTTGCATAGCTGACTGCTGTCAGGCTTCTGGTCTGGAGTATTTATTCTCTCCTTGGTGTTTTAGAGAGATGGCAGGAATGTAATCCATGGCTGTGAAACTTGTCACATCATCCAAGAGATTTAAGAGTTTCAATCTTATTGATAGTAAGCAAGTGGAAATAGTGGAATATACCCTGCACTTCTGTTTTATAGCTTCTGGAAACTATTTACTGGGAAGTGATGTTGGTTGCATACAGGGTGTGGGCTACATATATGTGAGTTTTTTGTTGTTAGCAGAAAAGCACATTTCAGGGCATCTTTCATATTTAAATATAGAATCTTCCAAAAAGGCTATGGTTTAGATTAAATACCTCAAGACTCAGCAGATCCATCAAGCCCTTAATATTTTTCTCAATGGCTTAATCATCCTACTTGGTTTTGTTCTATTTTCTCAAGTGGCAATGTGCCTTACTTTGCACTTGGTTCCCAACACTGACTGTCACTGAACTAATTTTTTTATTTTTTAATATCCAGTATATTATGTATATTTCTGGTTCCCACACTCCGGAAATAAAACTCTTCTCATAATTCTGTGTTATAAGGTAATCAGATTGTTGTTTTAATGTCTCTAGTTGAACTGTATTTTTTCCAGCCTTCAGATAATTCTAGCAGAGCTTTTCTTCATGCTTTTCAGTTTTTTAACATCCCCTTTAAAAGGAGGTCACAAACTGTAAGTCTCTGTTCTGACATCAGCTTAATTCCCAGCACTCTGAGTAGTGCATGCTTTGAAACAGCTTCCCTCCTCTCACCTACTTCCCTTATTGCTTCATCCAGAGGATGCACTGCAGTCATGCAGATTTTCCAGTTAAGCAGCTTGTCACTATGGTCCCTACCTTGCACGTTTTAAGAGCCAAAGTTTTCCATTGTGAAGCTTTCTCTTTTTTTTTTTTTTTTTTTCTGGATCAGGATATGAATTCATCATTATTATATGTCATCCTGGCTATACACAACACATATAACATACATATTATAGAATCATAGAATCTCCTGAGTTGGAAGGGACCCACAAGGATCATCAAAGTCCAACTCCTGGCCCTGCACAGGACCACCCCAAGAATCACATCATGTGCCTGGAAGGGTTGTCCAAACACTTCTTGAACTCTATCAGGCTTGGTGCTGTTACCACTGCCCTGGGGAGCCTGTTCCAGTGCTCAAACACCTTCTGAAAACCCTTTTTCTAATATCCAACCTAAACCTCTCCTGACACAGCTTCGTGCTATCTATATATTGTATTAATGTCATACATAAAAATAACATGTGTAAACTGTACTTCAATATTTCTGAATGGGCTTGGTCACCAAGTGATCTAGATAGCTTAGTGTGACTGCCCTGTCACTCTTGTACAGCACACAATCGTTCTCAAGTTCATTTTAAGTGCAACATGCCAAACTATAAAAAGCCCTCCATGTGTGATATGAGATTCTAATTAAAAACCAGCTTGTAAGCACAGGTACATTTCAACATTTGTATTTCCCTTAAACATTTATATTTTTCTTCTAATTATTTTCAATTGTTTGTTTTTAAAATATGGTTTTATACTGCTCCTTCCTTTAGGAATTTATTGAACAGAGACTCATTTGGAAGGAACACAATAGCACATAGTTAAGGCAGTCTTCCTAAGTTAAACCTTACAAGGTGTGGGAGATTTTAAGTGCATAAATATGAGATACCTGTAACATGTTGCTCAGATGTTGGCTAAGCTGATAACTGACTTAACTGTTTGAACTAATTGAGCATCTCTTAAATTGGAGGCCCTGGTACTGAGTGCACATTATGAGTTTCTGAGTTCTAAAACTTTACTGATAATGCTTGTCAAGTAGTCCTGGGAGAATAAATATTAACAAATTAGGTTTTCTATCTATGGATAGAGGGAACACTTGTTGGTAACACAAAGCCAAACAGGCTCAGATGTCCTGGTACTGCCTTTTTGGCTGCAGTTACACATGGGCTGTTCACTTTTAGAGCAGTATGTTGAAGCCTGAAAACATCAGTGGAAGTTAGAAGCTGCTGTTATTAATGACTAGCACTATCACAGTGGAAGACAGAACACATGCATATTGATAAAGGGTACTAACAGAATAGTTTAAAATAGAAAAAAATTAGGGTTATACATTAGGAGTTATTAAATATGTTAGAAAGTATTAGGGAAAGATTGGTGCCTCATTTCCATTTCCCTGTTAAAAGATTTACTGCCTTTTCCTCTGATTACAAAAAAATCTCTGATGCAAAAAATTAGGTTGAATCTAATTAATGCATGCATTTTTTCTTCAGAGATATTTTCAGTTTTCCTTAACTCAACATATGAATTTCTACTCCTCCATGTGAGCTGTTCTTTTCTTTAGTCTCCTTGCAATTTATATGATCATAAAATAGCTGGGTATTTGCAGAGATCTTGCTATGTTTCAATTCTAATGTACCACCAGTGATGATAACTACTGCTACTTTTAATAGAAGGTAGTGCATCAGATGCAAATAAAGAAGTTTATTTTCCGGAGTGCTAGAAGTCATAAAACTTGCAGGAGGCAAGAGGAAGAAAGCAGAATGGTTTTTGCTATAAAGTATGACAGGGTAGAAATTAGGGATCACTGAGCATATTATTGCCTCATTTTCAACTTCTGATTACTTCTACCTCAGTACTTTTAATTCACAGGTGAGGATTTCCTATTGAGAATGCCCTTACCCATCTTTAAAAATTCTGCTTCTGTGCAGGTACATTCTCAGTGGCTTGGACAGAGGACCCATATTCTGGATTGAACAAAGTCACAGAGAATCCTGCCCCAAACCCTCAGACCAGATGGTAATTGGAAAAAATTACTTACCAGTGATGTGCAGTGAGCACTCAGATTTGTGTATGACCTCTGGTGGTCCTTTTTTCTTGTGCTGTACAATACATTCATAGAGTCCCTCATCTTCAACTCCTGCATTTAACAGTTGCAAGATCCATTTGTCCTTATCCACCTTGGTGCGGTTTATATATTCAGGACTAAGGTTCTCATGTTTTTCTTGGCCATAGTATACTTCATGCAGCACTTTCTGAGAGCCTTTTTGCCAAAAAACTATTAAATCCTTTACGTCGATTTTCTGAGAGTTTGGAAAATAGCAGGATAGATATGCAGAGTGATTGAGAAATGCCTTCACTTGATGCACACTGGCAGCAATACCTTAGACAGAGAGAGAGAAAAATTAAGATATCTACCAGCTGGGCTCACAGAGGCAACACTTCACAACAGTGGCAATAAAAACACAAATTCTCCCACTAGGTATGACAGGACACACAGTTGTTCAAACTGACTCACTTAGTCTTGTGGAGTTCAGGTCCTAAAACTGTTTCTTACTTTTCTTCCTATATTTTACTTTCCCAGGAAGGCCTAGCACACAGAGATTGTGAGCATCTATATTTTAGAAGACTTATCTGCAGGTCAAAGGTCCAAACCATTCTTGTTTGTAGCATCCTGAGTGTAATGAAATTCTGTCACAAAAGAGATAGTTGCAGAATTTCTGTTTAAAAAGTTGAGTTCATTCTCCTAATAAAATAATATGGCATGGAAGTTGTGAAGAAAATGTGAAGTACATGCTGTGTGGTAAATGTGAGTGTCTAGGGAATGTATGACCAGAAGGTCAGAAACAGGTGGACACTCTCAGTCTCAATGAAGAATTAATCTAAAGTTTAATGACAAACTAAATGTCAGATTTAACTGCTCTGTAATTAATCTAGAGTTTGATGACAGATTAAATGTCAGATTTAACTGTTCTGCTGCTGATCTTGTTAACAGAAATGGTCAATAAACAAAATTATGCCTTTATGGAAAGAAAGGATGAACTGTATTACACAAAGGATGTCCATTTCTGTATCCATTATTATGGGTGGCAAAGAGCTGGGAGGACTATCTATTCTTGTAATAAGAAATGTAGTCTTCTGTCCCAGAAGATGCAAACACCTCTGTCGAGTTCAAAAGGAGAAGATTTACAGTCTCTCTCCTGCTGCAAAGTTTTGACTGTTCTTTCAGAGCACCAGACTGCAAAATGAACTCTGCAGCTGCCCAAAACTCCAGTTATCCCATCTCAAACTGTCAGTTTTCAGTGTAATGCTGTTCTTCTCTATACTACACACAGGTGATATACACACATTTTAAAGACAGATTTAAACTGAAAATTTAAGAGCAACATAAAATAAGTGTAATGTAAAGATATAAAGTTGAAGAGAGAAAGTATGTACTATATATATTTTATGGAGTACCTGCACACAATTTAAATATGTCACATAGGCTATATGACCTTGATTGTGTAATGGAAATGATTATTACTAAGGAATGAGCTTCTTAGTGGATGAGAAAGTGTCACATAGCAGGACACACACAATCAAAATAGTTTTAATGATTAAAAATACGCCTTTTACCTGGGAGAGGTATCATAGCACAAAGGAAGAATATGCAGACCTCCATGACACTGTAAGAAGGAGGAAAGAAATATGTTAGAGGTTGAAAATACTGCAGTACTCCCAAACAAGTGGTAAAACAAGAAATTTTAGCAAGAAAGAGAGTATTGAGAAAGTTACTCTCACCTTTTTCCACAGACTGGTGCAAGGACTTCTGTGAGCTTCCCAGCCTTTAGCAACAATATCAAGCATGCCATGGCAGATCTCTGGTTTACAGAGAAGGTGATACGGAGCGAGGTTACTGCAGACTGTGTAAGCCATGGGAGGAACACTGAGCCCATGGAGCGCAATGGGCAGGACAAGTACCCGGAACGCCTGAAGCGCAGGAAAGAGGAATGGAGAGCATGCTTGGCCTGATAGTGGGGGAAGATGGGGGAATTGAAAGTAGAGGGGGAGGAGAGGGTGAGGCAGAAGGAGGAGGTGGGGGAGACAGCATGATGATGTCAGCTACCAGAAGTGATGCAGTGTGTAACCTTCAGTTTCGTAACAGGGACCTATCCTTCCCAACAGTAAAAGGTAGTGGAGAGAAATTCTGTACGATTTAAAGAGTTGAGGCTAAACAGCACTTAGTTTGTGGTCAAGAAAAATAGGTACCTCTTTAGAAAAAAAGAAAAAAGCCCCTATGACTTGTCTCATAAGCCAAACACCTCTTTGGGTGTTTTGGTCCATGTGGTATAAAGGCCTATAAACTGGTAAACAGCCAAATGTCATTCCCATGCACCTGTGAGAGAAGGGCACCTGCATCTGACTGATCTGTGTTTGCTAGTTTGCATTTTAGCAGTGCCTTTGTGTTTCTTCTGTGCCTTTTCCATATATTTGGGAGAAGCCTCCACCTCATCCTTGCCAAGATCCCATTTCCTCCTTAAACAGCTCAAAAGAATCCTCTTTTGCTGGAGCAGACATAAAAACTCTCCAGCTCTCACACTACTTAAAAACAATGTGATTGCTGTCTGCTGTCAATTTCCTGATGGTTTCCCATTTTTGTCCTGTTTTATTTTAGGCTGTAGACTTGGGTCTTTACTCCAGGTTTCTGGTCTCTTCTTCTGTTTAATACAGAAATCCACTCAGTCTACTGACATCTTTTCTGTGTGTGTACTGTAATGTACAGAACTGCCAATGATATTTTTTCCAGTTTCATCCTGTCTTTTCTTAGGAAGGGGAGAAAGAAGTCTGAATGTCTCAGAGAATATAGATAATTTTCTTTGTGATCCACCTGTCATAGCAGAAGGGGAGGAAGGCGGGGGAGGGCTCGTGCAGAATCCATTGTTGTAGACAGAGGCCATTCTGTTCCTGCTCCAGCTGCCCTACTACATGATGAACTGTTATCAAGGGGTTTTCCTCCCAGGCTGAATTAAACACACAACTGACTGCCTAAATAAAAATGCATGTGCCAAGCCACTTAAAACTAGAGAAACTACTTTTCAGCAGCCATGTTTCCATCCTGCAAAGAAGAGTTTTTGCTTTCAGTTAAGAAAAAAATAACAGCTAGCCCTACTTTTTATTTTATTTTATTTTTTTTCCATCCAGTGCAGGTCTGGGAGAGGAGAAGTTAAAAATATTTAGCCACTGGAGACATAAGTGGAAAGAGTGTACTGCTATAGTTAGACATGTTCTGCAATGACTGTCTCACAGGAGCAAAGACCAAAACCGGAACTGAAAATAAGAGTCAGAGAGAGGCAAAACTCAGGCAAGAAAACCAGATTACACTGCTTGCCTTTGTTTATGTATTTGGAGCTGTGAGGACAGAAGTCTCAAAGATCCTATGTGGTTTCCTGGCTGCTGCCTTCCAGAAGAAGGCAGGTTGCTGGGGATACTTCCATGATGAAGGATCCCGTGGGTCTGCAGAGGGGTGTACACCCACATCCCCTACAGAGGGGAATTGCTTGACATTGAGTGTGTGCCAAGCTGCTTCTCTCATGCAAGCTGCTTTGTAGGGAGTTGCTGAATCATTAATTGGGCCAATACAACTTCGGTGCTGCATGTAGCCTTCCTTCCTCTTTTTTGCAAAATGTCTTTAACAAGCAAATGCAGACCCCTGGAGCCAGTGTTCAGAAGACTGAAGGAAGAGGAGTTACACAGTGTCTGTGTTGGCTACTTACACCATTTCTTTGGCATATTCAATACAAATTCTGTACTCAATTCTCTCTTATTTCTGCAGGCCACTTAAAGACTTCTAGTATCCCAGAATTAATTAGCAAAGGGGGCTAGGTAAGAGGGAAAAGATAGACTTATCTTCAGGGTATGGCCTGCTGCTGGCAAATAGTGCAGACCAAACTGCCCTCTTCATGGCTGTGGCTCAGTTCATGAACTCAGTGCTCCACTTCAGAGCATTGTGGGTTTGTGAACGGCTGTGCAGTTTTCCTGGCCACAGACTGAGTGCATGCATCTGTGGAAGTGGCACTTTTTCATGGTGCTGGGATGACTGATGAAATGGGAGTGGTTTGAAGACCCATGGCTTTAAAATTATCTCTGACATCCAAAGTAATATGAGGTCAGCCAGTGGGGAGGTAAACATTTTCCCTTGCTGAATAAGGCTGGCACTACCTGATGTGTCTTTTTTACCTTTTGAAGCTCTCTCAGCCATTCCTGGAGATGTCTTTATGACTCACAATTACAGATCATGTGTAGACATCAGAGATGAAAAATGGAGAAGTATATTAATTGAACTTATGTCAGTAGGCAGCCAGTAGTGACACTCCACCCTTTATTTACTATCTTTTCAATCCAGTCACTGAAAGGAGAAGAAACCATATGAGTACATGCACTTTACAGGCCTGATTCATGACTGCTTGGTTTGGCACAAACCAGCCTGAAAAGACTCATGAGGCAGTTCCCAATTGTCTCAGTACGGGGGGATTCCTGACCTGAATCATAGATTCATAGAATCATGGAAGGTTAAGGGTTGCAAGGGACCTTAAAGATCATCTAGTCCCAAGCCCCACTGCCATGGGCAGGGACACTTCCCACTGGACCAGATTGCTCAAGGCTTTATCCAACCCAGCCTTGAACACTGCCAGAATTGGGGCAACCACAACCTCCCTGGACAGCCTGTTCCAGTGTCACAGTAAAGAATTTCTTTCTAATATCCAGCCTAAATTTCCTCTTTTTTAATTTGCACCCATTACTTCTTGACCTATCACTATGTTTCGTGACCAAGAGTCCCTCTCCAGGTTCCCTGTAGCCCTCTTCAGATACTGGAAGGTTATTATGAGGTGTCCACACAATCTTGTCTTCTCCAGGCTGAACAGCCCCAACTTTCTCAGCCTTTTCTCATAAGGGAGGTGCTCCTATCAAACTTCGTGGCCCTCTTCTGGATGTGCTCCAGCAGTTCCATGTCCTTCTTATGCTGAGTGCACCACAACTGTACTCAGTACTCCAAGTGGGTTTTCTCAAGAGCAGAGGAGAGGGGGACAATCATCTCCCTCGACCTGCTGGCCACGATTCTCTTGATGTAGCACATGTTGCTGGGTCACGTCAAGTTTTTCATCAACTTCTTCTCAGCAGGGCTGCTCTCAATCACTTCTCCACCCAACTTGGAGGTGTGTCTAGGATTGCTACAAGCCAGGTGTAGGACCTTGCACTTTGTTGAACTTCATGAAGTTTGCATCAACCCACCACTCACGCCTGTCAAGGCCCCTCTGGATGGCAAAGAGCTCTAAGCTCAATGTTTGGGAAAAAGTAGCAACTTTGCTCCCTTTACTTTCACAGAAAATTGCCAGAAAGTCCTTTGTGACTTAGTTTGAAATTGGCTTGTGCTTTCTGCCTTCTGTTCCTCCCAATCTAGCATGTGAAAACCAGCACGTACAACCCTAACAGACACAGTGAAGCATAAAGGTCTTGGAGTAAATAAGAGCTACACCAATATACTTGCCTGGGGTTTTATTTGCTCTCTTTTTTGCTGTTTTCAGTTTTGGATGTAGTCATTACCTATCAAGAGACACTGTCACATCTGTGCTTTTTGACTCCTAAGTTCCTTCACTGCTCTTCAGTTTCTTCCAAAATGTTCCCTTCTTGCTTGTTCTCACATGTAATTAGCTTATTTTCTTACACGGACTACACATATTCTGTGGGAAGACTCCTGTCCCATCTTTCATATTGAACTCAAAACAAAACTAAACACCAAACTCATAAGTTACTCTTCTGACTTCTATAATGTGGGATTTTTTCTAAAATTTCCACTCACTTGCAATACTGAGTAGCTCCATGAGCAGTGCTGTGAGTCTCCTGGAGGCAGGACATCTGTGACTGAGACTTTCCACCGCTGACCTGAAAGCTACCCTAGTGGATACAAAGTTAAATTACCCTAAAATGTATTTACCAGCCTTCTCCCATGTAAACACATGTTGATTGAACAAGTGTTACTGAAGGAAATCACAACTTAGGAAAATTTCCTTAAGGTGGCAAGTTCAAAGAATTCTATGATGCCCTTCACCCAAACACTAAGCTGTACAACCATATAACTACTCATCAAGGGACACATTTTAAAAACATATCATTACTCAGGCAACTTGTGTTTCCTACATGCTTCTCCAGTTAGAAAGGGTCACTGTTTTAATTGATATAAACTTTTTGTATTGCTTATTCTTTTAGAACAACCTTTTACACTAAGTTACAGTTGAAAATTCTGGGCTCATTGTTTAATTATACTGTTATTAACATAAAAAAACTACAACCCCCTATCCCCCTAATTTTTGATTTCTGAATGCATTTTTCATTCCTTTCCATTATCCCCTCTCTCAGTAACATGCTTTTATTTTATCTAAGATCTTCAGGAGAACCGTGACTTTCACTATGATTCTGGGTTCACTTTGCCCTAATGTCTAGAAACTCCGCTTTTGATAGCAATTAAAAAACACCAATCATTTAAATAATACCTTTGGTCCAAAGATCATGGAGCATTCCACTGCTTCTGGAAGCAGAGCTCTTCATCCACAAGTAGGGTCAGGTATCTCTGAAGGAGAGCACAGCGACTGCCTGGTGACACACAGTCCCACTGCACAAATCACAGGACACAAAGGAGTTCTCCCTGCGAGAAACTGCAGGGGAAATTCAGAGGGGAAGAACGTCATCAACCAGAATGACACATTTATAAGGATCAACTGTGGTGTTTGAGTTCCACCTAAAGGACAGGTCAGGTCGACATAATTTTCCACACTGTAGACTACACCTGGCCACAGATTTGGCAAGTTGGTTGAACCACTTCTGCATCACAGGTACCATCCCAAATGACGTCTGCCCTCCTTTTCTAACCCTCGCACTTGCCTCAAGGCTAGACAAGCAAACTTGTCAGCTGGGAAGTAGCAATTGCTGGATTCAGCTCTTATCAAATCACACTAACTTGTTTGACATGCTGTGAAGACAAGGAGTACACCCTTGTTCCCACACAGATCACAATGTAGAATTGCCAGGTGATTAACAGACCAGTCAGTTGTTGGAGTCTCTTCAAGGGCCATTGTATAGAAAAGGAATTCAAATGCCCACTGCCAGGTTGTCCTTCTTCCAAACCTACTATTTCTGCACAGGACACTGCCTGGAAATGCCATCATGGCTACACAATGCAGTAGAGGCATAACCTCAAATAACATTTTTCAGAGCACCTCTCATGTCAACATATGTACTGTATACAGAAGGATGAATCTGATTCCTAACCTATACCCAAACACAGCCAACAAGGATTAGCAGCCATACAACATATTATATGCTTAGTGCTCTTTATTTTCAGTAAATGTCTTTCAAAATCAGCTGGGCATGTGACACAAACCTCATACGGCTTTTCAAACAGAAGGATCACTGATCAGGTGCTACTTTTTCTTGCAATAAATTAATCTTAATTATTAAATGAAGATGTGATATTCAGAACTGCAATTAAATGAGCCAAACCCTCCTGCTCTCAGTTCTAGTGCAGAAATCACTCTGGGGACACATACTGATTTTCTCACAGTGCTTCTCATGGCACATTAACTGATTTTCAAAGCTAAAGGAAAAGATTTTGCCTTTTGGTTTTGGTTCCCTCCCATCAACCACCAGAATCACAGTAGCTGGGAAGAAAGACTTGATTCTCCTATCTACTGGTCTAAGTTAACACTGGTATCCTTATAACATGCATAATCGGACAATACCCTGCAGATCCACTTTTGTCCTCTTGTCCGGTTCCTGATTATAAACATCCTGCTCCAGGAATTCCAGAAACATTGTGCTGATGCCCCTATAGAATGGGCTCTGGCTCACTCTGCTATGGGTTGGTCAGCTTGCTCCAGGGAATAAGGGCTGTGTGTGAAGCTGCTATGATAGCAGCTGTGACTCAAATGAAACAGAGAACAGCTGTGGAGTCACTTCACTAATAGCAATTATATTTTTATGAAGGTATGCACATAATTGTTGATAGGAGCATTATAAAGGCTTGCATCTGTGGCTGTTCAAATCATTATCAGATAAAGAAAAAAGGCTAAACAATTGGATTGAAAGCATTATTACAATACTAGAGAATGCCTTGTTTCTTTCCTCTCTGAGGCAGCAAAATACTCCAGTATGGATCTTGACAACAGAAAGGTTCGTTCTTTCCTGTGTCCTCAGTACCTCTCCTCCACCATGTGAAGAAAGCCCAGATCACAGAAAATCATCCCTTTCCTCTCACCAATACGTTTGTTCTACTTATAGCAAGCACTCTCTGTCCAAAAGAAACTTCCTCTTTTTAAGTTGAAATTCCCCTTTCAAAGCACATTTAATTCTTTCACAAGTGTCAGTGTTATTCACAGTGTCCCTGAGCTGCTGTGTTGCCCCAGTGTTCAAGAAAACCTTTGCTTGTATTTTGCCTGAAGGAAATAACCCTTTTTGAATAAGACTAAGTTTTCATGGCTGGCAAATTCCATTCACTTTTGTTTGCTTAAACAGGTCTTATAATAATAGAATATGAAATAGATTTTTGGCAAAGACTGAAGTTACTACTATGAGATTGAACAAAACTGTCTGTCCTTCCCAAATACTCTGTTTCTGAAAGTCACCAAGTTAATTTAAGAACTGATGACGCAATAAAAATACATCTGAATTGATTGTTATGTAAGAACAGTGATATCAGGTCTGATTTCATAGTATTTATGGGAAATTGTGGAAATATAAGGTGATATCTATGCCACAGCTGCCCTTCTTGCTATGTTGTCATTGTCTTTTCTATATGACTGACTAAAGAAGTTTTGTGTTTGACAATTTGTATATGTAATTCTTTGATAAATTGATAACTTCATTTTCCTGTACTGCCAATTTATTTACACAAATTTGATTGCTCCTGTAACCTCAGTTTTGATTCTGCCAGCTTAGTAAAACTTGCAGTTTTATCATTTGTTAAGATTTGTTTCAAGTTGGCTTGTGAGTGTGCAGTGAGACTTGTAGAAGCCCAGTTTAATGACTGCAGTTGTGCTTGCCTGCTGTAGATCAAACAATATTCACACCTGAGTCTTTTTTTCTGTCCGCATCACAGTTTACATATGGCTTTCAAAAACGGAGTGTCTGGGGAGGAAAAAAATCCATCCCATATCTAATGCCTATTAAACATCTTGTACCTATTGCCTATTATTAGAAATGAATTCCAAATCAGTTTCTATACACACATTTTTCTTTGCCCAGGACAAACTACTCAACAGCTCTGATTAAAAATAGAGAAGTAGGCTGTTAAGAGTGAAGAAGGGGAATTTTTTTCTCCAGTCTGTAGCAATCAGAGAACTATAATTTACTTTTAACAGTTTCCTGTGAACGCAGCCAAAAGAATAATTTCTTCAACTAGATTGATTAAAGACTAATTGGACCTAATTTAAGTGTTTCCCAAACATGCTCAGCAAAAATCTAAACCCTAGGAACATTTACAGGCTTCAGTTTTTTTACTTGCTTGCAACTTATTCTTGCAGTTAACAAGAAAAGCAAGAGAGGTGCATAGGATTTTCAGAGATGATGGAGTATCCTCCTCCCACTTTAAGATAGCACCAAAAGTAATGATGGATGAGGCCTAAACATTGCACTGAAAGTAATCAAATTGGAAATGCTAAATATTCTTTGTCATTCTGCCTACAGTCTTACAATTTTTACTGAATGTCATACAAATTTATTGAGTTCAGTTTTCATATGAGTCAAATCACCAACCAGCCAGGTTGGTTGCAGTTGCATTAGAAGGTAGTGCTCTTTATATGAGCCTGGGTAACTTTTGAAGGGGTGGGATTTGGTTCCTAGTTCATGGTGAAAGTTTTGCTATGTATTTATAGGTTAGCTTTACCTACACTGATAATAGGTATTTCATGCTGATAGCTCTGTTTGCAATGCACTACCTCTGATTATCTATTAAAAATTTGTTGGGTGGCATCTGAAATTGGAAACCAGTGTGTTTAACTCAGAAGAGAATCTAATAAGTTTGGAGCAAGACAGAGACAGTGAGTAGGCAAAGAAAGAGGAACTACATCAGGCTTTAATTGAAATGCATAAAAACTACATGAGAAAACCAGAGAGGCAGGAATTTTGTAGAATAGAATTAGGAGTTAGCAGCAGATAAGAAGGTTTTTAAGAAGAGGTTAATGATAATACTCTCTAATAGTGTTAGGGGTAAAAACATACTTGATAGTAGATCATGAAGAGAAGGTTAGCAATTATTCAATAGAGGAGACTGAACTTGAAAGCACATGCTTAAGAGTGAGTTGTCATCAGAAGTTCGGCCACTTGCTAGAAGAAAAACCTTGACATTGAAATTGAAAAATCATGAAGATACAAAATAAGGATTGAAAATAGATCTCCAGGTATATATAGAAAGAGAAAAGTATTCTTTGTTGAATCAGGTCACACTAAATATTGTGTGTATTTCTAATACCGCATAACCCTAAAAGCTGAGATGTTTTCTTGCAGCCTGGATCCTCTGTAAAGGATCTCCTCTGGAGATACATAGCAGCAAGGACAAGATGTTATAGTCTGCACAGAGCATCCCTGAAATACACAACTGTTCAAGGGCTGCAGGTTAAAAAGACTTGCCAGTCTGGAGCTGTTTGTGATACTGCGAGGCACTTACATTATGAGAAGATGATGAGCAAGAGATCGACAGAAGCGTATGGGGACATATGGGGACATATGCCTGCCACCCCCTGCAGGCAGCCCCAAAATGGGGTGATGGCATCTGTGGCAAAGAGAACAACTCAGTTTACAGTGAGAGAACCCCTTTAGCCATATGTGGGATTTCAGTTTCCTGTCAGGCATAAGGGATGGCAAAACATTCTTCATTAGCCCCAGAATATTAAGTGCTGATGTAGAAATGATGCTTGACTGATTAAAAAGCAAGATGAGCTCCAGAAAAAGGTGTGTTACAGCAAACAACAGGGAAGGTATTGTTAGGAGGTATTGTGAGACCCTGGAAGTATAATTATGAAATTATTTTGGCATGGGCCTCCTAGAGTCTCTGGGTACCAACAAGGCGAAAACCTCTGCTAAGTGGCCGGTCTGAGTGTACAAAGCACAAAAAAAAGGAGAAACCAAACTGCCTTGCTTCTACTGCCACAGTCACAGCTCACTCTGAAAAATGAAAACAACCCTGTCATGGGGTATTCCCCAAATGGGTTGTACAGAACAAATTTTAGAATCTAGTGAAGGTGGTCATATGTTTTTTTGCAATAAATCAATGAGACAAGTTTTGTAGACAGAGGAATATCTTTTATTAGATCCAAATATTGGTGGAAAAACCAGGAAGAGCTTAAAAAAGCTTGAAAAATGCCTGACAGCTTTTCTGTTTTCCTGTTGTATGAGTTGCTGCAATAGAAAACCTGCTCTCTCTACAAATCTTGCTTTACTTAGACTATCCTGGCTACAGCAAGACTGCTATTATAATTAAGGCTTTGAATGTCTACATCCAGAAAACAAGAGATGCTAAATGTAGAGTTTGCATGGGGAGAATGCAATGCTTCTGAATGGAAATGTTGACAATTAGCACACTGATTAGGGAGCCACCTACATAACTCTATGGCAGAAGCCCGCAAAAATATGTTTTCAGTCTGACCACTTTCTAGGATGTGGCTTTCATATTCTGTGCTAATAGGTAAATAGGTATCTGATTTCCCTCAGGATGCTCAGCCTAAGAGCTTTTCCTGCTAATAGACATCTTCATCACTTCCTTTAAAAAGAAGGATGCATCACAAGGGCACAAGCAAATCCCCTTTCTCTTCTTTAGGAGGCTCAGGTTCATGGTCCTAATGAGGAATGTCTGACTTACTTTTTTCACACTTCAGAATTACTTTGTGTACCAGGCTAAAGGTTGTCCTGTAGCAGGACCAAATCACTTCTGAACCAATTCTGCTTTGCGCAGAAGAATGATGAAGTCTCTAGGTCAGAGAAGGAGCAGAATGACCTCCGTTTACTAGTGCTTCATGTGGGATATGGGAGCTGTGGGTTCTTACTGCTTCTCCCAAGACTGTATTAAGAGTTTTGTGTTAAGTATTATTATGCCAAATGCACTGGTTGTGGCTTGGGGCTGAGAAGAGACCTCTTCTGTGATACTGCTTGCATCATTCAAATGAAATAGTGTTTCCCCTTTCTAATTTGCAAGTTCAGTAGTGGTTGAGAATTGCCATCTCCCAGGAAATAGCTGCTACAGTGCTATTCCATAACTTGAGAGACAGAAGCACGTGAACATCTGACAGGCAGGTCTGGGAATTGGCCTGCACCCTCCTCACCTCAGAATGAGGGCTCTAACCACTAAGCACCTGCCAAAGTAGTCCCAATCTAATAGGCAGGAACACATTCTAACAATATTTCACAGGGAATAAGCACCTGCAACTCAATTTTGTGCAGAGACTGATTTAATAAATATGTTCTGAGACAACCAACTACATCAAGTCCATCAAAAAAGGCAAAGATATGAAAGGCTGGGACTTGGCTGAGACTGGCTCTTGATAGGGCCTGAGTTAGTAAACCTTCTCGAAGTATCTCCAGTTTTGTCACCTGGAAATCTGAAACCCTGGAAGCCTATAGAATTTGCCATCCTAGATGCTGAAAAACTGGTGGATTTGCCCTAATTGGATAGATTTTTTTCTCTCCTTTTATGGCCAGAGGCAGGTCCTGCATTGGTTTTTGTTGTAACTTCAGCGATACTGGTGATTACCAATGTCTGCTGAAAATTACTTCCCACATCTTCTTAGCTCATATCATGGCAAAAACTTCTGGAGATCAAAGGAAATATAAAAGAACGTTCCACTCCATGGCCAGCAGTGCCTGGGAAAACAGTCTACCCCTCAGGAAAGACAGAATTAAAATTCTGCTGGTCCCAGGGGCCCATTTTGGCAAGTCCTAACAGTCGTCCAAGAATGAGAACCCTCAGTCACACCCTGCTTAGTTTGGATTTAGAGAAAGAAGTAGTTGCTTTTATGGGCCAGGGGAACTACTTTTAAATTTCAGCCCTTAAGAGTATTTAATTTGCTGTGTCTTACAGGATGTTCTAGTTAAACTGGGAGTAAAGTTTATTTAGTAAAAAATGCCTGCACTTTGAGACATGAAGATTAAAGTACCCAGTGCATTTGGAAAGGATTTCATTCTCATGGCATCTGGTTTAGCAACTTGTTTAAACAAAACGTGATTCTTTGATGTGGAAGTGATGGTAACATGCAAGGGAATAAAATACATAAAATTTAAATACAGGGAATGAGTTTCCAAACACTTAGCCTTGTATATATGCTGATGTACTGAAGTGCCCTTGTCCATGCATCCTGTAGACTTATTCACTATTTTTCGTTATTATGCCAACTGAAGAATTATGACATTTGAGACCAGAGCAGAGATGACATCCTTTTCAATTCAAGTCCTCTCAGAGCATAAAAGAATCTGGCAGTCCTCCTAATAAAAAAAATAAAAATAAAACTGGCTGAAAGTAGCCTCTTCTGCAGTACAAGTCCACTGTGTGGAAATATCACCAAAAGAGAATTGTCAGATTTTACTCTTAAATGTTTTTGAGGGTTTTTTATATGTACCTTAAAAAAGATTAAAGTCACTGTGAAATATAGAGATAATCACCTAAGTTGACAACTTACAAACACGTTTTGGGGGGTTTTAATAAATATTGTGAACAACTAGCTTGTCTTTGAAGTCACTATTGGAGGCAGCACTGAAATAATAAACCACTTTGGACAAAGCCTGAGTATTTAAACCTCTCCTTACATACTCTCCTATCTAATGCTCTGCTAAAGATGTTTCTCTTTACTTAACTGAATTTATTATTATTGTACCTACAAAAAATTCTTTTGTCAGTGGTGACCTCCCTTCATCTAGGGTGAATGAAATTATTTTATTTCCCTGACACTTTGCTCCCAATAGGTTCAAGAATGATTGAAAAAATTGTTGAGAGAGTACAAAATATTGACAGGTGCACTGGGAATATCAATAGTCAGAGAAAGTCATAGAAAATATTGGTGAATTAGGTCATCAATGAAACTAAACATCCAGAGGAATTGAGAGAAACTGACAGCATCATCAACTCATCTCTTATCCTATGTGGGATTTAATAAAAGAGCTGTGCACTAATCTCCTCCTTATCCTGAAAGCTTCCTATGTTGAGACTCTTCTATTACTGCTTTAAAAGAGGTTGACAACATGCAAAATGCTAGCAGGAGAGTTCCATTTTCAGGGTTTGACATGGGCCTAAATTGAAGGTAATCCCCTGAAGTTAAAGGGGTCAGAAAAAGAAGATGAAACAACATATTTCAGAGATACAAGAGGTGACACCCTTCAGTACATTTGGGGAGTTGCAGAGAAGAAGGATCTCTTTCATGAGGGTAAGTAGCACAGGTAGTTTCCTCTTGGAGCAGCAAGATGCAGACTCCTGCTGTCCTGAGGCTAGTGCAAAGCAGATGACAGTCAAGACTCTGCAAACTAGCCTATAGATAGCTTCCCTGCTGGTGAGTAATATTTGTAACCTTTAGAAACTGTGATTAAGTGTGCCTGCATGGTAGCTTGTACACATCCAAATATGTAGGAATTGCTATCTTAAATCATATTGCATTGTGAGGGCTGGAAACTGTGTGTGTAGTGTATTAGCTTGCCAAAAAGAAAAAGAGAGGGTTTTAAGCCATTTTGAATGAAACAAGAGCAATTAGGTTGAATAATGGAAAATTGCATAAGTCCCTCAACGAAGAGCAATTTTGATAGTTGAGCAGCTGCCTCAAAGAGACTGAAAGAAGGTTGTGTTTGTTATATTACCATTATCACACATTTCAAGTCTCAGACAGGTAATTTCACCACCTGAATCCCATTTGTGTTCATCTAAAGTGCAGTTGTTTACCTCATATTCTATCTTAAAAGTATAGTAATTCACTTTATTGCAGTTGTAATTTAATTTGAGCATTATCTTGCTTGATTTCAGTTGGCTTAGTGGACAATGCTGTTTTATCAGATCTGAATGAATTTGAAGCTTCTTTGTTTATTACCAGGTAATCATCCCTGTAAAAGGCTTTTGGGCACAGGGTTTTTCCCTTTCAGAAATGTAGTAAGGTTATAAAAGCTATAGTCCTTGTGCTGGTAAATATTTGTCTCTATCTCTTGATGTGTACCTGTGTTCTTTGTAGTATGTTATACACTTACGCATCTGTGTAAGACACTTGCTTACCTTGGTTTTTACATCAGATGCCTACAGGTACCTGTGTGTCACTGAGTATTATATCAACAGGGCATGAACCTGGGGAAAAAAAAAAAAAAGCTAGCTATTTCTAGTTGTATACAACTTCAGAATATTTAATGGACTGTTTGTGCAGTTATGGTCTCCAAAAAGTCTGTTTGGTCCACACTGCAGCTCCCACTGTATTTTGACATCCTTCATCATTAGGCTCTACTTTTTAAACAACCGTAACTTCTAGAACTCGAAGTACTTCACCTTGAATTTGCATTACACATAACAGCCAATGGATCTTGAAATATTCTTCAAGGTTTTTTCATGTGCTTCTGTTATCACAGTTCTGGCAAACACAAGTGGAAAGCTGTGGAGTTTATTAGCAATGCTCTGAAATATTTAGTCCATCAGAATATGCCAAAAATTGGTTATATAATCAACAAACATGGTTTTTATACATTCTAGATTTACATTTTTATTGCAAAGACAAGGTCTTCAAAACTCAGAAATCCCTGCATACATTATAACGCTCCACCTGCCTTGCCCAGTGCACTCATTTATGTAGGCCTGAAGGAAGCAATGTACCAAAACTAGCATTGTGCAAGAATGGTATAGTCAAAACCTCATTAATTGAGACAGATGTATCTGCTTATGTGTAGTGCCATTCAACCACCTCCTTCAATGAATTATTTTTGTTATGTACTATTTATATCCTACAAAAATTCATGAGCAGCATTGGAGTACCTCTGGCATTCTAACACTTGAAATAAGACATGTTGTCAAAGACTTTGTTTTTATGAAGCATAAAGACTGGGTTCCAGTTTGGTAAGGAAAAGACCTGAATAAATGGAACAGCCTTAGTAAAAAGACATTTTAATTTCACTGACATTATCAATTACATTGACCTGCTCAGATGTTAATGATGTGAATGTTAACACCTCTGGTTATGATGTGATTAAGACAGGCAGAAAAGGAAAAAAGAGTTTCAAAGGTAGGACTGTACAGGGAAGATACAATTACCTTCTTTTAGGTCTGTAGATCATAGAACCATGAATTATTTAGGTTGAAAGAGACCTCTGCAGGGTCATCTAGGGGAACGTCCCTGCTCAAAGCAGGTCTAATTAGATCAGGTTACTCAGGGCCATGTCTAGTTGAGTCTTGAACACATCTTGGGAAGGAGACCTCTCTGGGCAATTTTTTCCAGCATGTGATCACTCTTAAGGTAAAAAAGACAAACCAAACCAAACCAAACCAAAAAAACCTGATCTATAATTGAAATTTCTCATGTCTTGTGTGCCTTTTGCCTCTCTCTTGCACCTGCAAGAAGAGATAAATGACAAGTGAAAATTCCTGAATGCCTATAGACCGGAATGCCAATTAATGCTGGAAAATACAGCAAAAGTAGCAGAGTGGGAGGGGAGAATAAGAGGAATGCGAAAAGGGCCAACTCCTTAGAAGGGTTAGACAACTTGCAATTACACCTAATGAAGTTTCTACAATGTTCAGAATTCAAATTTGCACTGTTGTGGGGGAATTAAAAACTGGAAGATTTGCAGTTACCAATTAAACATCAATAGAGTTTCATCTTTTGTTCAAAGACTTTCAGACTCTCTGGACAGAAGGGACCTCCCTGCTCACCTAGGCTGACCCCTCCCTATGCAGAGTCTGGATAATATTTTTTCAGAACTAGATCAAAGAAAGTCTTTTAAAAAGAGATCTAATCTTGTCTTCTGCATTCAAAGCAATGGTGACCTAACCACTTTTTCCAAAAAGTTGGTAAAATGTCACTTATATAACTTAAAAGCCTTACCAGCATAAGAAAAATATTTTGGACTTCACTACAAGGAATAAAGATGAAAGTTGCTGAGTTAGAACTTGGTGGTTACCAAGAGACCAGTGTTCAAGGCCTGATTATATTTAGCATGGCCAATCACAGGAGAGTCTCAAACACAGACAGCTTCAAAAGCTTTAATTTATGAAATCTCAGGAAAGTTATAAGCAGTATCTATTGGGGTAATATATCTGGGCAGAACAATGTACATGGAAGATGCTGGCTCTTGAGGAGGGTTTATTAGCTGTCCAAAAGTCACCATCAAAGAGAACATTGGTTATACTGTTTTCAATTGTTAAGGGAAAACCATGATTAGAAATAAAGAAGCAATTTATAACTAATGAAAAAATTGGAAACAGGCAGTAAGGATGTTGAATGAGGAGCCATAAATCTTGGGAAATTGATATGGGAAGATAAAGCTGCCAAAGAAGGTCTCTAACTGGAAAGTCAAAAGACAATATAAAGTTAAGAGCATTAGTATAAAAAAAACCCCAACAACAAAAAAACCCTCCTCAAACGCCAGAAATGTTTGGCCATAGGTAGATGCAGCTGATAAAACTCATGATGCAGAGAAGACAGAATAATAATTTCTTTCCTATATTTGGAAGAAAGCAGTGTGATACATGTATGTCAAATTAACTGTTTTCTGACCTACTGATAATTGGCATTTTAAGTAACAGAGGCTAACACTGATAATGCTGCAGGCCCAAATTATTTGCTGCTATAAGTGACAAAAGTATTGGCCAACCTGACTTCTGCACTTCTGATAATTTTAACAAATATAGGAGTGATGGAAAAAAACCCAGCAAAACATGTCTTAGTGATAATATTGTGTCAATATTCAGACAATGAGAATGATACTGCTAATTATAAGTTAGTTAGCCTGATTCAGTCATGGTAAAACAAGGAAAAAGTGGTTAAGGGATTAGCTGAGAAAGACCTGAAGGGTAAGATTATAATTAATGTCAGTTAGCATATTTTTAGGAAAATGAGTCAGATCAAACAGTTGTACTGGGAAGACAGCAAGACACACCGATTAAGACAACAGCATTGATGCAATATATACAGATGTTTATAATGCAGTTGATTTAGTACCTCATTGCACTGATTAAAAACTTTGCACAGTGCAGTGAGAAGACAGGCCACATCCCCTGGATTAATAACTGGCTAAAGGATGGCTCCCAGTATCCAGTCGCAAAGCAGAATCCATGGTTGAGCCATCGTATGTTGTTACTTGGAAGTGGGTACCAGCTGGGCAGTGGCTTGTCACGTGCTGTGTGGTGTGCATACCTTTGAAATTTCTTTGGGACAGCCATGCTGTGACTGAGAACACACTGGTAGGTGGGTTTTTGCTCAACAGGACTGTGTTGTGTAGCTCCATATGCAATGTGAGCAATTGTGAAGAGCCTAAGGACTCTCACTGTGTAACTCTAGCACAAAAACGTAGGGAAAATGGACCACAACTTCTTCCCCCAGATGATTTTGAGAGAAAATATCCACTTCCTCAGCTTTGGCTGGTAGTCCATGCTTGTGGACAAATAGCTCAGAGGAACTTGGTGTTAATCAGGACAGAGGGGCTGATAACCATGGGCTGGCTTTTCTTGGGTGGGAATGCCATCTTCAATCCTCCCTGGCTACAGCAGGAATGGCCCAGCAAGATATTTTCAAAGTCTTGTCACTTATTTAAGTCAGAACTTTGCTTTTTCAATTCGTTGTTCAAGCTTGAGATGGTTTGGAGACAAGCTTGTAACAAAACAGGAATTCCCCCTGCTTTCTTGATGAAAGATGCTGAAACTGGTTTTGCCTCAACTTAACAGCAGAAAATTCAGCAACTGGATAAACCAGGCCTGGGAAATTTTTGTCAGAAGACAATTATGGGTAATTGCAAACAAGAGATTGGCATTTAAACCCTTATGTCTCCTAACCAAAATGGGCATAACTGATTGAATAAAACTATACTATAAATGATGTATCTTTTGTTTAATCTCAATTTTTCAACATTTTTCCCCCCCAAAAAGGGCTCAGTGTAGGCACTTATTTCTCTGCTTCCCACAACCTGTATCCTGGAGCCCTCAGCAGAGGCAGACTAAAGGGAATTTTTGAAGGATTTTTCAGAATGAATCTTGGGTGCTTTCTTCTTAGGTGCATTTCTCTTTCAGTAATGATAAAGTAGTACCATAGTGGAACATTTATTCTGACCTGTGGGGAATGTGTCATGATTTGTTTCCTGCCTGAAGACTGATGAAGCTGCTAGCATATGAAACGCTAGTTGTTGGCCATGCTGACAAAAAAGGCATTTGTAGTTTTTAAGAACAGTCATTAATCATACCTTGTGTCAGGGAGTGAAGGGTGCAGCAGTGCCAGCACATTTCTGAGAAGAGAATGAGCTGACAAAAAGGGGAGTGAGACTGAAGGATTGTCTGTGAGTGGCTGTGTGGCTGTTTGGTGCTGTGCCGTGGGGGTGGAGTGTGCTGGTATGACAGGAAATGGGGGTCCCCAGGCAAATGAAGATGGGAAGCTGAGCTGCTAATTCAGAAGGTACCTTTTACAATGCACATGCTCTTGGGAGAAGTGTGGAAGGTGGAAGAAAGTTGCTTGCCTTAACTTTTCACTCCTTTGCTTCCCAGGGTCCATGCCAAGACTATTATGTATTTGTGTACCTTAAAATTATTTTAAAAGTGCATCTAATTACTTTCCTAATACATTTCAACTGTTAAATAATGTCTGTGAGGGATATGAAGTGTAAATTATTATAGAGAACAGCTAAGATTTATGTGCTGTTATTAGCTGTATATGAAGTTTAGTGCTATAAGCTGTATTTAAAAGCCTTCTGTCTAATGTAAACAGTACATTTCTTCTACCTGTTGGTAATTAGGTAAATAGACCTGAAAAGAATGTGAAATAGCATAAACAGAACCATTCCAAGCACAGATCTACACTAAATGCTATAGACATTTGCAGTATTTGTTATGGGATATCCATGAACAACCTCTGAATCTGTGCCATGAGTAAAATTCAGCCAAAACTAAATTTCAAAGTCTTCATAAAAAGAAATCATAAAACCTGAATGCTGGTACTTTAACAGTAGCATTTGAGCAAAAATGAATGGCTATAAATTAGCCCAACCAAATTTAAAACAGATGCCAGAAGATTTTAAACACTGAAGAATGAATTTCTGGAACATCCATGCATACTGAGATGTAGGTGCTGCCTGGGTTGAGTCAAATATACCACAAAGGAGGCAGAAAATGTGGTTATGGGATGTCATAAACTCATAAAATGTAGCTGAAAAATTGAGAAACTGATAAATCTAATGATGGGCTGGGGAGGGTGTCAGTTTAGCCACAGGCTTTTTGCCAGAAGTGCTCCTCTATGCAAAAGTAGGCAGAGTAGGAGGAAGCATGAGGTAGAAAGCAGGCCTGGAAATACCTAGTCAGGTCCTTGTGTATGGATAGAAATATCACAGCTGCAGAGCATGCTATGAAAGAGTTTCATGAGGCAATATCTATCAAAGGTATCAGAAGAACAAGTCTTCAGTATTGTAAAAAATTGGCAAGTTACAGTGATCTCTAAGGCCTTCTATAAATATTCTTTTGTCTCTGAGAGACATCTCTTTCCTGCAGTACAGCTGTGTGATGCAAGTGGCTCGCTCAGATCTGGGTCAGGTTTGTTAAGGAAGCTGATTTTCTGTAGTTTCACACACCTTCTTAAGGCCAAACGCATGTGCTCCCCCTGGGATTTTGATGGAAACTTGCTGGTTGTGTGGGTAATACCCCTGTGTCCTTATCTCACCATTCTGCCTTTTCTCTGAATTGATGCTGCCCTGATACTCAGTTCTGGAATTTCTCCCCCAGCATGGCATTTTACTCTTTGACATTTCAAGATTGTTCCATGCCTAAATAATTCTGTTTCAGTTATTTTTATTTCTGCTTTCACTTTCCTTGCTGGTGTTCTGTCTGTTCTGTATGTTACAAGAGGAAGCATTTGTGCCTGATTTTATTAGGTATTTTCAGAAATTGCACATTCCCCCTCTATCCTGCTTATGAGCACCTTTTTCCCAGTCATTCCATCTTTAACACCAAATTTTCCTGCCTTGTGAACTAGTTGGGCTCATCACTATAACCGCTGGCAGTTGGACATTTTCTATTATACCTGCCAGCTACTTTTTTGCTGACATTGCTTGGCATGTTTATTTATTTTGCTTTTTTGTTTTCTCTAGTCTTTACTGAAATAGTTTAAAATGAGTTGCTTAGTATCATGTAATCTGTGCTTTTTAAAGGTCTTTGGGATTTTGATTCAGTGGTCAACCAGATATTCCTTTTTTAATGAATCACAAGTTTCTGATCATTAATGAATAGTTCTGATTAAACCAAACCAAACAAAAAAAAAGCCCCTCCAAACATTCCACAACAAAACACTTCAGGGTGGGTGGAGGAAAATCCTACTTCCCCTTTTTATTCCAAACTTTGTGAGAAAATGGGTAACATTTATTTCTGTAGACATAACGTTCATCCTACCTTTCCATTAGCATTTCAAAACAATCATCCCCTTCATCTCCCTGTACAAAATTCAACCAATGCTCCCAAAACGAGTACCATTTCTTTAATCATCATCTCTTTTGCTAGCCCAAATGAAATGCTGGTTGAATCTGAGCTTTTTCAGGATTTCATCATCATCTCTCACAATTTTTAAAGCTGCCATGTTATTTACACAGTGCCACCCCACAGACCAGGATGCCAGTGGCCTTCTTGGCCACCTGGGCACACTGCTGGCTCATATTTATCCGCTGCTGAGCAGCACCTTCAGATCCTTCTCTGCCAGGCAGCTTTTCAGGTATTCCTCCCCAAGGCTGTAGTGTTGCTTGGGATTTTAGCACTCAAGGGCAGAACCTGGAACCATCTTCCACTGTCTTGCTCTTTTTTCTGTATTTACTGGGACTTGTGATTTCCATTTTAAGGACTCCCATTGCATCCAAGTCCTATTATATACAAATTTCAGTTAACAAAAACAAAACCACTAACAGTAAGCACAGCATTCATGCTGCTATCTTTCATCCTGGCTTTAGTCTTTGCCTCTATCCATGAAGGAGTATGTGAAAATCTAGCAAGGGTACAACACAATAACCTGTCAGCAGTTATTTACCTATTGGATGGAACATAAACTTCCATTGCAGCTTTTACAGGGAGGCTGGGTAGGCTCTTTGAGGCATGAAAGGACTAGCTGTAAAGCTCTGAAGATATTCAGGTAAGATCAGCAGATTTTTATTCATGCTGAGAGAGAAGGGATGAAGCTGGCTTCATTCTTCCTGAGGGGAGGCAGCTCTGTGTTCTTTGCTTTCAGTCTGTGCTCACATGTGTGTGTTTCTGGAAGGGAAAAGCAGAGAATATACAATGATGGTGAAGGTATATAATCACAGATACAGTAGAGCAGAAGTTTACAGTCTCATCTCTGGGCATTTCCACCAGCAGTGGCAACATTGGTCATCACAACCAGTAGAAGCAGAAACACTTTTTTTCCTCCCCTGTTGTCCCACACCTAGATTTCATCAAAGAAGCTCAGTTTTGGTATACAGAATTTCAAACTTGCTGGAACTGGAGGATTTTAAAGTGTATCTAGTAAATCCAACTGGCTGCAAGTCTTCTGCATAGCTGTTCCAGCTGGGGGGGCTGTGTATCTGGAAGTCACAGTGGTTTCAAACACACACCACACACAGTTGCTGCATACCCATCAAGCAGAGGTGATGCCACGAGCATGCACTGGACTCAATTACCCTCTGTCTGCTACTCAGCCAGAGGAGTCTGACCAGCATTTTGAGCAAATGCTGGGCTCAGTGTGTATGTATGACTTCGATTCATACCTTAATAAATGCAGTATGATCAAAAAGCTCAGGCTTACTACTCACCCACACCTATGTACATCTGGGAAATCCCAGACCAGCAGTGGGAGGCCACTCACCCTCACGTGGCACAGCTGGAACACAGGCAGGAATCCACTGGGATTTGTGGCTAGAAAGCCTCATGCAGTTGGGAGTGGGGAGGGCAATAGAAGGTGCCCAAGGTATATCCTAGCTCCTAACTAGAGGCACTTTGGAGGCACAATGTAGGGCCTTTGCCAGACAAATTTCCATTTCAGCTTCTGCAGGGAAGCCCTGCAGTGTTTGTCTGATATTTGGGTATGTGTAATTACAGCATAAGCTCAGCTCAGGGACTGTGGGTAGGAAGAACTGTGGCCACCTGAGGTCCAGGTGGCTTTAGAAGACTTGGAGGGAATGATGGGAGAGAGGGAGAAAGTATTAGATAAGTGAGGGGAAGGATTACCAAGAAGTGTAATGGGTAGACTAACAAACCAAAAGGAAGCCTTGTGTTTGGATGATGAATATACTCTCTCATGGAAAGCAGTTCCACTGCTTTAACTTTAAACCTGCACAGAAGCGGCTGGAAAATCCCTGTCTTACTGCTGCCAATCCTGATAGGCACCCTGATGGCTTCACAAGGCAGCAAGAATGAGTAGAGTGCGTGGGACACAGCAGTGCAGCTGTCCCTGCTGCATGTCACTGCAGCTAGCTGGGTAAGTGCAGGGTAGGCAACAGTCTGACAGGAATTTGGTGACCGAGCATTGCACCCATGCAACACAGTCATGCATTTGCCCACTGTAGCTGATGATGGTGCTCCTGGTCTGGTTTTTATTTCATTAATTTGGAAAAAAGGAGCATTTTTACAAGAACCTCATATATCCTGTGAAATGACAGCTATTCTGTCTGGTCAATGTCTTGATGCCTTCAACTCCACCCTCAGGCTTGAGCTATCCTAGGAGATCCCAGTTAGTTTGAGTAGAGCCTTTCTTCCCTCCCAACCTGTGTCTGGACTAATGAAGAGAATAAAGTGGAAGCTGATGCTGTTACTTTTACATGAAGTGGTATATTCTCCTTTAACAGCAGAATTCTTCTTTGACTGTTCATGGCCCAAGTCTAATTCAGTAGCATGAGCTGAATGAGAACATTTTACCCAAAGATTAGGCTTCCAAAGGACTTTCTTATCAGCTTGTTGTAGTTTTAAGGCAGTTTATACTTGAATGTCCATCTTTCCTTCATATATTTCTCTTTCTAAAGCAAAACATCTTTTAATTGCTTTTTTAGCATTGAATGAAGATAATGCAAAACTATCAATAACACAGTGATAAAATCTTAAATGGCAATATATGCAGGGGCCCTTCAGTTTTCTACATAGTTATGACTGACTTTCTTTTAGCAGAAAATGGTTTTTTTTCTTTTAATGTACAGAAACAGAAGAAAATCAGTTGAAAGCAAAGAATGAAATTGGATCTCATTAAAATATGGAGTTAGTGAAATGGTGACAGATGGGCTGTGCTGGGAAGGAGAAGATCGTTGAGTGAAACTGGGCTAAGTCAGTGAGTTTGCAATTATAAAGCATTTGACTTTGTAATTTCTAACCCCCAGTCCTGCAAAGTAATGAGTGCTGTTGGGCCCATATGCCTGCAGGGAGGCTCATTGAGACAGGCATGAAGATCTGTGTGGAGGAACAGGGACATGCAGATATTCCAAAACACAGCTGTAAGGGAGAGAACCTCTCTCTTTTCCAGCCAAATTTTAATCTGTCCTCTCCAGAATGGAAGAATGCTTCACTATGAAATATGAACTTGATTTTCATGTTCTCCTGTAGCACTCACCAGACTAGGGCTGGAATTTTAAGAAAAACATGACCCTTTCAAACATTGATTGATCTGCCACTGTTAAATGCTGTCCATCTCAGTATGCCTGTGGCAATGGGGTTTTTTAATTATGTTTTGAAGAGGACTCTGACTTGGTTTTTATAATGTTGAAAATCTTTCTCTTGACTCATTTCTGTAATAAACTCTGGCAACAGGAAGCTATATTTATTTACTTAGAAATTTCTCATCTCTATTGTCGTTGAGATGTCTTAGCAGTTCTATTTTTAGGATTGCACAAATGGGGCATAAATCCTGTTTTCTTTTAAAGCAGATTGTGCTAGGATATAAAACATCGAATGTGTGAGATTTGCGTCCATCTGAATGATCAGCTTGGTTTTTCTTTCCAGGGACAACCTCAGTCATCAAGTCGCACCACATGCAAACCCAGACCACTGTACACATGATAAATTTAGCTTGTTACACAATCTCTTCCATGCATTTAACAAGCTGCAATAATTCAGAGATGGTCCTCTCAGTGCACACTACAGGGAACTATTTGGTTTCAAGATCTTGAAACTTTGTAGCTCTTGGCCCTTTTTTCTGACTATCCTTGGCAAACTTATTTTTGCTTTTCAGCCAAAGAATAGCAGTACCATTGCTGATCTCAAAACACACTAATAGATAACATTTGCTTTTACAATCTGATATTTATGCCCATTTTGTGTCTGTAGAGAAGTTGCCATGAGTAAGTTCAGTTTTCATAGCTGCAAATTTTCTGGTATAGTCTAATGCTCTTTCATGGTTCCCAAATTTCTTTTTGATGTGCAAGTCCTTTCATGCCTTAGGGAAGCACAGAAGAAACCATGGAAGTACTTGAAACACTAATAAATAGGCTGGAGGCTGATATTATAGGCCAACTGAATGTAGGAGGAGCTGGTGTCTTAGTGATGAATCAGAGATGCTAGGAGAGGGGGAAGGCATGTCAGGAAAGATTGGGAAAATGCAAAGCTTGAAGTGACATGGCAAGGGCAATCACTCACAAAAAAACCCTCTTTCCGGAGCACTTTGAATGGATGTGGAAAGTGCAATACTGTCTTTGTGAGAACTGGAGACAAGGAGGCAAGACAATGCCTAAGTGGAATAGTTTGACTGAGGTGAGGGATCAGAAAGTCCACATCTTTGATATGTTACACAGAAAAATCTCAACAAGGTGTGATTCAGAATGTGGATGTGAGTTCAGAGCAGAGGACCATGCATGGGCTATGGGTCTGAAATAGGAAAAGATTGTATTCTCCACCTTGATGGAAAAAGGAAGGAGGAGAATAAGATTGGGACAGTATTAATCATCTTGCTATAGCCAAAGTAAGGATGAGAAAAGCTAGTCTTCGAAAAGTTTTAAGGGTAAGGGAATCTGAATTGGGAAGTTTGATTTGTGAGTTGTCCACATAAAAATAATAGTAAAATGTATGTTTACGTATATTCAGCAACAAAGGAAGGAGATATACAGAGAGCAGGGCAATGTGCCAAAGACCAAAGTTTTGTAGCAAAGCTTGGCTGTGGGTGAAGTCTCTTCCAAAGAAATAATGATTGGAGGGATTGGAGAAGAAATGTAAAGACACAGGAGCCATTAGAGACTGGATTTCATAAAGAATGTGCTGTTGGGATGCCAGGCACCACCAGGTCCAAGAGAATACAAATGTTGTTTCAAGCTGCATCAGACTTTCTGTGGAACTGGGGTCACAGGAAAGACTGGACAGTGTTTGGAAGAAAACTGAAGAACAGGCTTTGCAAATAATGAATCCAGACTGTGTGCCCAAATTGTGATGCTAGAAGGGATGACTGTAGTCATTTGAAGAAGAAAAAAATAATACATTGATATGGATCTGTACTTCTACAGGACTTACTTTGTCTACCTTTGAAAAATGTGAACTACCCTAACAGCTTTGCAGAAATGTTGGCTTGTGGACATAGAGTGACTTTAGTGCTGATGATCCAGCACTTTTGGACACCAACTTCCCAGTTACATTAGCAATTGTTCAAAGTCAAGGCAGTGAGTACAGGAAATTCCTGGTTCTTCTGAAAATCTTTAGGTTTCATCTCAGGACAATTCAGAGAATGTTCAGGGCATCTCTGATAAAGCACCAACAGATGCAGAATCTTAGAGTGTAGCACAGGCTCCCAAACCCCAGCTAAGTCAATATAGTTCTGTATTTAATGTTGTTCAGCTACAGAGTAACATCACTGCAGCGTGGAAAATCACTGGCAGGCTTACAGGGATATGCATATTACCCAGTACGACAGAACCAAAGGATGAAAAATTACTATTAGATTTTGGTAGAAAGTAGGAAAGTTGAAACAAGCACAAAATTGTAGAAATACAAAACTTGATCATGGTTTAGACACAGATGCTTCAGAATTTGGAAAGGTCATCATAACAAAACCTACAGAAATGTCACTTTCTTGCAATGAACTGAACACAAAGGAACATTTTATAAAGAAATTGGAAGCTTCTCAGTCTTTTAACACAAAAGAAAAACTAGCTGTTGGCAGAGAAGACTGAAGCAAAGGACAAACAACCTGAAGAACAAAAATCTTCATGGACTGATCTTTGTTTTCCAGACTGTGTATAAATGCAGTTTAACAAGTGAAAACATGAACATATTTGAAGATACTTTACCAGACCACAACTAGAAGACAGCTGAAATGGCCAACAGGCCAGTTGAAGCATGTTCATCCTGTACTAACAACTTAAACATTTGGTTTAGTTACCATACTGGCTGGAATGCATTGTAGGATCATTGACAATATAGTCCTTTTCACGTATGCCCTGTCTTTGGTATCTCTGTCCCACACTGGCTCTTTGGTTTTTATCACCTCGTGGCAGAGTTTCTCACTTTAATCTGCTTTTCACTGATGCAAGACTAGCGAGCAGGGTCCAGCTGTCTGCTGCATGGCATCGTCATGGGTCCTCGTTGTAAAAAAACACAGAAGAGGAAGCAAAATAGAAGTTGATGGAAGAGTTTACCTGGGTGGACAGATGGGAAAGGCCATTATCTCTGACATGTTATGCAATAAGATCCAGCGAGGTGCCATTCATAGCTTTGTTGTGAGGACATAAGGAGTGATCAGAGCAGAAGAGTTAATCTTGTCCAGGTCTCCTTTACCTTGATCAGTTAGCTTCAGCTAACTTGACTGACCTTAAGTGTTCATTAACCTGGATTTTTTTGACGCACCCACACCTGTGCCATTAGATTGACTGTCAGAGTACTTTTTGTTAGCTCAGCTGCTTTCCCTCCCTGGAATCCTCCCAAATTAACCTTTCTGGAGAGCTTAATTTGCATAGTACACCACACTCTGAATTCCCCCCACATTCAAAACATTTAAAGCAAAGTATAAGCCTGAAAACAGACCTAAATGCCTGGTATTACCGTTACCCAGTCTGCATTGCTCAGATACCAGCAGCTGCTGTGACTGGGATCAAGTACACCCCACCCAGGGACACTGGAGGCATTTGTGGTAGTGAAAGCCACTCTTGGCTCTGTGTCTGCTCTGTGTACCTGTAGGACACATGCCTCAGTACCTTCTCTCACACTTTCTTTTCACACCTTTACTTTCTATTTACACATTTCTGGAGCTCCTCTGAGGGGTAAGGTTTCCCACAGAGAGCTGCTGCCTACTGCTTCAGTTCAGTTCTCATCCTGTCACTCCTACCCCAGTATGGGGATGCTGCTCTACACCTCAGCGAGCTTCACTTCAGCAGGCGGAACTCACCTGTGCTCTCCCCTGCCTTTATGGTTCCTTGGCTGTGATTCAGACTTGTCTGCCAGGTTTGCTGAACAGACTCTGCTCTCCATAATCTGGGAGTATCCAAGTTTCCAGTGACATTGTAAAATCCTTAAAATGTGGAAAACACCCCACTTCAAAAAGAGCTTCAGGTGTAACTTGACTCCCAGACTTATGGACCTGCTTTTGTTATGTGAACTCCTCTGAATTGGTCCTGCAGCTCCCTTGCCCAGGCCTTTCCTTCACCTTTCCTTCTGGCTTTTCATTAAACCCTGTACATATGGAACAGGGTGGGTTCTACAGTTGCTAGAAAAGCGAGGCTGAGCACCGTTGAGAGTTCAGAAAACACGGTATCTTTATTAACAGAAGTGACCAAATAGAAGGAACCCAAAGAGAAGGGAGAGACAGAGAGAGAGGGAGATACAGGAGGGAGACTAAAGCAATAAGCCGAAACACGTAAACACCCCACTCACCAGAAAGTTACTCCCGTAAGGTTGTCTTACCAACTCAGGACACCCCCCCACCAAGGCAGGGGCTACATCCTCTAGGTGCTAGCAGACAGCAGGCATCTCTGCTGCCTTTTTGGGGAAAAAAACCACCAACACCAAGAGCACGAGTCCTCTCACCTTTATTGAGCCTGCTGGTGACATCTGCCTAGGGAGGTGAGGCCAGCATCCCCCAGGCAGATGTCTCAGGCTCTGCTCTCTCTCTTCCTCCTTGTTCTCTTCCCCTCAGCTCCCCTCCAAAGGCTGTCAGCTATTAGGAGAGACCCCAGTAACTTTAGTTTATGCAAACTCTGTCCTCAAGGACGAAGCCTTCACTCTTATCTGCTTTTGTTCCCTAGAACTTGGCAGGAAAAGGATAAATCTTTTCACAGGTGGCATGAGCAAAAAACACAGACCAAAATGTCAACACTTTAAATTCCCGATACAATATACTACTAGGGAGCTCTGCCTTGTAGGGGAGTGCAGGCAGCAAACCGTGGCTGAGCAGGGCAAACCAGCCACATTTAATACTTGTAAAGGGCAATTCAGGTGTGGGTTTTGTCTGTCACTTCATCTGTGTCCTTCTTGCCACACTTCTGCCTGAACATTCCCACAGGTTTGAAGTGGCTCAGGGAGTGGGATGGCTCCAAGAGCTGAAGCCTCTAGACCTGGCACTATTTGTGCCAGAGAAGTTGTGGGTGCCCCATCCTTGGAAGTGTTGAAGGTTAGGCTGGATGAGGCTCTGAGCAAGTGAGAGGTGTACCCACGGATGGCAGAGGGGTTGGAAATAGATGATCTTTAAGGTCCCTCCTAACCCAAAATATGCTCTGATTCTACGACTATTTGTGGTGAACTCTCAGCTACCCCAGGACAGCTGCCCTGGGCAGGGCACGCAGCCCCAAAGGTAAACCAGAGCAACCTCACCCAATGACTCTGGTGTGTGTAACTTGTGTTTCCCTCAGGTCTCTGTGCACCTCCCTAGGGATGTACTGCAGATGAGTGTCATTCCTACTTGGGCCCCTGTCCTACAGGATGCCCAGGATGACTACATGGCCCTGTGCTGGGGCAAATCAGAGAATCTTAATGTGGAAACATGGGATTGTTAGGAAGGGACCTCTGGAGATCACCCAGTCCAATTCCCCTGCCAAGCCAGGGTCACCCAGACCAGGTTACTAGGTGCAAATAATAGGCCAGGAATGCATCCAGGTGCGGTTTAAATGTCTCCAGAGAGGGAGACTCCAGGACTTCCCGGAGCAGCTGCTCCAGCACTCTGCAAGCCTTCACGTAGTTAAGTTCTTCCTCATGTTGAAGTAAAAATTCTTGCCTTTCAGTTCATGGCCATTGCTCCTCATCCTGTCGCTGGGCACCACTGAGAAGAGTCGGGCACCGGACACCATCCCCTTGGCACCGGCCTTTGAGATATTTGCATGTATTGATGAAATCCCCTCGCAGTCTTCACTAATCAGGCCCAGCTCCCGCAGTCTCTCCTCATAGGAGAGGTGCTTCAGAACCCTCCCCGTCCCCGGCCCCCCATGGGTGCCCCAGCCCGGCCTCATCATCCCCGGGCCCCCCACGGGTGTCCGAACACCCGTTCCCGGGGCCCCCGCGGGTGTCCCAGCCCGGCCTCACCGTCCCGGAGTCCCCCGGGGATGTCCCAGCCCCGCCGACCCTCACCATCCCTGTGCCCCCCGCGGGTGTCCCAACCCAGCCCCGCCGCCCTCACCATCCCTGTGCCCCCGCCGCTCTCCTGTCCTGTCCTGTCCCGCCCTTCCCGTTCCCGCCCCCGCGGGGCCCCTCCCGTTCCCGCCCCCAGCCCGGGCCGCGGCCCCGACGCC
>JAWWEV010000001.1:26866285-26882661 GCA_035583235.1 Hafferia zeledoni | reverse complement strand
TGCCATGATGTGGTAAAGGGACTGGAGTTGGACCAAGGGTTGGACTTGATGATCTCGGAGGTCTTTTCCAACCCAATTAATTCTACGATTCTGTGAATATATTTGATAAAATATGTTTTCAGCTGGCACGTAGAATATGACATATCTTGTAGCTCGTGCTGTCCATCAGTGGTAATTGCACAGAGAATATGTGTCTGCAGTAGAAACTCTTGTACTGTCTCCTGTAAACTCCCTCAAATACCTGTTGACCTTTCTCTTCATCTTACTGTTTTCTTATGTTCATCTCAAAATGTCACTTCCTGGAAGGAAGGCTTTGAGCTGATCATACAGTTAGCACTAGAATTTTTCATCTCTATTGAGTTTCTGTGTATTTTCTTCTGATTGACTGAAGGAAGGCAGACTCATTCAAACCTCCTTAGTAACTAATTGGATTGTAGTGCTGTAGAAATCATGAACTTTTGTATGTTTATGCAGTGGCTCTTGCAGTGTAAACAGATGTGAGTTCAAAACTTGTTTTCCAATTTATGACTGTTTCATGCAGTTTGAATCTAGATGATTTCAATGTTTTCAATAGATGAAGTTGGTAGCGTGATGGAGCTTTTATTATCACTGTTGTAAGCAGCACCTGGGACTGAAAATTTAAAATAAAGGTAAAAGCAAAATCTTCCTGGCACTTGATCTTGATGGAGCAAAGTTGTGAAGGTGCACAAGGCACATCACCAGTGACTCATTCCAGTGAGTCAGAGTCACTGTAACTACTCAGACTTCATTAATCTTTTTCACTTAGGGGGATTGTGTTTGGGGACATACAAGTTAACCATGGGGTTTACCAAAAGCATTTTTATTTGTCAATAAAACACAGTCACTGTAAAGCATCTTCAAATTAGATCAATGACACTGTATCTTGAACATCTTTTTATTAAGGTCTGAGATAAATTGTTACCATTTTTTTTTCTAAAAATTTAGGTATTTCAGTGATGGTTGATCCTTTACAAAAAGAATTCCAGTATCTATTAACAAAATGTGAGTAAATTTAGTCAGAAAGAAAAGGCTGACACTCCCCTTCAGAAACTGTTTTGAATATAAGAAATGTACCTCCAAAATACATTATTCACACACTGAGGTACTTTGAGTCTCAGCTGTTCAGTAACACTTCTAATTTCTCATTCTTTGTCATTCCTCCCTTTGGCTCTGTTATAAGGTGCTGTCCCTTGGTGAGAACATGTCTCTTGGTGTGGGAATGATGTCTCATTCTGGCGACCTCGTTCTCATTCTCTCTGACTGCAGCTTGCAGAGCCCTCTGGTAGCTCTGGAGAAGCTTTCCAAGGTTTCAAATCTTTCGGGTGGTAGAAATTTTGCTTTGTATTTGTTATTGAAAACTGAGCACGTCACTGTCACAACAGAATGCGAGTAACTTTTGCACGACAATAGGGAAGTTATTTTCCCATATAAGTGGATCATAGTAGAAGTAAAAGTTATTCCAAATGGTATTACTTGTGTTTCCTCTTGTTAGAATAGTGTTTTGCCACTTTGAAAGTTGTTTTTCTCCTCAGTCGAGGGAGAGAGGCACTGATACTGTTCAACAGTATTAATGAGCTTGGATTTGACAGTCCCGTTGAGAAGCTCAGTCCTTTGTTTTTTTATTGTTTGGGAGAAATATGAATGTGACCTGAGTCATATGGAGAAAAGTGGCTGAAGAACTTCGATTTGAAAACCTTTCAGTCAGTGCATCTATTAAAATGTTGCTTTTTATTTCTAGTACTGAAATATTGGAGGTAATAATGCTGCTATAATTTATTTTAGATGCAAACCTAATAGCGCCTCAGAAAAATGTAAGGGCTCATAAAGGACTCTGTGTGTAACAATGCATTTTTTATCTAGTGCTTGTTTTAAATCCCTACAACTTTTTTTGGCTTACATTAGTCATTGAGCAACTCTGTATTTTAAAGAAGCTTGAAAAAGTTGTGCTATATTGAGAGTTTGATGTGTATCTTCCTGATGCCTTGAAATATTTTAGAACTGGAATGGGCCATTTTTGTCTGGCAGAATAATCTCTTGTTTAAACCAGGTTTTAAAACAGCACTCTTTGTTTTGTGTGTGAATCTTAAAACTTTAGCTGGTCATTAAAGATTACATTGTAAGATACTCCTTGAAACCAAGATGATCTTGACTTTGTTGACAGTGAATTTCAAAATCATGCTTTGCTAAGAGCTCTTATGCTCCTAAAAGCCTTTATAATTAATTCTACTTTTAACTTTTGAGGTTTAAAGACTGTACTGGTTGGAACAGTGAGTTCTGAATTCAAGACAAAACATGCCATGGTGGGGGTTAATAAAAGAAGGGGCTGTGATTTTTTTTTCTCTTTTTTTGGTGATGGTTACTTCAGATCTCGTCAAGTCATGTATGATCTATTTATTGTGCAGAAGGTGAAGAAAAGGCCTTCTGATTTTTTTTAAAAAGTGAACAATTGCTAGATGTGCCTCTGCACACATCCTGTAGTTGAAGTACAGAATGTAGGACTTTTCCTCTCTAAATCCTTGAAGGGACAAGCAAAGGTGCTGAGACATAACCTAGAAAAGTCCTAGGATACATTTTTCCACAATAATGTTGCTGATGTGTCTGCTGTTGTTTTGGGGTTCATGGCAACAATAGCATAGGATTGTGCACTAACATAATTCAGTAAACTTGGCTAAATCATAGGAAATACTTGGTGTAAACCAGCTTGGGATGTGGCTTCTGTTTTGAAGCTGCAGCTTGTTTATAAGCAATATGTTTTCAGTAATGAAATGCTGACTAGCATTTGTGTCTCTAGAGAAGAAGAGGAACGTCTGAGAAATAAGATCCGAGCAGATCATGAAAAGGCTCTGGAAGAGGCTAAAGAGAAATTGAAGAAATCACGTGATGAGATTCAAGCTGAGATTCAGACAGAAAAGAACAAAGTAGTGCAAGAATTGAAAAGGAAAGACAGCAAGCCACTGCCCCCTGTTCCTTTACCAAATCTGATAGGGATAAACAGTGGAGAACCAGCAGACCCGGATATCCGAGAGAAGAGGAACAAAGTCAAAGAGGTAAAGATGACGTGGTCCTACCTGTGTGTTCTTATATCTGATTGCAGTTGTTTATGTGGCATTGCTGTGATTTATGCTAAAAAGAAAAGAAAAACAGGTCTCCAGATCTTTTAGTAAACAGCAAGATAAAAGTGCACAAGTATTAATGAACATCAGCATTATTGCATTTTTAATTTGCGTTGGAGTGTTAATATTTCACTTAGTTGAAGAAACCCTTAAAATAATTTAGTGGTATGTGTTAGAGTGAGTTTGTCATTAACACATGAAACAGTAACAAGAGCATCTTTAAAGTAGAGCATGACTGTTAGTTTCTTTCAAAAGAATGTGATGTATTACTGTGTCACAGGATATTTTTGAAAATTGAAGAAGTAGATTGAAAAGATAATGGAAAAAAAGACCTGGTGCTAATATTTGAAAATTACCGAATTTACACGTTTTTTGAAATAAAACTTAAAGGGATCTAAAAAATTGTGAGTTAATTTAAGTAGATTGAATATTTTACAGGCAAATGAGGCAAACTAAGACATTTGCTGAGGCTTATGCCATCACATTGCTGTTTCTGGTCTTACCCTCTCCACTGTTGGTTGGCCATGAGATTCAGTGTCCATTTTTGCCCTGGCAATGCAATTTCTTATTACTCTTGCCAGGTACTTTCAACTAGTATGGCAGGAATCTTGTACAGCCTGATTTTTCTTTTTCTTTCCTTCAATCTGATTAGTTTTGTGCCTAAAATCCCATTAGCAAGCTGGAATTGTTCAGCCAGAGGTAGACAAGCACAGGCTCTGTTATTAAAGAACATCCAGGAACACAGCACTTGGTATTTACATCAGCCAAATCATCTTTTAAATTCCACTCTGAGTATAGTTAGTTCATAAAAGCAGAGATCAATCATACACCTGTCTGTCATAGGAAGGAGTTGTAGCTGAAGTATGTGCCATCCTCCAGGTAGATAACCTAATCTGGAATTTTAATTTGAATATTAATGATTACTAGATGGAATCTGCTCTTACCATGTAATGAACAACTGCTTATGATATGTGAGCAATACAGCATGGGGCTATATCACCATTTGTAGTAGTTACTGCATACAGAGCTGTATCACAGTTTGCATCCCTGAAGCAGCAAGTCATTCCCTGGAAGATGTGCCTGTTAGTGATTACTGCAGAGGAATTTTGGACTGGGATGTTGTGTATGGCATGTTGGACCTCCTTGACCCTGCTTGGTTACGGCTGTTCTCCAAAGGACAGCACTGAATGTTGGTTTTGAAAAGGTTCTACTGCTTTTCAAGCCTATGTCTTCAAACATTTTCAGTGAGAATATAAAGGGTATTTTGCTTTTCAAAATGTCTCTGTAGGATGAAGATGAACAGCGAATGGTCTGGTCATGTAGCTGTCAATACTTCTTCATTTTTGCTACAGGTTACTGTAGTTAAATACCTTTGAGTTTGCCAATGATGGATTTAATGGGTAGAATAAAATCGATTTGACGAAGTAAGGTGAAATTACTGAGCACAGCTAACAGTGAAGAACTAGCTGGGAGAAATAATCAACCAGAGTTTCTGTAGATCAAGCCTGGAATTGGAGGGAAGGTTGAAAATTGTTTTTTCCATTTCTGAGGTTGTTTGGTCACAATGTAAACTGAGAGGAGATGATGAGCAATTGGTTGATACAGAATGGCAATTCTCTTGGTATCATGCATAAGTAGTAAAATTTTGACAATTCTTGCTGATCTAAAACTGAAGGTATATCAATTGATAAGGACTTTAGGGTAGTTTGTGAGTAAAGATCACCAGGTTACAGCTCTGGGGATTGTCAGTTGCAGTTGCCACACACCTCATGCTGTAAAAGGTTTACTTCTTTCTTTGGTGATCAGCCTACATGTGAGTCACACTGACAAGCTGTTTTTCTATTGCATAACTTATTGATGACTAGTGTTGTGGTTTCTGAAGTGTAGCAGTTCATAGCCAAACCCAGGGTTTTTTTGGGACTATGTGTTGGGTGGGTACAGGTGGGATAAAATACCTTTGTACTATGCAGTGTTCAGTTGTGTGACCACTTTGCTTGGCCAGCCCAGAATCACCCTAGCGTGACTGAGATTTATATGCTTGCTGTGTGAATTGCCTTCATTGAGTCAGTCTTGTTAGTGCTGTAGCTACCAGGTGATCTCCAGAACTTTTAATTTTTTTCCTGCAGCACAGCAGATTATCACTTCTGCAGCTGGATATGTGAAGGCAGAAAATACAGGGGTGGAAGGTCTTCTAGGGAGAATAAATGAATTATAATGCTGAGGAACCCATGTTGGTATAGTGTCATTTTTCCTTTGGCTTTTAGGTCCTCTTCTGGATTTTGGTTCTGCTATGTTGCAATGATATAATGTGGCTGAGATAAAACATGTATCGACAGTGTCAGATGAATATTTTGCCTGAAACCTGTTTTTGACAGCATCAAATGTCTCAGAGAAGGCTACATCTATTCCAGGGATGGGAAGTGCTTTTTGAAATATGCTGTATTCCTTTCTGAATTCCTCTCTCACTGTTTTATGTATCCAGTATAGACTAATACCAATTGTCTTGGTAGATGAGATGGAGACTTGGCAAAAACCAGAAGTTCTCTTACATAGATCTCCAAGTAGCATATATATCTTTTGTGACATGCAAGACTTTATGGTTCCCTGGATTGCAGCCTAAAAAATAGCACAGGAAAGTTCCTAGCTCTTTGAAGGCTGCATATCTGGATTCAGAATTCCAGGGGAACCCGAGAAGGCATTTGACCTATGCCTTCGTTTATTTTGAAGTGTCCTCATGCACGTCTGGGGAACTTCACTCTCCAAGAACAGCTTTAGATTGTTTAAATTCATGAAAATAATGATGTTATTCAGCCCATTTCACCTCTTGCCATTGGTGAAAAGACTAAATGGTAGGGACAATTTGTAACACAGTCTTCATAGTTGTGAGAGAAGCTAAAGATTTTCAAATTTCTAATATTTTTGCAGAAAATTTAGTACCAGTTTTTCTTTCCAAATAGCAACTTGATGAAGTCTTTTTTAAAAACAGATCTCTGTATAAAAAGTGCTTTGGCTTAAATATTTTAAAAAGGCATATTTTGATTCTCGAAAAAATGCATATAAAAGTAGAAAGAATTTGTGTAATGCTCTTAAGAAAGCTTTGTAGAACATTTGAAAGCTTTATATAATAGGAATGTTTGTTGAGCACAGAGCGGGAGCCTTCTCAAGGTCATGAAATAAACTGGGAGCAGAGTCTACATCTTCTTGGTTTTCTTTTTTCTGTGTCTTGGTTCTGATAATTATATTTAGTTTTACATTGTATTCTCAAGTAACTAATTTACAGAATTGCATAATTTGTCAATATTCTTCTAAGGAGTATTTATGAGTTGGCTGATTATTTTAGATGCACAATGACAACTTTGAGAAGTAAAGATTTCCACCATACGTACCATGTATGCTTTGTATCACTTCTCTAGTATATTGGCTTTAAAAAAATGCTCTGGTGTTTAATTAACTGGTATTTTAAGAACAAACACATCTGAAATTTTTTCAGATTCTTGCTGCTGCACTTTAGATTTCTATTAATATTTTAGTGGGGTTTTTATACCATATAAAAAATGTTGGAAGTAGAAAATGTTTTTGAGGATGGTAGAAGTAACTTGTGTAATTTTACAAAAAGATTTTAAGATGTGTCTTATTATTGTGCTTAATGCAAAGAAATTAAGAACAAAACTTGTCTTTTGGAAGTCACTGACTTCCTTTCCAAGTTAAATTAAATATAAATTACTTGAGCGCTTGGAATTTTTAGCACTTAATTCCCATTATTATATTCTTTAAATTATGTTCACAATATTATTTTTTTCCTTGTAGTTTAAATGTGATCATTACATAGTGTTCTGTGGTCTATAATGAGTTTTATTTCCTTTAGAAGTTAAATTTTGCCCAGTCAAATAAGGAAAATCTGCTATTTTTTTCACTCTACTCAAGGTTCTGATTTTCTGTACTTTCAGCGTAAGATGTATTATTATTGTAGTATTATCTTACTGCCAGTATTCATTTCGGATACTTGTTAAAACAGTGTATTTCACCCAATAATGGTACTGATCCCATTCAGGTGATCCTTCCTCTCTACTCAGCACTGGTGAGGCCACACCTGGAGTTGTGTGTCCAGTTTTGAGCCTCTCAGCATGGGAGAGACACGAGCCTACTGGAGAGGGCGAAGGACCACAGAGATGCTTGAGGGACTGGATCATCTCACTGGAGCGAGGGATGAGACGGCTGAGACTGTTTGTCCAGGGCGAGAGAGGGAATCTCACCAGTGTATGAAGTAGCTGAAGGGAGAATGCAAGGAGCCAGGCTCTTTGCAGTGGTTCCCAGTGACAGGCACAAAGGCAGTGGGCACAAACTGGGACACGAGAGGGTCTGACTGAACATTGTAAAACACTGTTTGTTGTTAGGGTGACCCAAGCACAGGAGCTGGTTGCCCATAGAAGTTGTGGAAATATTTATAAGATGATTGGAAATAGATCTGGGAGCTTGTTCCAGATCACCCTGCTTGAGCAGGGAGGCGGGACCAGATACCAGAGGTCCCTTCTAACCTCAACCAGTCTGTGGTAGGAGGATGTTTGTTGACTAAGCCTGTCAGCTTGATGCCCAAAAAGGTGTAACAAAACTGTTTAGAGACAGAGTTTTAGTCCATAAACAGCAAAGGTATTTATTAGAACAACATTGGGGAACTCCCGGTTTGCACCAGACACAGAGCTCCGAAGTTATCAGTGAAAAGTTAATATTCGTAACAGGTGAAGTCCAGCTGGAGTTAGGGGCAGGGTTATCCTTTTGAGGAATATTTTGGTGGTACATCCTGTTACTTCTTCCTGGTAGTGGGTGTATTTCTGCTCTTCATCGTCATGAACTTTTCAACTTCTCCTGGTTTTTGCTGACATCAGGGTGGGTTTTGCAAGAATTTCAGACTCAGACCTCTTATCTCCTTTATGTTCCTACCCTATCTCCTGTTATGTAGGTGTAAGCATTCTTTTGCAGCCCAGTACCATCTTGGATAATCCCCAAGTCCTGGCTTCTAGCTAAACATCCCTCAGAGCTCAGTCCTAGGAACTATACTCTGTGTTAACTCTTTGGGTTCTGGGTTCTTACTCTGTTTCAAGCTGGAAGAAAGCCTCTCCAGAATGGTGCACAAAAGCATGTAATAAACTTAGAGTGAAACAATGATGTTCTAGGTTTCAAAGATAGACTGGAAAAATCTGAGTTCTCTGGAGCTTTTGTTCTACTACTTGTTCTGTATTTGTTGCCATATGCAGTCATGTAATTAGACAGTGTTGATTGTAAATACACTTTTTCTAAATTGAGCTCAAAGGAAGTGTGATGTTCATACAGGTAAATTAGAGTTACAAAGTGACTGGAGGTCCTGGCTGTAGCACCCTTGCTTGTCCAGTTTAAAAACTGTTATGTTTAATGAGATGGGATGGCAAGGTGATATTTTATTACTTTCTGATAAGCTGTTTTCAACACAGCAAAATTTTGGTTCTGTTCCTGCTTCTCATGGCTTTCTGGAAGAAAGGAAAACTGGAGAAAGACATTTAAGCAAAAGTTGTTGTGAAATGGGCATACAGGGAGTATAGGTGCCACAGTTAAGGATAGTTTGGGTTGGAAGAGACCTCTGGAAGTCATCTGGTCCAACTTGAAATTCACTTGCTGCATCTGACACCTGCAGAATTAGTTACTGTTAAGTTTGAATGTTTTGCACAATTGAGGAACAAGGTCCTGTCTGGGAAGCTGAGGATATTCTGACTTGAGTTCTTTTGCCAGTGAATTTCCTTTAGCAAAACTTTCTGTTTATCTTCTTCTAAAATTAGAGTTGTAATATGTTGCCTCTTAGAAGGAGAGGTAGAAAGTTACTTATTTAATATTAGTGGAAGCATTTTCGGAAATACTTCTAGAAATGTGCCCAGAAGAAAAGTGATTAAATTGTATCTTCATAATGGTCTTTGGATGATACTCAGGAGGCTGTTAATAGCGGTAAGAAGTAACAGGCTGCTCTATAAGCAGCAAAACTAATGGTTTCCTATGGCTCTTTGACCTACATCTCCTTATACCACCCTCTGCTCATCATGCAGGTGTTGCTGTGAATGTCCTCTTATCTTCCTATTTGACTGCATGAATTGCAATGTGTTTTGTGCCTGCTTAAGATCTACCTGTGTGCTAAATGCTGCCCTTCTGAATGAATTCAGGATTGAATTATAACTGCCTTTGCCTCAGTCAGGGTAATAATTTGTGTCTGTCTGCCTTATCTAGACACAGGTATTTTTTTGTCCTTTTTTTTTTTCCCCCAACACCAAAAGTGGAGTATCTTGTTCCTCCAGCTCTTCAAAATGAAGTATGAAATTAGAGAATGGATTTGAAGGCTACTGCAAATGTGTGTGTCAGACGTATAGACAGCAAGATTGCATAAGCCTTTTCAGAAATCAGGTTAAAAAGAGTAAGTGTCCTTTTACCTGAGTTCTATTTAGTGTGCTTATTGAGAAGAGCTGTGTAGAGGAAATACTTAATCACCTAGAGATCTTTTAATTCTGAAAAACTCCTCTCTTCATAGTTCTTATTCAGACAACTTTCAATGCTAATCTCACTTATTGTTTCTAATTGCAGTGTTTCTGATCTAGCTTTGCTGCTTTCTTTGACAAGGGGACCTTCTTTCAACATCAAAACCCAGTTGAGAACAAGTCATTATTGCTGATGCTTTACACTCTTTTGTTTTTATGATAAAATTTACTTGGACTTCTAGTTGGTTATGACATGAGCTTTTAATAATCCATGTCTATTAAGAGTTTTGCAGTGTATTTTGTAGCACACTGTTCCTGACATAGATCCCAATGACACTGAAGGACACTAAGTATTAGGATCCAGTTTTTTTGGTATTTAAGTGCATGTTTGTATAAACTATACACACACACATTTTGTATGTAAGTGTGTGTGCATATGCAAGTCTTTGTATCAGTATATGTGCACACACACATTGTTTATTAAGTGGTTTTGTTTACACACTATTTGGATTCTCTGGGCTCTGGATTCTCCAGTGTAATTTGACAAGATGAGAACAGGTAAGTTGGCTTTCAGTTAGTTTCAGTGCACTTTTTTAAAAGTTATCTTATTTTTACTGAATAAGTAATATCTGTAAATTTGGGATAAAATCCTTTTGATTGAGTTGCTAAACTAATTTTCTGTTTTAATGTTTTGCAATTAGCACTTTTGCCAGTGCAGACATGTTAGGAGTGGCCCTGTGCAAAGTTCTGTCCCACCTTGTTGGGATGACTGTATAAATAACTCACTTTATATTTGTAAATCTTTCATTTATGCCTATGAGAGGCTTTGTAGCTTCGTGTATTTATTTTAGTGGAACAGAAGAATGAAAGTAAAGCCTGGAGTTCTATGTGCAGTATTTCAGCTGCACATCCTGGATAAGTTGCTTGGTTGGTAACTTAAGAAGTTCTACTCATGAAGAATACAAGGTTTTGTTTGAGGGTATTTTAAAAATGAATCAATGTATTCAAGTTGTAGCAATGACAGAATTCTCCAGCCCTCGTGCGTTATTGGAAGCATGTTAAAAATTCAAGAAGGTCTTCATTATTAAAGTTATCTTTTTTCCATACCATTGTGAGAAGAACCTGTCTTTCAACAGTGAATTATCACATTTGCAGTATTTAATATTCATAAATGCAAACTAAAATCAAAGAAATAAAGAAATATTTCACTTCCCTGATGTAATCAGCTAAACAAAAATGAGAAAAACTCCAAGTAAATTACTTATTTTCAGAACTGGGAGAATCAGAAGCACCACGAAATCTCATTGACCTTGCTACTATTTTTTATTTTTTTATATTTTATATGCCATTTATTCCCATACAACAGAAATGCTAGCACCAAAAATCATGGATTACGGCTAGCTAGAAGATATCTCAATTATAAGTGATACAAGATCTGTTATACCAGTGACAGTGTGTGTGTTTTGTGCTATGGAGACTTTGATTGGAAAGCCAGAGCATCCTGTTATGCTCTTGCTACTCATCTTTACATAATTTCTCCTGTGGTCCCCTCTGTGTTTCCCAGAGCAAATCCATAGAATATATGCCAGTGTGTTCTTAAAATACAGTTTTCCTGATGGTGTTACCTCTGAATTATTGATACTAATTATGTCATTGATACACAATGTGAACTCTTGGAAGCTGATGAGTCACCTTTCACGGTGTGTTCTGTTAAGACATAGGCTGTCTGCACATGAAACTGAAATAGCCAGAATCTGAGACAGTTCGCTCTAATTAGTTTGCTTTGAGATGTGGATTCCTGATTTGCACTGCTGGCATCTATTCTTATTTTCTGCTTTGTTACCAGAGGACTAGTGGCTAACAAGGCATCAATTTTTGAGAGTTTCAAGGGGAGATCAAAGAACTGCAGAACCCTGTGCCTAACAGAAACCAGAACAGGGAGTAGAATCTCTGAGCACACAGATCTGTAAGATTTCCTGCTATATTTTTATTGATGTCATGATGCACAAAGCTACAGAAGATCTCTAAAAGAGTCAACAAACATGTGAACAAGGGAGATACAGTGAGATACATAGTTTTTCAAAAAATGTTTGGCAAGGTTCATTGCTGACAGGTGTTGAACTAAGCAGCCATGGGATGGAGGATAGTTTCTCTGCCTGGAGAAATTAGTTAGAAGGAAATGGAGAGTACAGATAAATGGTGCTGGAGGCCACAGAGGACTTGTGCTGGGGATCCATGCTCTAAATTACACAAATAAATTATTTAGAGTTTGAAAATGGATGAATAGTTGTATGGTAACTTTGCTGCCAATGTGAAGAATTGTGATAAAACTATGGGACTGAATTAATAATATCTCCCCTTTTATTTCACAGCTAAATAGAAAATGATACATATTGGGGCTGGAGAGGGAGAGAGTCCAACTTCATGCTTAATATCAGAAGGTGTGAGGTGACATTACCATTTGAGAATGAGAAATTGTGTTTATTTTAGTTCCTTGGAAATGTCACTGTAGTGCTGAACAGCAGACAAAGAGCAGATATTCAGTATTTCAGAAAAGATGAACAGAGCAGGCAAGGTTCTTATGGCAGGCTGTGAAGCTCAGGTGCCCCTGCATCTTGCATGTTTCACGTAGGTCTGGTGTCTCAGCTTCAAAAAGGATCCAGTAAAACTGATGGAGGTGCAGGGAAGGTGATTACACTGACACCTGAAAAGACAAGACTGGAAGAAAGGAACTACTTTTTGTTGGCTGATGTCCAGTTGTGGTCATTTACAAAGATGATCTGAAAGGTTGTAAGTACAGAGAAATGAGATGTGAGCAATTCAGGTCTGTATGGACTCTGTGAGATCGAAACGTCTACCAGCAAAGAACGATTGGGGAGACAGCTGCTGCTGAGTGGTAGGGAGGAAACACTCCCCAGGAGCTCACAGCAGCTCTTCAGACTTTCTCACAGAACTCTGGAGATGCACCTGGGAACAGTCAGGATGATCAAAACACTGGACTTGTGAGATTTAGATTATAACCAATTAGAATTGTAGTTTAATGGTGTGAGATTCACTTTAGCCAATTAGCATGTAACTTTGACCCTATATAAACCATTTGCAGTGTATCAATAAATGGCTTGGGCATTCTACCTAAATCATACTGATTGTCATGTGGTGTCCCTTTTTCCTCCATGAAATTGTTTACTTTAAGAGGTTCTAGTTTTCTAGACACCACAGGACCAGTCAATCATGTGAATACCAGTTTCTCTTGAAACCATGAGGATGCACAATGTCAAAAATCCTGGTTCATCATCTTGGATAAAAAGCATTTGGCTTTCTTGTGCAAATTTGAGCAGTTGGTTAATTGCTGTAAGCTCTCCAGATTTAGGCTCTACATCTACAGTTCCAGTTCTCACCAGTTTAATGTGTTTTCCCCTTAATTTCATCAGGCATCTAAAACTTTGAGTATTTAATTCTAAAAAGAAAAAGCTTCCCACTTTGCATCCATTTGATAAACTGTTTTGTTTTATTAATGGATTTGTTACCAAATTTGACAGTAAAAGAAAACCCAACTGTGTGTTAGGAACATATTCCAAACAGACTTTTTCAGTGACTATATTCAGAAATGCATGACAGAGAGGCATGAACTGATGCCTGAAATAATTTCTCATTAGGTAGAGCTCCCAGAAGAATAAAAAGTCTGAGTTTTCTAAGTTCCATCAAAAATCTGAGTATACAAGGAAAAGATCATTCTTTAAATTAACCTCCGAAAAGTATTCTCCGCAGACATTAGGAAAATGGTTATAAATTTTTAATCTGCCAGTTGAGCAGTAATTTTGTCTAGCAAAAATCCTTGGTTAATTTTAAAATGGAATTTGAAGGTGGTTCATATAAATCTCTTTAAATCGTATGCTTAACCAGAATATGTTCCTTTAAAACCAAAACCTATTTTCTGTCTGGAATGCACATTCCAGATGGAATGGCAGGAACCAGTAAATACTGCAATTTTCCAGTAAATTGTTTCTTTTGCTTGTGTGTCAAGACTCCTGTTTCCTGTTTTCTAGTTGTCTGCCCAGTTCTTGAGGACTGGAAAGGTGCTTTTGAGCCAATCCTTAGTTTGAATTAATGTTTCTAACATGTTACTGCAGTGATAGAACTTCCTTACAGGTCTCTTCAATCACTGTAACCTCCTTTTTTACTGTTACAATTACAAATTTGACAAAAGATGTCATTACCACTCTGTATTTGTAAAAATCTGATGTCCCAGTGACTGTAGAGAATCAGATCGCATGAGTGTGTTCTGAGGTCAGTAAAATCAACTAGATGAGGGCGTACCTACAAAAGCAGTTTCATTTGACAAGCCCTGCTTCTTGCCATTCTGGCTTTCTTGCAGCAGAGTCCAGATTATTTTTTTTGTGGAATTATCAAGGTGTATGTGCAGCAGCATCCTGCATGCCATAATAAACATACTCAATATTAGTATGCAACGGACCTATCCTCTGTGAAAAATTTTGCCTTCAAAAGCAAAATGTGGCATTAATAGTGTTGATCAAAGTCCATTGCTGAAACCACTTGTTCTTTGGTGGAGAGACTGTAAGATCTTTATATGACATCAAGCTCCAAGCACTTACTGTGACAGACTGCTATAGGTATGGAAATTTCAACTATGGAAATCCACGTCTTGCATTTTTCACAATTATTGATTCATCCTTGTTATTCTGCTCAGCTTAAAGTGTCTCTCTCATGATTTCTTTAAGAATTGGGTGTTTTTTTGCGAATAGTTTTACCTTCTTACTCTTACATGTAGTACTGGTGTTGCAGTCAGTGTCTAAGACTTTCCTCTTAAAGACAAGGTTTTGGTTTTCAGAAGAGACTGTCTCTTCCTGGAGCTATTCTTCAGCATTTCCAACTTTGACTATGCAAATGCTGTCCAGTGTGACTGTAGAGATAATTTTGTTTTTCTGATCAGGAGTTCCTGTTGCTTGTAATTCCTGAGCCAAATTTCCATTCTCTGTTAAATTTTCAGCTGGCTGTCATCTGTCTTCTTGTGTCTCTCCAAAGCTTTAGTGTGAACAATTGTTCCCAATAGTATAGATGTTCTGACTATAGTGTAACATGCTACCTGTTCTGGCAGTAACAGAAATCTCCATGTTGTTATAAGATCTCTTGGCACATCATCCTTCCAAAATGTGATGCTGGGTACAAGAGCTGTGGGGTTTCTCACTTGCAAGTAATGTACAGTAACCTGCTACCATATCATGAGGCCTGCCTGCTTTGTGGTAGAGGAAAGCTGTGTGCCAGCATCACGTTCAGTGTTCATCTAGAAAAGATCACTTGACTGCTTACTGTAATAAAGTGAAAGGATTCTCAAGGACTTACAACACCATATTCTTAGTGCACTGCTTGGGGGAGGCAGAGGGGACAGGACAGATGTGTTTGTGGTTATCAAAGTAGCTTAGTCCCCTCAAAATATAATTTCCTATCTCAGCCTTCGGTGATGCAGTCAGCTTTGTCTCTTGTTCAATCTCTTGTGTTCAACAGTTTCAGCTCTCAGTAGTGTATTCTTAAATTACTTCTGCATTAAGTTATGCATTTGATGAAATGTACTCCTTCATAGTTTCTGTCTTAATAGAATTTTATCTTAGGATAAATTATAGATATGGAAACATGTTGTGATGTATTCTGTTTTAGCCCTTTGTAATTTCCATACATTTTTGGTGTTTCTTCAGAACTAAATATTCTGTAACAAAATCTATACCTTCTCCCCAGAAGCACAGCAAATCAGGACAGTGAAATATTCCATAATTAATGTTCTGCCATGAGGAAACAAGTTCTGCTCTTGGACTTAACTGGTATTTGCCTACACTTTGAGGTTTTTACAAAGCTGAAATGTCAATGGCTATTTGAGTCTTCTTCATAAAATGTATATTTGAGGCATCCAAATATCTCAGAAGCCCAGTTTCCTTTAAGTGCAAGCCAGTTGATTACAGCTGCCATGTCATGGTCACCTTGTTTTTTGGTCATCCATCTATTTTCAGCCACACTGACCAGTCAGTCTTTAGTTTCATCCTCTAAATCTATAGGTCTGTATTTTCCCAAGTAGAGTTTTTAGGACTTAAAGGTGGCCTGGCAAGCTGCAAGTTAGAGCAGGACCCTTCACAGATGCCTTAGCTGTTCCATTCTGACTGTCCTTAACTCTCTACGCTGGCTGGATAAAGCCTTGAGTAGCCCAGTTTGATGCCATAACTAATCCTGTTTTGAGCTGCAGGTTTAACCAGAGAGACATCCTGAGGTCTCTTTCCGGCTGAATGATACTGTGGTTCTCAATTTTATGATCTTAAGTTAATGAGCAATTTTATATAGAAATTCGTACGTTAGTTCTGAATAATGTTCGCAAGAGCTCTCAGAGGAACTTCTGTACTTACTGACTGTGACCAGGCTTTTATTGCATTTGTTATGCTGCAGTTTTCTTACCTATCAAGAGAGAATCTCTTTACCTGTGAATTTACCTGAGGTTCTGTGAATTGGTCAATTTGATAAGTGCTTTGTAAACTCTAGGGAATTTGTGAATGCTGATGAAATGGCTTTTCTCTCCTCTTTTAGTATAATATTTGCATTCCCTTTCTCTTACACTGCCAGTTCATCACACTGAAAGAAGCGATACAGCATTATTGCCTATTCAGGTGTCAAAGTACCTGAAGGGAAGTTGTAGCCAGGTGGGGGTTGGTCTCTTCTCCCAGGCACTCAGCAATAGGACAAGGGGGCACGG
>JAWWEV010000001.1:26835214-26857488 GCA_035583235.1 Hafferia zeledoni | reverse complement strand
AAATGGACTGGAGTTGGACCAAGGGTTGGACTTGATGATCTCGGAGGTCTTTTCCAACCCAATCGATTCTATGATTTCTTGTAAGCACTACAAGGAATGCTGTAGCAGATTTGTTTGTTTGTTTGTTTTAATTTACACTTGGAAATATTCACTGGTTTGGTAGACATTTTTGTCATCTGTCTTGCCGTAGTTATTGGGTTGCTTGAGTTGCTCTGACACTGTCAACTGCTGTCACCTGATTAGTTGTAATTTACTTCTGAAGTTCACAAAATTGAGTGTCGGGTGTCTGGTTTCATGGGCCGTTTGTATTTTCTGTTTGTTTATTTTTTTTTTAAGCTGGCAAAATACCTGCAAAAATTTATAAAACAGTATGGAGACACACTTTTACTGTGAAGAAAATAGATGATATACCCTAAAGCCAAGACTGAGGGATGACCTGAAAATCTGGCTGAAAACGTCTTATGTCTTCTCACTTTTAAATCCTAATAAAGGCAGGAAATACAGCTGCTGTTCAACATCCTTTTTCTGTTCATAAGTTCAGCCTCTGAATCCATGTGGAGGATAAATGAGCCCAAAAAAGGAATATGAGATATATATGTAAACAAAAATATTCTTGACTATATGTTACCTTGATGAAAAAAAACTACCTAATGAGCAGTAGTTCTTATCTTTTAATTGTACCTGCACAAGTAATCTACCTATCATTGCCTTTTTCTGTAGCAAATGAAAACCATCATTGCCTTTTTCTGTAGCAAACGGAACAGGAAAGAAAATCCTTTCATGCTAACTAGTAAAGAGAGGTAATTTCATGATGCAAATTTCGGCTGTATCTCTATAGATCAAGTTCTATTCAATTTTAAAGTAAATGGAGCTGGCCTTAGGACAGGCCCGTGCATCTGTGTCCTCTGCAAACTTAGTAATGAGTGACTGCAGTGAAACAATATTGAATATATGTGTCCATTGAATTTGTATTTTTTTAGCCAGTAACACAAATTTTGGAAAGATAAAATTTAGAGAAAGAGCATAACTCTTAGAGTTGCTGGCTTTATTTGGAGTTAGAACTGTGTTCTGATATCACAAGAAAAGTTCCTTCAGGTTGGATGAAAGATCAAACATGATCATTACTCATCCTTCAAAAATTGTTTACAGCAGGTGAGAAATGTAAGAGCAGGAAAAGCTTTTAGTAAGTGAGCTTGTCTCTGAGTACTCTACAGCCTTACAGAAGTTTGTGCTGTGTTGGTGCTTCTGTGATCAGAGGCAGCAAGTTTTCTTTAACAACTTATGGTTTATTTTTCCTTGATTTTGTGCAAACTGCTTTGGAGTCTGGGCAAACTTAAGAGCACCCAACGCATCCCCTTATGAGTGGTTCCATTGTTTGATTTGATGTGTGTGGGGAACATTTTTCTTTTGAAGTCTGCTCAATGTCCTAGGTGAATAGTTTTGGTACAAGCATCTCTTATTCATCTTTTCCTTGCCATTCATGAGTTTGTAGAACTGCCTATGCCCCCAGTTGTGTGCCTGTTTTGTATGGAGAGTCTTGACCTGTTAACTCATTTCTTGTATATTTTTTCATACCTGACATGTTATCTTCTTTCTTTGTATCTTTTCAAGTTCTTTTTTTTGTTTGTTTTTAAGAGAGACGAAGTCTTTGTTCCATGTTTTGTTCACTGTTCCTTTCCTAGTTAATTGTATTTTGTATCTTAATTCCTTAAGGAGTCTAGAACAGTACTACAGGGTGGCTTTTCTGCAGTAACATTCCTTTTCAAACTCCTTATCCACTGTATCCAGTTCTATTTATTTATAAATATTAATAAATATTTTCAAATTTGTGATAAATAATCATTTGCCCAAGCATTCATCTCTGTAGGATCCTACTGGTGGTTTCACCTCACAGTGATAATTGATTGTTTACATTTATTCCATGTCCTATCTTTCAAACAATTACTCATCTGCATGTGAATTTTTTCTTATGCTCTGGTAGTTTAGTTTTCTTCAGAGTTTTAGGTAAGAGATGTTCTCACATCCCTTCCGTGTATGTTCTCTTTCCATATACAATTTCACTTCTTAAAAAGACCTCAACATCAATCTGAAGATGAGGCTTCTCTTTATGAATTTCTGGCTTTTCCTCAGTTCATCTAATTTAAAGCTGTCTTCTGATTGATGCTGCCACTTGGGCAAATAGTGGTTTGTTAACACTATTTTGCTTCACTGGAATACATGTCACACTTATTAAGAACATGCTTCTCTCTAAAACTTGCCAATGTGTGCAGGCAGGATTCAGTCTGGCTTTGTGTTCCCTCTTTACTATTTTACAGTACTGGTGCCATAGATAAAAACAACTGCTTAGCTAAGAATCTTTTTTATATGTCATTGATATTTCATCAAATTGTCACAAGTGTGTCCATGCAAATCAGGAAAATTCACCATGAACAGCTGTTGTCTTGTGCTCTTCTTTTTAATAATGCAGTATTCCCACTGAATTCTTCTCACCCAGTTTGTGTTAGCTCATGTACAACACATTTAGGTCAGTTGTTCTCAGCGGCTTTTTTTATGTGTTTGGTACCAATGATGTTAAATCTTATTATTCAAAAGATTGAAAAGTCTTCTTTAACAAAAAAAAAAAGAGAGATGCACAAAGGCAAAGTGGAATTGGATAAGCACACCTCATTTCTGTAACTTGTGTTGTAAAATAGTGAGGTGAACATCTGTATGAAATGATAACGAAGAAATGAAGTCATGCCAGAGTTCAGGGCTAAGGCTCAGACTGAGAATTTTGATTCTTTCTAATAGCATCCTCCCCTGCTCTTCTCATATAAACCAGATGATTTGCTCTGAGGAAAAAAAAATGTTTCCCATTGGAAACCTTTGGATTTAACATTTGTTTTGATTTGGGAATTATTTAAGTTGTGGGAATTCTGTTCATGAATTTAAACTTGTTTCCTATCATTTGGAATTAAGAGCAGAGCATATAATAAGGAAATGAAATTAAGGCTATGCAGACTGTTTTGGACTGTGTTAAAATATGAAGTCAACAGGCATGACAGCTAAGTAAGAATTAGCATATTGAACTCTCAAATTGTGTATGCTGAGAACAGCTCCGTGGGCACATGTACAGCGAGGGAGGCAGATGTGAGTACACTTTGCTGTGATCTGAAGCCAGATGAACAGGGCAGCTGTAACTCAGAAACAGTTCCTAATACACTGGTAGTGGACACTCAAGCTTTGCACCGTTATGGTGAGGTTTTATGGCTACCACACTGAAATCAACTCCTCTTCAGCTGTTCCAACGAAAATTTAGAATGTAGTTTGGACCAAAATCTGTGGAAGTGGCCCAAGCTTTTATCTAAAGATAGAAAAGCTTTTGTGGCATGATGGCTCTTTGGTGTTTGGTTTTGGTTTTTTTTATGGTGATTTTCCTACTGCCTAACTCACAAAATAGCTTAGATTACAATTATCTGTAAGAGATTGTATCTTGTCTTGGAAGATCAGTACTTGGCTTGCTTCATACATTAGGTCACACAGCTATACTGGGGGCCAGATAACATCTTGTTCTCTTATTTACTGTCAAATGTTAACCTTGCTTTGCTTCCTGCTGAGCTTAATTGACTGCTGCCAGTGTTTAGGTTCTGTGTATTTCTGAGCCATCATTCACGGGTACTTTTCCCTTCAGTTTTCCACTTCCTGTTTTCTCAAAATGGGCTTGATTCAGATCTGTATTTTTGGTTAGTTTTGATTGACTCTTTCATGTGTGTAGCAGATTGCCATCACCATTCACTTCTCACATGTTATTCTTGCTTCACTCCTGATTAACTTCCTTCCTCTTGTTTGTACTTAATGCCATATCTTCTCCCTCTTTCCTTTCCTACTCTGAAGTTCATCCTAACCTTTCTCTCCTAACATTGTGGCCTTGCAGTTATCACCAGGTCTTAACCTTCCACTCAGATCATATTTCCATCATTAATCTTCATTGTGGGCTGCACACAGTCCTTCTCCCGTCTACAGTAATTTAATTTTGTGTTTGTGCTAAAAACACAAAGTAACAAAAATATGGAGAAAATTGGATAGAAATGTAGAAAATTAATCATAAGATCTTTTCAGATTTAGTTTTGAGGACATTTAGGCTTTTTACCAGGGGTCAGCATTTAAGTCTTGCTTGCATGAATTTGGAATCAATTTGGAGGGCCATATAAGATCTAGTTAGAGAGCAAAGTAAAGCAATCAAGTGACAAGCAGAGAACAGGAATGTTTACTGCAGTACAGATTCTTAGACTAAGTTTTGAAATCTGGGTCTTAAGAACATAGCTACTTAAGCAGCAGTTTGTTGATTCATAAATCTGGCAACAGGTCCAGTTTTTCATAGATTCAAAGACTAGCATAGACTTCAGTGCTTCACTCCTGTTACTTCCTTAGTTATGAAATTAAGGAAAGCATTACAATTGATTATTTAATGTTATTTATATGCTAAAGTACTTTATTGTCTAGTGCAAACGTTAAGACCTCCTTTTCATGTTGCCTATTATCAGCAATTTAACAGGACTAAGCAATCAACATGCTTAGCTTCTTGTTCTGCTCTTTTAATTAGTCTAAACTGTTAAAGGCAATTGGTTTCTTCATGGATACTTAAAGGCTTATTCATTGTGTTTTATGACTGAGCTGAAATCATACATTGTGCTTTTGTATGAAATGTATGGTTTCGTTGACTAATTTTGAGGCACTGGTTTTTTCAGTGAAATTAAACTATCTTTTCTAAAAGTTTAATTAATTTTCTTAAACGTTATCTTGTTCTCTGTGAGTCATTAAGATATTTTGCAAGTGGTATGCTTCAGTAGTGGCAGCTTTATTGCCAGAGCCTCATTAGAGATACAGAAAACTGTTGATAATAGTGTGCTTTTAATTTTCATGTTACATATTTTCCTATCATGTCTGTAATTGTCTGTCACATCAAGAAATCCTGTTGCTACAGTCTGAAAACTTGAATTATTTGAATCTTTTTTGCAGATATTGGTATAATTTCCTTAGATCAGTAGAGCCTTGTGCAGTCTGTGTTTTTCTGCCATTATGAAGTTGGGCAGACAGGAACATGAATAACGAGAATATTTATTTTCTTTAAGATTGCAACAACTCTTTATTCAATATTAGGCTGAGTTGATCAAAGAAGCATTTTCACTCTGTTGCTAAGGATTAAAACACCTGCCTACGTGAAAAATAATTTTTCAGGTTCTAAGGCTGTCCTTGTGAAACAGGAATAATAGCCTTTGTTAGAGTCCTGTGTGAAGGAACCTTCTCAGTCACTGCATAATGGAGAAAGATAGGAATGGTTACATGCACTTATTAGACCTATTTATATGACTTTGCTTGGGAGCAGAGTGGCCTCGCAGTGATTTTTCACTTAGGCTGGTTTCCTTCACTTCGTAGCAGCACTGTGCGTTTGGGTAATGAGAGATCCATTTGGATAGGCTGGATTTCCTTCAGGTTTGTTACGCCTCTAGCTGGTCTCTGGGTAGATGTCAAGTGTGTTGTAAGACACTGACACACTTGTGACACAAAAGAGTTAGAGGACAGACACAGGGAGAAGGGTAATGTGCTGGTTTATAGGTGAACCGTCAGGAGAAATGAACCCAAGACAAAAGAGATTATAAGTCAGAGTTACAATTTAAAAACAATATTACAATAAATGCAATGGTACAAAGAGAAATTGTTTTTAACCCACAAAACCCAGTAGTATAACCCAGCCCCCTGGGGTACAAACACAATGGTGTTTGTTGGCCCCTGTGCTGAACCCCACGTGGTTCCCCTGAGTCCAAAGCAAAAGGGAGTGAAGAACTTGTTAGTGCAGATGACAGTCGCGATCTGGCGAAGGGTGGCAATCGCAGTCTGGTTGAGAGTGGTGGTCTCCTCCTGTCGAGGTTCTGGTCCTCCTCTGGATCCGATGAGTGGTCCCCCAAGGTCTTCAAACCCCAAGATTATGTACCCTCAGGTCCAGGTGGGAACACCCAGTACCTGCCCCAGGGCGGGGAATTACGCAATGGGTGATCTCACACTGTGAGTCAGGGAGTATTTGGAATTGTTGCTGGCCCATTAGCAGAGTCCCCCCTCAGGCTGGGTGTGAAGGTGCTAACGACTTCCTGGAGGGAGTTATCCCAGCTCTTGTCTCACAGGTGTCTTTCACACCCAGCTCACAGCCTGAGGAGTCAGATGTGTCCTGGGCAGCTGCTGCAAATGGTCCATTGTTAACAGTTCTTGGGAAATGAATAGAGAGTGCAGAATACATAGCTTGGGTCACCCCCACACAGTGATAAACTGGTCCCACCATGCTGAACTAGGACAGATAAGAAAGGAAATTCTCACCCCAGCCTCTTGCCTACCCTCAGCTTATTCACTGTGGGGGCACAGAGTGGAGGGGAAAAAAAGAGAAAGCCTTGATACTGTGCAAGCACTACTTGGCAGTAGTCAAAATTCTAGCGTGTTATCAACATTGGTTTAGTCACACTTCCAAACCACTGCAATATACAGGCTGCTGTGAAGAAAATTAGCTCAGTCCCATGCAGACTGAGTACACCTGCTCCACCCTCAGTTTGGGATAATGAAACCCCCCATGGAATGTTTCTCCGAAGAAGTAATGAGATTTGTGTGTAGCGTATACATGTTGAAGTAACGAGTAGGTATGGGTGACGTGTCAAATAATCAAAGTTTCTGTGTAGCACCTTTTTGATGACTACCTTTCAACTCAAAGTGCACGATTTCAGTTTGCTGGTGCAGAGTTTTAATTTGTCATCTTGTTCCTTAATTAACTTGTCTACGTCTCATATCTTCAGTCTTCTCTGTTCATAATTGATCTGTGCTTATTCACATCTTTTCTCTAGTACCTCACTGCATAGTCTCCTCTGCTTCCACATGATAAATACACTAAGCAGCCCTGTAGCTGATACCAGAATTTCTAAATCTCTACACTTATCCTTACAGTATAATGAAAATGGGCAATTCGTTTTCTTCATATTCCTTTTGTCATGGAACACATGACAGTGATCTGCCTCCCTTGTACTTTGGTAGCCTCTTGTGAGACTTTGAAATGATACAAATAAACCAGTTCTTCATCTAGTGCTTTGGCATACTGAAAGAATTCTACATAGGAAGACCATTTTTCTTTTAGAGGCCTGATATTTTTCACTTAGTCATACAATTTGCTATACTATTTCAAACTGTAGATTTATGTGCTACCAAGTGCAGGAATTATTTGGCTTATCTCAGGAAAACTGAAGTCTGCCTAAATACAAATCTGAATTACTATTTCACAGTCCTTTGGAATAATGCTTTTGCTTAATGAGAGTGTGCACGATTTTCTTAGTAGTTCAGCTATTTTGCTGCTAAATTCTTTCCATTAGCTCATGATGGATGTTCTGTTTTATTTAGAAGAATAAGCATTGCATTCATTAGGCAAAATTCATTAAATTTGGAGCTCAATCAACTAGAACTATAATTATATGGAGAGGAAACTTCCTAATCTGACGTCTGTAAAACTGAGCCTTTTTGGAGTCAGTTATTATCTTATGCAACTTGACTAGCCGAGCCTTTTTATTGAACAGAGGCAGACCCTGGGAGGAGTGCCTTCAGCTAGGAGAAGTGTTATTTTCTGTTACAGTTTAATTGATTTATAGCCTTTTTCACCACAGTGAGATATCTGCTCTCTCTGTATCTGGAGCAATAATACATCAGACTAGTTGAAGTGGTAGCAAGTAGTGTGTACTCCTCTGAGCTTTTATCTCGTTGTTTAAGGTTACTTTATGGCTCTTTGAATGACATCTTGTACAGCCTTAGTCCAGGAAGGCTATACTCTTATCCTTTATGGCAAAATTTATGGATTTTAGCAGGGTTATGAAAACAAAAAAACCAACCATCCTCTATTATGGATGGAAGGTGATTTCTCTTTGTGACTTAAGACAAATGGTTCCTGTCAGCACCAGGAGGGGAAGGTACAGCTGCCTATCCATTGTAGTGTACTTTCCCTGTAGCATCACGACTGACACTAATTCAGGTCAGTGATCTTTGGACACTTGCTGCTTCTTCCTGCTTGCATTTCCACTAACGCCTTTCTGCGTTGGTATTCCTGCTAATAAGATGCATTCTAAGATGAAGACAGCTATGACAGTATCACTGCCTGTTTTGGTTACACTGTATAGACCTGAGCAGATACAGAAGAATTCAGTGGAAACTCTTAGTTAGGAACAAATTTACAATGATGTACTTTCCACATAGTCCTTGAAGAAAGAAGCTGAGATCAATTAATTTTACTCTCTAACCAAACCCACAAATGGTTTTAAGTTGTACCACTACTGGAGTATGGGGCAGCTGAGGTGTTACATGTGTGTTGTCCTCATCATTGCCTTATGTCCAGCACTGCCTTCTCTTCTTGTAAGCACAAGATTCTGGATGTGAATTCCTCATTTTGGACTCTTCCCTCTCAGTGCCCAGCAGGAGGGAATTAGCTGGCTTTGTGCTGCCTGAGTGACACTAAAGGAAGAAGACTGGGTAGACAATCTGTCGCAAAATATTGACTTACCATCTTTTGACCTTTGGGAAATGTGTTCAACCAAAGGGGTTTAAAAAACCAAAGTTTTTTCTTCTGACTCTTCCTCAAGGAAGAAGTACTCATGTGCAGAAAAAAGGAAAATAACCCAAATTTGGTTGAACTAGCCTACTTACAAGAAAGAAGAAAAACTAATAATTTATTATAGGTTGGGATATAAATGCTATCCTTAAGTGATGGTGTTAAAAAACAGTTGAGCTCTTGCATGGAGTCTAGAAACTATAACAGTATTGATCTGCATCTCAGAAACAGGTACCCATCACTGCTTAGGGAAGAGGCACATGTGAGTATAAGGGTCTTTGCTAAGTAATGTTTTGTTTGATGTTTGTGGTTCTAGAAAAAATAAACATGAAAATATGAGAGAGAGGAGTGTGTAGGGAGCCGGAGGAAGAGTTTGAACAAACTATTGGAGTATGGGCCAGACAAAAGTTTAGAGTATCAACCTATGCTTGTAATTGACTCGTCAAAAATTGCTGAGCAAGTCTGTTTTACTGTACTGGGCTGCATTTGTTTCTGCAGCTGCAAACAGCATGAAGCAAATTGTCAGGCAGTCTCTTTTGGGTTCTGCTGGTTTAGGTGAGATCTCTGTACACAGGGTTGAGGAAGCACTTTTAACAATGGTGAAAGCAAATTTCTTGTCTGTATTTGGAAAAGTCATATTGTTGAGTCATTATGGGATGCATTAGGGAGACCATGGACACTTTTTGTCAGTTCTGGAGAGATGGCTGTTCCACTTCCTCTGAATACATCTATTGGATCATCCACTGGATTTGTGAGATGGCAAAAGTAATCACGTGCTTTTGCGTTTCCATGGCCCTTTCATGGTTCTGTGCAGAGAACTCCATGAAAAAGGTTGTTTAAAATTGTGTTTTTGAAGATATTTTCTTGAAGATTGTCAAGTATGTATTTTTGTGCCCAACATACTACCATCCCATATTGTGAACACTGGAATGTACTTCTGAGATCTAGAAAACTGTGGATTATTGCACTGTGGTGTCTGAAATTTTTTGGTGGGGAAGGTGGGGAGTGTAGAGTCCTGGACAATGACATGCCAGTCCGTGCATTTGCATGCAGTGTATTCTCCTCATCTCATGCCAGCTGGAGAATATGAGGATTTACTGATGTGATTATCACTGTGTTTTAAGATACAAGGTTTTTATTTTTTAAAACTATTACAAGATGAGCTTTCAGGATTTCCCAAGGGTCTATATCCCTATTTGTTCAGACACCATGTATTTGAAAGTTTTATCAATGTGGTTTAAATAAAGGGACAGAAGTCACTTTCTGCATGTTCTGGAAGCAGTATAACACACTTCAGCTTTATGTCAAAAGATACTTTGTCAGCTGGTACAGAAGGTAGTCCTTATATGCTGGTGTCATTTGCATATTTCTGAAGTGATACATTAGGTAGCTGTCACAATATGCTCATGAGAAGGTGAGCAGTTAAGTGCAGTGCTGCAGCTCTGCTCAAAGCAACCTCCGCTTCAGCACGCGCAATGGATTTGTCATTTGACTGAAGGTGTTGAACCTCACAGTACTTATGCACCACAGTGAATTAATTTCCTGACAGTTATGGGCATGGATGGTGGCCAGTTTGTCAGAATATGCCTTTCAATTAATCTTGCAAAAGGTCGTGTGTCCCGATCTGTATTTGAATATTCTTAAGGAGTACCACCAACTTTACGCTTTCCATATCTAATTGAAATTAATTAAAACTGATTCTTGGCTATTTTTGAAGAAATTAGTTGGTGATTACTTTGTCATAAATGCTGTTGTGTTTAATTTTTATTACTTGAGAAAAGAAGTCCTTGAAAATGAAGTTAAACTTGCATGTGTGTCAGTCATTTAGGTGTGTGAAAGAAATACAATGGGGGTGATGGCTTCATTCAGTTATTGTTATGCTTGAGGGAGAAATTAGCTCTATCCATGTGAAAGTCAGAAATGGATGAATAAAAAACACCAAGCAGAAACACTTCACTTTGGAGGTTCCATTATGGGTGAAAAACACATTAAAAAACTCTAAAATTGGCTTAGCTTGTTAGGACACTACTGTCATTAAATTGCTAATCATAGTTATTGTACTGATTTTTAGATTACAGAAATGAAAAGTGGAATTCAGCTATTTTTTCTAGTGCATAGGATGTTTCATACACTGTGAAAATGGTAATTTTTGCTTTCCTCTAGAAACACCGACCTCTGCCTGCTGAGGGCAACAGCTTAGGCAGGGGTGCCCTAAGGAGACCAATGCTAACATGGGCAATGGCTCGCCAGCCTCATCATCCTATTCCCCCCTGTACAAACCGATGAGTCACTCATCAATCAGCTCTAAATTGGTGCCGTTTCAAGTGAATGGCATTTTAGGGTAAAGCACCATTGATTTTTATTTGTCTTTCAATGCTCCACTTGAGATGGTGACAGTTGAGAAAACCATTAACAACTTTAGTGTGGAACCCCGGAGACTCTGAGGGAGCATCTTGGGACTGTGGCTTTCCCAGTCAAGCCAAGCCACTGCATCCCTGCTCATCAGTCCATGCTTTTCAATAATTAGGTAGCTTTCATGATTGCATAACTTTGAATATTTCAGAAGTAAATGTTGGGAAATGCAAGAAATTACTGCAAATACGGATTGCTTTATCTTGCATATGACTTTTTATCTAATACTTTTGACCTAGAATTCCTAGTAATTTTCTGAAGCTGAGTGTCTTTTCTGTCCTTTTTTTTTTGTGTCAAAGTATAGTTGCTCCAGTTCAGGTAGGGAAAGCAGAGGAGAAGGGCTATTTTTCTTTCTTTAGTCTTCTTTTCTCCCCAGAAGCCAAACATGTGCCAGAGTGTTGCTTTGAAAGAGAAGTGGGAATCATCTTAAGTACCTGATAATTACTTATTTGTTTTGATTATTTCTTGTGCTGACATCTTTGTAGTAACTTTGCTACTGCTTGGATTATTTTGTCATGTTGTGATGTTTAAAAAAAAAGTAACAAAATAATCACTTGTGATACACCTTTTTTTTGCATGTAGGAAACTCACAAATGGGTGCTACCATAGTAGATGCATTGGATACTCTTTATATCATGGGGCTTCATGATGAATTCAGAGAAGGACAAGAATGGATTGACAAAAATCTTGATTTCAGTGTGGTGAGTAGAGCTTGCGCTATTATTTCTCTGTCCTTTTCACTGTGTTCCTCTTGGAGGGAGACTGAAGAGGTCTTCCAGCTGAAACTTAAACTTACGAATCAAGTGTCATATGTAAGCTCTGAGTTCTCTGTGTATCTAACCTTATTTTGGGAAAAAAAATACACCCCAACCCTTTTACACTTAGAATTGTAAGTAATACATATTGTATTTTCAAAGTGCAAATTACAGTTGGATAATGGAAGAAAGGAAAAACTTTTTGTGAGAACCAACAGGGCCTCAGAAATGAAGGCGAAAGATGAGGTTTTACTAGCTGAGAGTAGTTGCAAATAACTGAGCTATGAAAGACAGATTTCCCCCAAGCCACAGTGTATAGATTACTTAAGAATACAGTATCTTCTTCAATGTCCTTGAGAGTTTTAACATGAAAAATGCCACCTGAGTTGCTGAGTTTTCCTTTTCTATTGCAAGAATTTCCCAGTTGGTCATACAACATCTGACATTGTTCATGTGTGCAGAGTTTGGAAGCATTACATGGAAGAAATTACTCTATTTTAGTCTTATTGATTAGTGTTCTTATTACTAATTTTGGGCCTGTCACAGACTCTCTGATGGATTTTTTATTTCAGTCCTTGGATCTGCCTTATGGTACCAGAAATACTTTTTCATTCAGTAAATGCACATAATGAAATGTAGATATACACTCAGAATTCAGCAAATACTTACTATTGTTTTTATATTTTATCCTACTTTTCAAAAATTATTTGTTTGAGCTCTTTCCTTTTGTTTTATACATCAACTGTCTGGTAAACATTAAAGAAATTTTACTCTGATTTTTCATTTAGTGCCAGATAATTGTTCATTCTAAAACTGAAGTTACTAAATATATCAGAGGCAGTGTAGACATAATGATACCATTATGAGGGTGAATTAAATTGCTTCCATAACTTTTTTCTGATCTAAGGCAATTTCAATACAGATTGGCAGAATTAATTTAGGATTTGGATGGAAGAAACTTACATGACCCACTGGGATTCAATTGCATCTTTCTGTGTATCAGAAACCATCTCTGAAGGTTAATGAGTTGTCTTGTATGTACACCAGACTTGAGTAATTTCTTAATATGGTTTGAAGTTTATAAATAAATACATAAATTTGTTCCTCTCGGATTCTTTTCCTGGGAAATGGGAATAAGTTGTTTCACTTTACACTGTACCATTGTATGTGTGATTCATGACTTTAATAGCTGTTGGTGAATCCTATGCTATATCGATGTTATTTTTTTTTTGTTATCATCTGTGAATATGTGAAAAGAGAATGCCTTTTCCTGAAAACCTATATTTGGGAGTACTTAAAACTTTAGACTTTTTATCATCAGTGCTATATGAGGAAATCTTTAAAATACTCATGTAACCTTTCTGAAATAAGTAATACATGCAAAATGCATTTAATTTGGACACAAGCAAAATGCTTGATACAACTGCAAGTGTGATGGAAATAGCACGAAGGGAAAGACATACCTATGAATATTATTTCCTCTGTATGCAAACTGATGAGTCAGCTTGTGCAGTGTACATTCCAGTGACTTTTCTGGATAAAAGAAAAAGTCTGCCCTGTCTCAAAATCTCTTAATAAAACTACATTTCTCTGTCTAATGGGTTGAAGAAGAGTTTATGGGGGAGACAGATGGAGTGTATGCAGACAAATGAGTGAATGGGGCACAGAGGGAGTCAGAAAGATGTTAGAACTACCTGGTTCCTCTTAATTTTTCTGTGGATTAAATGAGTCAAAAGATACTGTTGAATTTAGCCCAAGGATATTAATGTAGAGGAGGGCAATAAAATGGTTTATTCTCTTGAGTTTCTCAGTGGTCTTGCAGTATTTCTTGTCATAATATTAAGTACATAAAGGCCATTCCTAGACAGAGATTATGTTAAAATGGAGCTCTGAATTTGAGATTGCATATTAGTAATTCAGGTTAAGAAAGTGCATCATGGGAATTCTCTAATTATTATTCTGCTTTATCCTGTAAACCTAGAATATTTGGTGTTATGTTTAAACATAAGAGAAAAAAAGCTGAATTATGGAAATGTAGGGTCCTTACCTTCTTACCCAGCATCCTGAAATCTCTGTAATTGCAGTTTGTTGTGATAATAAGGTTAGATGGCAGGAGAAAACTTAGGCTGATTTTTAAAAATTCACTTGAAGCTATAACTAGAACTACCATTTGATGTCATGAAGATGTGCACAAGGATTTCAGTATGAATCTAGAAACTGCAACAGTACAGACCCTTGCATGTGGGTTGGTTTAGGATGCCTACTTGCCTCTGCTTTGATGTTTTTTTTCCCCCTTTGATTAAGGAGTTAGTTAATCATTTATTCTTCCTTTTTGTTCTAGAATTCTGAAGTGTCTGTTTTTGAGGTCAATATTCGCTTCATTGGTGGTCTTCTAGCAGCATATTACCTTTCAGGACAAGAGGTAAGACTGGAGGGTGTCTGCAAAATTCAGTATATTCTGCGAAGGCTTTTCTAGAATCTTGATTTCTCAGTAGTGTGCAAACTAGTTTTACAGGAGTCAATTGTCCAAAATAACCAAATTCTTAAAGTATGGAATCTTTGAAGTTTGCTTCTGTGCAGGTCTTTCACTATTTAGGACCCTTTGTTAGAGCTTTGAAATGCTTCTTTCATCAAGGTGTTTTCAGAAGATACCCACTCAAATAAGCATCAGCCTGAAATGTCAAGTGAAATGTCAACTTTCTCATGCCAACAATAACTTGTTTTGATATTCTGTAACTGCATGAAGGTAGGAATAATAGCTTTGTCACTTGTCCTGCAAGGCTGTAGGTTTGCTTCATCAAAGCACTACATAATCTTCTTACTGCTTTCTCAGTGACAAACTGATAAATAGCAAACCAATTTTGTCCTACTTTTGAAACTTCTATTGAAAAAGATCAAGCACTTGAAATACTGAGCATGTATGCAAAGACATGATTAGATTGAAAAGGTGCATATACCCAAAGACTTGCAACCATGGACTTCTTTGGTCCAGCGGTCACATTGCTGTGACCTCTTACTTCACATGCTTTGACAAGGCTGGAGCCTGACCCGAACTACAGGTTAAGTCATGACTCTTCTCTCTCATGTCTCAGCAGCTACATGTCTTTAACCTATTGCCTGTGTCTTTGGTTTCTTTGGTTTTGTTCTTTTATTTCTCATGAGCATTCTGTAGCCCACTGCCACACATACTCCATGGTTTAATGTTTGGTACAATTTCAGGTGTTCATGAGTATCTTCCTCCTTTGTTTAGGGGTGCACCACATACATATCAACGGGTTGTCAGGGGGTTTAACTCTAAAAATAACTAAGAGAAAATCCATAATTTGTTGGCTCTTTATGTCTTTGGCATCCTTCTGGGATCTGTGAATTTTCTCTTACATGAGGGTCTTCTCTTTGGAAGAAGAGCTAGTAGCAAAGCAAAAATCCAGTGTACATCATGAAAGAAATCTGTAGTTTATTTTTCATCAAGTGCAGCTGCTTCACGTTTTCAAAGTGGAACCTGCTCTTTGGAGGCATCTACGGTGAATATGAAAAGCCCCTGAGAGAAAAAGCAAAGATCCCACATGTGTAGCTGGATTGTTTGTATAGAGTGATAGTGCATCTGTGCACAAGCCCCTTAGCACGAACTGGTTTGCCCCAATTTGCAGATGGGTGCAGTCAAACACTGCCAAAATACGTGCTTACCTGCAACTGTAGTGCTGAATATTTCTTCTTTCAGTTGGTTCTACCTACTTGGTAGAGTCGTAACAAGCTCCTCTGCTTAAAGAGCTTTCATTTCTTCCCTTCTTAGAAAGCATCTACCCTCTGTCTTTCCTAAATATTGGCCACTGGGCTGAGTCTTTTGTTTTTAAGAAGATCTCTGTAATCATTCTCTCCAACGGACTTCGAATGGTTCTTGACTTGTGCTACAAGATTATTCCTGTCAAATGTCCCTATGTGTCATCTTTATTTTCCTAAAGAACAACTGCTAAAAAAAAGCACTCAGACTGCATTTCTTTCAAAATAGTGTGGCAGCTAGGATTGCTTTGGCTATCTGAGGGAATACTTCATTTGCCAAGTTGGATGGGATTTCTCTGCAATTTGTCATTGTGGATATGACAAGCAAGGGAATCTGAGGCTTTTCAGCATCTGAGCCCAGAAGAGACACCTGTGTCTGGGAACTCCTTGGAGCTGGAAACAAGTTTGTTTGAGATGTGATTTCCAGTCTGGTCTTCTCTCTCCTGTTCCCAAGAAGGGAAGGTATTTCTTAACTCAGGATTGTGGCATGCTTGATTTCTTTCTTTACTGCATTCAGACATGTGGTTTAGAATGTTTTCATACTGATTTCTGTATTTTTTCATGTCCTGTTTGATGTGTTCAAAGTAAGGTCCAATACAATGATCATGCTGCTTTGAATTAGTTGTGGTTTTCTTATTTTAATACATGTACATTCTGCTTAGGTCCCAACAGGAGTTGCTGCTCTTTGGTGATAGTTATAAAAGCTGTTCTTACTTCATTTTGACTGCTGTTACATAGTCTTGTTAAAGATGCTGTAGGAACAATCGTAAGAGAAAGTGTCCAAAACTCAGGATCAGATGTGGAACTTTAATAATTTTTAAATGGCTGCATGTGGAGAATTTGATAGTCATCATGGTTTATCTATGTGGTTTTGCAGTTTGTAGAGAGAGGGATTGATAGGATTTTATCTGATTGAATCATCATGGTAGATATTGACTGTAGTTCTGAAGTACAGCAGATTATTAAGTTAGATAAAATTGTCCTTTTTAGAGCTTTTATTGGAAACATTAGTTTTAAAAAATGGTTTAGCATGTCTAGTGGCACAACTGTGGTTTCCATGCTGTAGTTATATTTTAACTGTCACATAACTGGTATTATATAGAGGAGGACCAACTGTGAATCCTGGCTTTAATACTGCTGGTTACAGTTGATGGTAAAATTTTAAGCCTTTCATATTAAGATTGTGAGTATTGTTGTCCTTTCTTTTATCAGTAGGAATTCCTCTTACTCACCTCAGTGAATGGGGACATAACGAACTATATGTCCCTTACAACCAAAAATAAAGCTGCTGTTTTTAGCAACTGACACAGATTGGCTGAAAATGCTTGTGTCCTGTCCAGTGTGGAGTCAAAGGCCTTTCTTTGTGAAGCAGGACATTTGTCAATTTTTAACAGCTCTGCCTTTTACTTGTGGGAATTTCTGCTGGACTTCAGTGAGTGATGAGCTTGTAAAACTAAAGATTGAGAAGAATACATTTGCATGCGAATGTCTTGGTTGCAGTTCTTCTGATTTGGAAAAAAGCATCATCTTTCTCTGTTTTTACTTATCAGAATGGCTTTTGAATAGAAGAAAGTAAGATATGCTTGTGAACCTTGGAAAATTTGCCCATGCGTCTGTTTCAATCTTTTCAAGTTGAAATAACACTGATATTTATCTGGTAGGGGTTGTAGGTCTGCAGTCTGGGGGGCCCTTGTTTAAATCCTCTGCACAATAAGTTTTGCCTCGCTGCTTGTGGACGGGCCATCTGGTGTCTGGCTCAGTGTATTATCAGATCCAAGAGTGTGCCTTCTTTGCCTCCCCTCCTGTGTAGGAATGGGGTCTCAATCTGTTGGTAATTTTGAGATCCTTTGAGCCTGTGGCTTTTCTCCAAAGTAACTCATTGAACTATATAATGAACATATGCCAGAATACTGGAATATGGAATCATAGAATGATTTGCGTTGAAACAGACCATTAAAGATCATCTAGTCCGACACTCTGGCCATGGGCAGGGTCACCTTTTAATACACCAGATTGCTCAGAGCCCTGTCTGACCTGGCCTTGAGCACATCCAGGGATGGGGCATCCACAGCTTCTCAGAGCAACCTGTGAGTAGCCTCATTACCCTCACTGTAACAAATGTTTTCCTCACAGGGCTTCGAGCAGCCTGATTTGGTGGAAGGTGTCCCTGCACATGGCAAGGATTTGGAACCTGGTGATCTCTGAAGTCCCTTCTAGTCTAAACAATTCCGTGATTATATCATGTCTAAAACTACCGTCTTTGAGTTTTAAAACTGTTGTCTCTTCTCCTGTCACTACAGGCCATGGTAAAAAGTCCTCTTCATCTTTCTTATAAGCCAGATCCCTTTTAGGTAATGGCAGGCTGCTGTAAGGTCTCTGCAGAGCCTTCTCTTTCCTAGACTGAACAACTTAACTCTCTCAGCCTGTCTTCATAGGAGAAGTGTTCCAGCCTGATCATTTTTGTGACCCTCTTGATCATTTTTATGACTCTTTTTTGGACCTGTTCCAACAGGTTCATGTTCTTTCCTGTCTTGGGGTCCCAGAGCTGGAAACAGTACAAGGGTCCTCCATAAAAATGGGGTATACTGGATTTTTTTTGGAAATTGCATTGTTAAACCAAAGAAAGAAGAAGAGACAAGAAAAAGAAGAAAAACGTGTGATCTCTTCCAGAAGCGTGGCATGTCATAAAATCATAGAATCATCTAGGTTAGAAAAGACCTCAGAGATAGAGTCCAACATGTCCAGGCGGGCTCTCCTGTATTTTTCAGCATGCCAGAGATTTCTTCCCAGTTTCCCCTGTGCAACCAATGCAACATGTTTATTTCACTCATCACTATTCTTTATTAAGCTGTATGTTAATAGTCATAATCTCTAAGTACCAAAATCTCTAGAAAAGAAGTGCTAAATTCATTGTGCCTATACTCAATCAGGAGTTACTAATTGAATAATTTTTGAGGTACACAGTTTAGGGAAGCTGCTTAGTAGAAAGTGGCTAGGAGCCATACTGTGAGTACCAGGCACTCTATTTTCCACTCCAGGTTATAATAGAGTGGGTAAAATCTTTACATTTTAAATTTTGATCAAGCAGGATTGGAGTTAAAGTGTGTGAACTGCAAGTTTTCTACCTTCTGAGTTCAGAGGTACCACGATACTCTCTCTTTTCCATCTGCCAAATGGAGTTAACAGTCCAAAACAACGTACTGGTGGTAAAATATATAATGAGTTCTTATCTAAATTGAGCCAGGCTGTTTCTCAGTAATCCCTGCAGCAATCCTTTAATTTCTGTAAGAACCAGATACAGTCTTCATTATGCTTTGGGGTGGGGTGGGGGGAACAACACTATGATACAGTTGATAGTATAAAAGAAATAAGTAGAAATGAAATGTTCCATGTGCCTAGTTTGGAGTAAACATTGAGTATGACATCTTAGGATGAAAATCAGCCTTACATGAATTAAAAAAAAACAAGCAGACAACAAAAACAACAAAAACTTCCGAAACAAAACAAAAAAAACAACCCCTTTTTTGTGTGTGTCTCTACATTAAGAGATTTGTTTTATTTCATGCATCATCCTGGCATAAATATAGTTTTTGTCTTTAGTTATGAATCCATGGTTTTTTATAGTTTTCAGTGATGCTGAGGAAGGCATTACATAGCATTTTTCCCAGAACAGCAGGTTTCTTTGTTTATTCCAAGTTAATTCTCTAGACTTACTGTATAAGAATGTTGTGTTCTTTATTATTTTCTTTTACTTATTATCCAAGACTAATAAAATAAAATATCTTAATATCTCTCTATTGTATGTAATAGCATCAGGACAGAATGCTTTGTGAAAGAGTATCATGTATACTCAGAGATTAGAACAAGATTAAAGCCACTTGCATTTCACACACACAAAAAAATTGTGCTATTGCAAGTTACACTCTTACTGTTAGAGTGGAGCTGTCTGTTCATATGGTCTCTTAAAATCTTTTTCCAGGGTGGTCGCCTGGAAATCAGCCATAGTATGTAGCTGGTTTCTCAGGATGTAGCTCTGGAATTCTTTGATCTCCTATGGTGTCTATCTAGTTCTATGGCTAAAGATTTTATTCAAGATCAGTCATGTTTGGTGCTGCTTTTTCTCTGGGTAACACAAGGGTTTTGCTTCACCATGTTTGCTGGTATTGGTAAATTATTTTTTTCAAAACAAATTATCTAATTGATCATTATTTGGTATATGACTGATCATGTTTTTCAGTCACATTTGTGAATCTGGATCTTTCTGGGCAGCAGAGTAGCTGATACTGATTTCTGAGAGAGAGAATAGGAGCACTGCTTTGTAAAATCACTGCCTGACCTAAATGTTCTCAACTTCTGGTGCATAAAACAACAACCAGGCAAGCAGTAAGAATGAATGGGATGAAGCAGAAAAGAATTGGCTGATCTTTCTGTGTTAATGCTGAAACAACAAAGCTTGCCAACAGACTGTAGTGATAAGCTGCAGGAGAAGTTACAAAATAGATCCATGATGAGAGTGTCTGAAGGTAGAATTTGTGAGAGTAAGCTACCAGGAGAATGGGAATAACAGTGAGGGTTTGACACAACCTGATGTAGGGTAACACACTGCAATCTTCAACAGAAATTGGGTTGTCTTTTGGTGTGCTGTATCAAATGGTCCCCACACCTGAGTAATAAAGGAACAATCAATACAAGGAAGACTTCATAGATGACAATGCCAGCAGAAACCAGCTGCAGTCCTTCATACTGGCTGTGTGAACTTCTTTGAGCTCATGAAGGCAGATGGAGATTCCTAAGGCATCTTGCAGGATCCATTATTCCTCATTTCTGAAACCCATCCAAAAGACAGCAGTTTCAATGCTGAACGCTGCTAGGAGCAGTATCTTCACTTCCAAGTCTTTGTGAACACACTGTAAATGAACTTTCTGCTCTCCAAATGGGAGTTTGCTAAAGAAGGGAGAGAGAGAGAGAGACAGCTGCAGAGTCCAAGTGTTTCATACATGCAGAGTCATCCTGTAATTAAACACACTGAATGATCATAAGAGCAATAAAGCTTACATAAGATAAAGAATAATGTTGTACCAGGGTGGATTTCTCTATGTTCAAAATCTGCCTTTTTTGCAATTGTATGTGATGATTTGCTGTCACTTCTCCTCCATGGCTCCAGCTCAGTAGCCTCTGGCATTGATGATACCCACTGCTAGAATGAACATGATGCTCATGTTACATGCCAAATGTCTGTCCAACTTCTTGAATAATAGATAAAGTCCAGGTTTTTTTGCAAATTTACAGGAATAGTAATCTCTTCACAGTGATCCCAATCATAGACATATCTGCTGTCTCTGGATTCTGTGATGTCTTCCCTGGAGGTTGATAATCCTTGAGTCCTATTTTTTTTCCCCGTGCTGTGGCACTTCTTCTTACTCACTCCTTGCTTCAAGAAAATTTGTGTTTCCAGAGTGACTTGGCATACTTCCTTGTTACTTAGCAAGTCCTAGTCAAACAAAAAAAGAGTCCCATCCACTAATCATTACAGAGTTATCAACAGCTCCCCATCTAAGGAAGGAGTCTTCTACCTTCTGTATGTCAAGTCTACGCCTTACCCGTGGCTACCACGGTTACCACCCCAGCTGTGTCTGTGACTCCATGTGACTCACTGTTGTGGCAACCCCTTCTGGGGCTTGGTGCCACCTGGGAGAGTTGGTAAACTCCTTCAAATAGCAGTTTCAGCCTAGGTTAAGAATTTTGGTCTTTCCCCATGTGTTCCCAGCATGCTTTATTTTCTGCCCTCTCATGAGGGTGTTTGTTAGGAGTTGGGCAAGATCCTGTTTATAATGAGTGCAGGAAATAAAATCCTCTAACACTGAGAGAAAGTACCTGGAGCAGACATATCCAGGTGCTTACTGGAGCTGTGTCTTCAGGTAGGAGAAGGCAGGATGCAAAATACATGTCATCATCAAAAGACTGAGGAGATGTAGTTAACTGAGGCTGAGAGAGTTGGAGGAACATGGTGTTACATGGATTTATTTTTATTCCCTGGAGACCTTGTTTCAGGTACCTAGATTTTATTCAAATTACAATGGAACTTTTAAATATGTGGGTTTTCCCTGACTTTCTTAGCATTAAAGAAGAAATGGTACAAAAACATGTAAATAGAGGCCTCATCTCTACAGAAAAACACAATTCATTAACATTAGTTTCAATGTGTGAGCATATTTTCTCCTGACAAGAAGTCATTGCTCGTTTTATGTGCTTGCTTTGCAGTGTTTTTTTCAAATTGTATCACAGGTTCTAGAATGCATCTTCTAAGATGACCATTTTAAGGGCTTCCCCCAAAGAAGTGTGTGTGCTGACTGTAGTGCTGGCTGCTGGCGCTTCTCTGTGCCACATCTGAGGAGGTCAGCAGGTCACAGGATGCTTGAGAAGTATCGCCCTGTCCTGCAAATGCGTGAAGTGCAACTGTAGCCAGAGGGGAGATCACAGGGGAGGAGCTCGGTGGTCACCACTCACACCTTCTGTGCAGGAGACTTGGCAGGTGTGTGTGTCTGACACCTGTCTTTATAAGTACCCAGGATGAACCTTCTGTTCTTGATCGTTTCCACAGAGTTGCATTGGGCATGTATGGGCGGTCCTGTGGTGTACAGGAGAGCGCTCTGGACTCTGAATCTCAAGGACCTGAGTTCCAGTCTCAGTGGGACCGTCCCCTGGCAGTTCAAGCCTCCCTGCCA
>JAWWEV010000001.1:26813153-26826119 GCA_035583235.1 Hafferia zeledoni | reverse complement strand
GAGCTTCCTGTCAATGAGTACCCCCAGGTCCCTTTCTGCCTGGCTGCTCTCCAGCCACTCTGTGCCCAGCCTGTAGCACTGCATGGGGTAATAAGGCAGATAACACCCTCAACAAATTTGCTGATAACAAGAAACTAGGAAGAGTGACTGGTATGCCACAGGGTGATGCTGGCACCCAGAGGTACCTGAGTAGGATGGAGGTAGGAGGGCTTGACAGGAACCTCATGGAGTTCAGAAAGAGCAGGGACAAAGTCTTGCATCTGGGGAGGAACAGTTCTGTGCACCACTTCATGCTGGGGCCACCCAGCTTTGCACCAGGTTGACCTGTGCAGCAACATACCCTTGCAGTCAAGAAAGTGAATGGTATCCTGGGCTGCCTTTGGAATTTTGCTAGCAGATCAAGGGAAGTGGTTCTTCCCCTTGGCTGTGTCCAGTTCTAGGCTCCATAGTACAAGCAACATGAACACACTGGAGAGAGTCCAGCAAAGGGCCACAAAGACCATTAGGGGATGGGAGACCACAGCCATTTTAAGTTCATGCCATAGTCCAGATTCAAGTTGATTCCTGGGGTTTTGACTCTGATTTTAGACTGCTGAGATGGGTTTAGATTTTTCATTTCCATATTGATCTTTTTTTCTGTCATGGAGAAAGTAATAAAAATTCACAGTGCATCTGTTTGCAGAGTAAGTCTTCTCTTGTTTAAAGAGTTTCAGTCTTTTAGAAATGCTAAGTGTTGTTCATTAAGTACCTCAGTAATTGTGGCTGCTCACCAAAGACAGGAACATATCTTAGCTATGGCATTGAACTTACAGTATCTGGAAATATTCCTTCCTCGAAAATCTGCTGCAACTCGAGACCTAAAATGCTGAAGAGATGCTGTTGAATTTATGTACTTCTAGATAATTTCACCACTATAGGTAGTGTGGTTTGTAGCTGCTGTGCTGAATTTCATATGAACATGATTTATGTTCTCCAGGACCAATTCTAGATGTGCCATACCTCTTCAGTCATCACTCACAAACATGTAAAATATAGCTGAAGTGCTCTCCCACTCTCATTTTGTACTCTGAGAGCTGAAATCTTAGCAAAACCTTTCAGCATCTCTCTCATCTCTCAAGATGCCTTTGTAATTAAATCCATGGAAATTATTAGATGCAAATGTGTAAAGAGAGAGCCATTTCTGCATTTCTTGGTAGGAGGATGGCCCCTGCTTGCAGGGGGGTTGGCCCTAGGAACACTGGAAAACCCAGGAGTTCCCAGTCTTGAAGGGGTAAAGGGTGTTGGAACTTAGGGCTCTTCATCTGGTGTGCAGACATCTTTTTCCTGTGCATTAAGGCTTGTGTATAAACAGGCATCAAACCAGCAGTTCTTATTAAGCTATATATATGTTTTAATTTTATATTGTGACAATGCTTCTTGATTTTCACCATGAGCCTTTATCTCTACTCATGCAGGAAGTCCAGTCTGACAAGTTGAGCTTTAAATGGGGGGTTAGCCACCAAAAGGCAGTGAAGAGTTCACTGCTGCAGTCTGAACTCTGAAGGTGGAAAGACAACTATTTCTGATTGCACCAAGGAGTACCATATAGTTTCCTCAAGGGTCTGAGTCTAGTATACTGTCAGGCACTCTGGTTTTCTAATCTACATTCACTAATTAGGTAGGTCTGCTTCGTCATCTTGATCCTTAGTGTCAAAGGAAATGGGTGCAGGACTTGGTAGTAACAGTAGGACTGATGGTGATCTGAGTACTGCATTTTTGTAAACTTGTGCGATATATCTGTTTTGTCTGGTATTTTTTTTCAAGGATCAGGAGTTATCAAACCTACAGAACCAGCCACATTGCATGGTCATAAATACTCACTAGTTAACCATCAGACTAAGGAGAAGTCTGGCATTTATTACTGTTTAATAAGAATGACTCAAAGGCTGGTCTATGCACATAAATAAAGGAGGTTCTTTACTTGCATAAAACATCTATGATCTCCCTCAGAGTTAGGAACAGAGGCCATTCGATGCTGTTTGCCATTCACAGTGCTGGAAGGGAACACCTAACAGCAGTATTAGCATAATATAGTCTTCTGAGAGTTGCAGCCGTGTGTCTAGGCAGTCACTGGATACATCAATAAGGCTTTTGAAGAATCATTGAAATCTTTAAGGCCTTTTCTGCAGAATGTTTTGGCCTTGGATTAGGCTCAGGAGCTTGCTTTCATGTTGTGGGGTGGGTGGCAGGTTTGATATGTTTAGCATCAATTTAATGGATGGAAATTATTCAGGCCCTCACAGCTGCCCTGCTGTTCAGACTACTTTGTAAATACTGATTGCTGTTTTCATCATAATGAGGGATCTACTTATCCGATTTGAGGTTTAAGTTTTGCTTTTTCTGCCAGTTTTCACTGTCTTCCCTTCTAGCTGTAAACAGCTTGATTTGTTTTTGAAATGGGGGAAAAATTCTTCCATTCCTTTACAGTATTTGCAGAAAGAAGATTTAGCCTAGAAAAGGCCATGTAAATTAATGGATTTAGTGTATTAGATTTTGCCATGTAAAATGTAAATGCTTTTCCAAGTCTGTGGTGGCTTCTGAAACTTCTCTGAAAAATGTTTGTATTTTGAAAGCAAACAGAACAGCTATCCTGGAATTAATGTGCATGTTTACCTAATACAGTATTTTTGCATCTTCAGAATCAGATGTCTTGCTACTGCTGTTATGGGGTCTTTAAGAAGATTCTGATCAGTTGCCTTCACATCTTAAGGCCAGTGCATGCTGAATTCTGTAATTTTTGCAAGTGTGAATGTGTATTTGAAAAAGATGGAGTTGCCCTGCAAGAGCGGTGTTTTTTTGAGAGCTGTTGACTTTTTGGTTTCTGTGACTTCCTCACTGTTACAGGGTTCTATACTTGCAAGTTTTGTTCCAGCGAAGAAACTTGTGGGTGCATGATCTCCATGATTTATGCACCAGTTACAAAGATGCTGTGTGGGTCTACAGAGTAGATACAATGACCCCAGAGACTAAACACTTTCCTTTACATGTGTGGCACAAGGCATCTCATTACTTGGGAAATGTGGTACTTGGGAAATGCCAGGTGCCCACCAGAGCGACTCTGTCACTCCCCCTCCTCAATTGAACAGGAAAGAGGAAAAAAAAAGGTGTAAGGAAAGGCTCATGGATCGAGGTAAGGATAGGGAGAGATCACTCACAAAGTACTGCCATGGGCAAAACAAAGTTGATTTGTGGAAACTAATTTGTTACCAATCAAATCAAAGTAGGATAATGAGAAATAAAAACGTAATCTTCAAACATCTACCCCCACCCCTCCCTTCTTCACAGGCTCTACTTCACTCATGCTTTTGTCTATCTCCTCACCCACAGTGGTGCAGGGGAACGAGGAGTGGGTTTGCAGTCAGTTCATCACGGATTGTCTCTGCTGCTCCTTCATCCTCAGGGGGAGGACTCTTCACATGCATCCCTTGCTTCAGCACGGGGTCCCTCCCACAGGAGACAGCACTTCATGAAGATCTCCAGTGTGAGTCCTTTCCACGGACTGCAGTTCTTTGCACACTGTTCCACATGGGTCCTTTCCATGGGGTGCAGTCCCTCAGGAGCAGACTGTTCCAGTGTGCGTCCCCCACAGGCTCACAAGTCCTTCCAGGGAACCTACTCCAGCGTGGGCTTCTCTTTCCATAGGGCCACAGGTCCTGCCAGGAGGCTGCTCCAGCGTGGGTTTCACATGGAGGTTATCGTCTCCTTTGGGTGTCCCCCAGCTCTGATGTGGGGGTTTTTCACAGGCTGCAGGTGGATCTCTCCTCCACCATGGACCCCGCCATGGGCTCTGGGAGGACAGCCTGCCTCATAAGGGTCTGCCCAACAGGCTTCAGAGGGTCCTCTGTTCTGACACGTGGAGCACCTCCTTCCCCTCCTTCTGTACTGACCTTGGTGTCTGCAGGACTGTTGCTACTGTGTATTCTCACTTCTCTGGCTGCAGTTGCTGTTCTGCAGTTGGTTTTTGCCACCTTCTTCAATACATTATCCCAGAGGTGCTACCACCAATGCTCGTGGATTCAGCCTTGATCAGTGGTGGGTCTGTCTGGGAGCCAGTTGGCATTGGCTCTGTTGAACAAAGGGGAAGCTTCTGGCAGCTTCTCACAGAAGCCAGCCCTGTAGTTCCCCCTACCAAAACCTTGCCATGCAAACCCAGTGCAGCAACATGGCTGGAAAAGTGGTAAGGCAACTAAGTAATTCTCATTTATTCTTCTCTTCCCTGGCAGAGTCAAATCTCTCAGTCTTTGTGCTTGTGTCTGTTGTACAGAGCATTTTTAAATGCTGTAGTGATGACTTTGCAGCAATTGCAACCATGCTGCATTATTAGTTATCCTTATCACCAACTTTTTCCTATTAACTAACTTGCTTTCCCTTGCTCCACTTCAATGTTATTTTCTGTTCATGTCCATGGAAAAAGTATTATTTCCTTTTCCTTGTTGTAGCCTTTTATATACTAAAAAGTCATTATCTTGTCCTTTCTTGAATATCTTTTATCTTGACTAAATAGCCCCAATTCTTTTACTGTTTCCTAATGAGCTCTATTTTCAAGGCAGCCACTCATTTTTTGTTCTTCTCTTTTCTTCTTGCCTATGTATTTTTTGAAATTCATTGCCTGTCAACAGGAAACTGCCAAGGCTAAAATAGAATTTATCTATTCAACCTGTTTAAAAAAAAATAAAGTAAAAATATAATATTATAAGTAATCATGTTGTCTGATACCAGCACATTATTTAAAAGCTAGAGCCTGAGGCTTTTACTGTTGTTCTTAGGGTAAGTCTGGAACTTGCTAAAAGAAGGCATTTTAGTGAGCTCAGCAGGGCACTGTGGACACATCTGCAGTTTCCCCAAAAAGGTACCTTACCCACCACTACTTGCTACATTTCTTTCTTTTCCCCACATCTCTCTGAATATGCTCTTTGGGTCACCTGGCCCTCATAAAATCCTATCCCAGTTCTCACTCCAGCCTGCATAGGTAAACAATGGACTGAGTTTTGTTACACAGAAGCAACAGCGAGGTAAGACTGAGATGCAGGAACAGAAAGTCAAGTCATGCCTTCTACCCGTTTTTAAGTGTTTTCCTTGCATTCGATCTTGCATGAGAGGGATGTAGAGAGAGAGTTTTATAGCTTCTGATGCTAAATCAGTGGTGTGTAGAGTCCTAACCCAATGGAGGTGATGGGAGGGTGCCTCTAATCTCAGCAACTTTTGGCAGGTACTGCGAACAACATGGTTCTCTGAACCAGCAGTTACGGCTGGTGCTCTGAGGCTGAAATGGCTCAGTGACTGCCTTGCTTTAACTGCCTTGTCTAGATTCATGCATGTTTAGATCAGCTCAGCCTGTGCTTCATATGCTGCTACTAAAGACTTCTATAGCTTGTTCCTTAGATATTGTACATTTCAAACTATTAAAAGTTGGATAGCAGTATGTAAATAATGAACCTTTAAGAATATTCTTCTAGTAAGGATATTTGTACGGTTGTTCTCCCTTTGAATATTCTTACCCTATTGCTTCAGTATCTTTTATTAATGCATAATGCAGTAATGTGTAGCACTTTCAGAAGGTGCAGGATCCAAAAGCTGAAGCTAAACAAATTCATGCTACAAATGTCTCTCCAAACTATTTAACTGGAAGTCATCATTCTGTTCTTGATTAGGTGTTGAAGCTTGTGTGTGCTGTAGAGAAACTCTCTGTAGATAGTTCTGTCTGGTCTTGACCCATCTACTACTTAAAAATCTAAAAGTTCATTATGAATTTTTGACACTTATCTATAGATGTAAATGAGGTAGTTTATATGTAACTGGGCCAAGAACAAGCTTTTAGTTCTCTTCATGATTTCTTTATCCCCAGTTACGAGAGACTGCACATGTATTATACCTCTTCCTTAATCTATGCCTTCCTATTTTTGACCTGGTCCTTTTTTTAAGGTCAGAGCGTTTTCTAAATTTTACTGCTAAATTTCTGCATATTTTCTCAAAGACTGTCTCTTGTCTGTTTCTTTGCTAAAAATCATTTAAGCCTTATTGCCACTATTGCCACTGTTACATCACAGTTCTGTTAAATCATAATCTCAAGTATCCTCTTTTTCAGTTTAGACATAGACCATTTTACAATTCATTTGGAGCACCTCTGTAAAAGTTCTTTTTCCTGGCTCATTGCTTTCAGATCCACTTCCATCTCGCCATACTACACTGCATCAAATGCAATTAGATGTCATCTTCAATATTTTGTTCTGGTTTATTTCATGTCTCACTAGCCATCTCCTCAAACATTTAAGATACTGATTTTTTTCCCACATTCATACGAAAAATAAGGATGTTCTCGATTGCTCATTTTTTAGCTTACTTCTCCGGTGAGCATTTCTTCTGTTCTCCTCCCGTAGACTTTATAAAGGGGAGAGATCCCTTTTATAAATCCAGCAAAGCTATCATGTAGTCCTTCTTAAAGATCTTATTCTTCTTGATTACCTGAGTATTGGTCAGGTAGTTGATAATAATAGAATGGTAGAACATCACAAATGAGAAGGATTGTTGAGTTTAACTCTCTGCTTCTCTTAGGATTACCTAAAACTAAACCTTGTGACTAAGAGCCCCATCCCCATCCAAATGTTCCTTAAGCTCTGATGGGCTTGGTGACCACTCTCTTGGTGAAGAGCCTTTTCCCAATCTGAAATTCCCTTGAAATTCATTGAATTTCCTCGTGTCCTGTTGCTGGTCACTGGAGAGATAACGTTTCTATACTATGTCCATGCTGCCCAAGTTATTCTGGGGCATGGTAGCTCTTTTTGTCACATGTTCACATGGTGCTTCAAACTGCTGAATAATGTTATCTCCAAATTAGATGATACTTCTCCACAAATGTAGTGAATACTGAAAGGGCATTAGTTAAAATGTATGCTGGCAACTAACTGGTCAAAGCAGACTCGTGTCGTGGGGATCTACCAAATATGCCTTATTTGGAAAATGTGCTTCATGTAGCTTTCTCCCAATTGCTCATTTATTTAACAGACATTAGGCTCTGAATAAGGCTATTACAGATTTATGTTCCAAAAGTAAGCAGAAATAACACTAGAAATGAAAGAGATTTTGTCCTGTCAGTAATTTCTCTGAGTAATCAGACTAGGAGGGAAGATTAGGCCTGTAATTACTTTTTATATGTATTATCAATGAAGGAAGAACGACAGGAAACTGCATATATGGTTTTGCATAGATGATGTTCATAAAAGAATAGGATTTCTGCACTAATCTCGTTAAAAAGAGATTGGAAGTTTGTTACAAAGTTAAAATATCCAGGTAGGAGAATTGTGTCTTGATTTTTAGCTATCAAATATGAAGTACGATCCAAAGACTGTTTCAGAAAGCACTTGAAATTCCCAGTATCTGTGAAGAGAGGTGGGAGGAGAGCTGTTATTCTTCTGTAATAGGAATCTAAGAACTATTGCTGGAGAGCTTGGAAGGAAAGAAATCAAAATGACAAGTTTGCTTTTCATGTTCAAATCTAAACGAAATTTATAAAGTGAACAAGTGGCAAAAAATTATAAGTTAATGTTTTTTACAATGTAAAGCTTTTCTAATACAAAGAGGTGGGTGGAGCAAAGAAATGTCAGTCTTTATAGTTCTTGGAGATAAATCAGACTTTGTAACTATTTGCAATTGATCCTACTATCTTAGGTTTTCAAGATCAAAGCAGTGCAACTGGCAGGAAAACTTCTTCCAGCCTTCAACACACCTACGGGTATACCATGGGCAATGGTGAATCTGAAAAGGTAATGAGTTTTCTTTTGTGGGAAAGTGTGTTCCTCCCCCTCCCTCCAGCTTAAAATTAGTAATGGCATACATCAATTTTTCTTAGTAGTGGAGCTGTAGAAGATGGAGACAAACTGTCATTCCTGGCATGTTAGCGTAATTTTAATAGAGTTTAGAGCATTCTAACTCATTTACTGCAATAAATTGTGATCATGGTTTTTTTCCTTCTCATTCTGCAATAAGCATTCAAAGTGCCAGTGCACCATACCAAGTGTATTATTCTGTGTGTTGCTCTAGAACGTAATAATTGTTTCTTTAGTCATTGAGGAAGCTATTAAAAACCAAAATTGTTTGGAGGACATGGTTGAACTCACTGGGTTTTCTGTACAGTGTGCGGTGTGTGTTACCTTTAGAAGACTCACAGCATTTGAGAAGATGAGGGGACTCTGAAGATACTACTTCCTTGTACATTTTAGCTTAGGTATAAAGTCTGGTGTGTCAAAGTCCACTATGGTCTGTGCAGATGGAGATGTTCCATTAGATGACTACTCAGGTCAGACTAGACTTAGATGGTCTGCATTGCCTTTTGCAAGAGAAAAACCTTGCCTAATTCATCTTGTATTGCTTGCTCAATGCTGGGAGCTCCCTCAGATTTTGAGAGAGCAAGTTGTGATGCAAGGTGTTCTTTAAACTTTTAGTACGTTCTTAAACAGTAGCTGAATTGGAATGCATGTCTAGATCATGTCCACACTTACGCAGCGTGGGATAGTAAATAACAAAGAGTTTTGAATTGTTTTGCATTGTTTTACTTTTGGGAGAGATATTTGTTGTGCTTTGTTAAGACTGTGAAGATATTTAGGACTACTTTGAGAGCATTAGCCTTAAGTGCCTTTTTGTGGTAAGGATATGCTCCTCACTTCACTGTCAGCCTTGAGTGAGGCACACAGAGCTGTGGTTTGCCCTTCTGCTGCTACAGGGCATCACCACCCTTACCTGGTTTTCTCTGCTTTGCCCATCCTGCTTTTCCCCTCTAAGACCATTTTTGGACCTCTATACAGTCAGTATTGTTGGGTTAAATTTCCCTACACACTTCCTGAACGGCGCTGTGGTTTACTCAGTCCTGTGTTCTTTCTGCAGTAGGGCTTGAGGTTCCTTTTTGTTTAAATGAGTTTTTCATTTTTGCTTTGTTTAGCCCAAACCTGCACCATGATTCCAGTGTGTTTGAAAGGCCTGGGTGGCCCGTGCTCCTCGGGCAGCACAGGCATCAGACTCACTGGCTCAAGCAACACAGATGGTGAGGTTTAAGAAGCTGAAGCAGTAGATGTATGGATAGTTATCAGTAAAACATAGGGACAATCAGGTAGGTCAGGTATCAAAAGTCAGTCAGAAAGGCAGGACAGAGAGGAGGATTTGCAGTAGGCGGAGGGGAAAGGATTGGAGTGCCAGAAATTTCCTGCATGTTGATTTCACTTACACATTTACGGTGTCAGTCTCTCGATAGTGGACAGACCCAGCCAGCGCCACAGCAGAGAACAGTGGCTGGCGTGCCAGAGGGCAGTGACAGCAGGAGGAGTACTTGAGAACACCTGTCATGAGGCTGACATGCAGTAGAAGACCAGACCTGAAAGAAATATTTGGAACATTATTCACTTGTGTTATATTAGCTTTTCTATTCATAATGAGAAAAACAACACTCTGAGACAAGCTACGATTCTATCATTACACTCTCTAAGCATCGGTTACTGTATCTTAATATGTGTTGTGAGAGCTCCAAGTACTGTTCCATAACCAACATTTTTCATTTACATTTCCTCTTTGCAATATGTAATTTAAAAAATAAAAAGACATTCCTAGCTGATTGTAGTCTTACTGATAACTGAAATTTTTTGTGAGAGAAAGTAGAAATGAACTTGAGGAAAATATAGTTGACTCCTGAAATTAAATCAACTGATCCTGAAAGGTGGTGAAAACTCCCAAATTAGATTAAGCCAGGTAATTTAGGAGTTACCACTTAGAAAGATAGTATCACTCAGGAGGTATGTGACACTTTCTGCTAATTCTTTATGTGAACCTGAGGAACTCATATATTCTGCCTACAGTAAACATACTGTATTCCTATGTGGTTACAGATAGGGAAGTACATCCCACACAAGTAAAGGGAACACACCAGATCCTTGGCAGGACAAGGAAGCGAAAGCTACCACCTTCAGAAGTGTACTTAACTCGTTTTGTTTCTTGTCCTTAGGAACATACAGTAAATAAACAACTGAGATTGAAGCCAGTGTTAAGTCATCATATTTCTGTGACATCAAGATACTATCTTTTTTAATTGCAGGACTTTTTCTTGATGAGGTTATAGTATCTTTTTTCCAACCAGTGAACCAACTGATCAATCAAACCACAACTCCTATAATACAGTAATTCTGAAACTGTCTTGTTCTCTCCCTTTTTTTATGCATCTTTGTTGGAATTCAGTGGTGTTGGTCGCAACTGGGGCTGGGCTTCTGCTGGCAGCAGCATCCTTGCTGAGTTTGGTACTCTGCACATGGAATTTGTCCACCTCAGCTATTTGACAGGGGACCCTGTATACTACAACAAGGTGAGTCTCCAAATCAGTATTTTTATCATACTAGAGTCTTTTATTCTGTTTCATCATAGATTGTATTAAAAGGGAAGTGCTTTCAATATTGAATTCTATCTGCATTCTCAGTAGCAGGTCAATTTACTCATGCTTGTATTTCTGTTACCAAGTAGATGTCTTTTTCAAGTAGAAATATATGACAGCACAAGTTTCCTTATTTGTTTCAGCATACATTTAAAAATCGTAATTTTTAAACATGTTTATGGGAGCAGTGCTTTAAAATCAGAAATGTACAAATCTGAAGAAAGCCCTCAAGAAAGCTTGTGTTCAGATTAAGAAATTTGCTACTAAAAAAAACCAAGAAAAATAAAAAAATGCTAGATTTAACTACATGCAGAGAGCAGATGAACGTTGTTAGTGGTGATCCTGATTCTTGATTTAATCTAGGTCATGCACATTCGGAAGTTACTTCAAAAAATGGATCGTCCTAATGGACTTTATCCAAATTATTTGAATCCAAGAACAGGCCGGTGGGGTCAGCGTAAGTATTCTTATTTTATTAATTCCTAATTGCAATTCTACTTCTTACTTTGCTGCTGAGTTGGAGATCAGAAAGATTATAAGGCACAGTGTTGACTAAAAACATACAACATTGAAGGATTACTTACACTTAAGGTCTCCTGAAACCAGTTTTTGCCTGTTGCTCTCTGTAGTCACAGAGCTTGCTTTTTAGGATACTTTCTGAAAACAGTTTCCTACTAAATCTGATGCCTGTCCGTCCTTTTATCAGTCAGTAAAATCTTCAGTAATAAAGAATGAGGCTGAAAGTATTTCCTCATTCTGATTCTATTCCTGGTTTTGTTTTGGAAACCATCTGGTAAATGGATTACTCTAAGGTGATACAGAGGTAATGCATGTTTGTGCTGATTAAATTGTATTTGGGACCGACATCTACAAACATAATTCGTTTACTTAGTAGCATGTGGAATGGCATGATGAACCTCCCTATGGAGTCTGTTGGTATCAATGTGTCTACCATAAAAAAAAAAAAGGCTTTGGAATTAAAAGAAAAAGTAGGTTTTGTTGCTGACAATCTGAGTGGAGAGATAAAACATGAGAGAGACACACAAACATGATTCCTTTTCTTGAAGTGGTTCCTTAGTTCTTAGTGCTTTCATAGTGGCTGTGATAAAAGAGAATCTTTTTCTCCAAGGTTTTACTTCTTCTATGAATGCAAGTCTATTTAGGTAAAAACAAGCAAGATGATCTATTTCTGGCCTGTTTGACATCATTAATAGGTTTGGGGGATTTCAGGGGTTGGCTGTAAATATCCAGCAGATCGTGTTCTGGCTTGCAAACTGAGAATTTACTCCTGACTTTGAATCTGGTATGTGAGGAAGATGAATGCAGCTGTTACTGCAGTCACTGTGAAATACTTGTCTAATCCTATCATTAAGGCCAAAATTCTCTAATATCTCATCTAATATCTCTGAGTGAATTGTGCCACCTGAGACAGGCAAATGGATTGATGGGATAAATTCTTCTGATAAATTTAGGTTTAACAGCACATTCAGAAAAAAGGAAGTAAGCAAATACAAATACTCATTATTTATTCAACAGACAATTTTTCATTGTTACTTTGAAATATTTTTTCTATTGCTTATTTTTTCTATTCAGTTGATTAACTGCCTGTGCTTGTTTTATCAAAGGTAGTCTAATGTGGTGTATCACCAAGATTTAGGGGCTGTTTCATAGCATCATAGAATTATGGAATGACTTGGGTTGGAAGGGACCTTAAAGATCATCTAGTGCCAACCCCCCTGCCATGGGCAGGGACATCCTTCACTAGACCAGGTTGCTCAGAGCCCCATCCAACCTGACCTTGAACACTTCCAGGGATGGAGCATCCACAGCTCGTCTGGGCAACATTTTCCTGTGCCTCACTACCCCCACAGTAAAGAATTTTTTCCTATCTAAACCCACTCTCTTTCAGTTTGAAGCCATCCCCCCTTGTCCTGTCACTGCATGCCCTTGGAAAAAGTCCTTTTCCAGCTTTCTTGCAATAACAATGCCCAGAACTCGTATGTCTTGGCAATAAAATGCTCCTCGTCACTAAGAATAAACATACAGTGAAAATTTCAACTTTGCAGAAGTTTGGTGGAGCTGAAACATACTATTTGAATGGATTTTGAGAGATAATACATTTGGGACTAAAGTTTAGGATTGCAGGCTGAGGCTTAGATTCTGAAGATAAAAAGAAATACAAATTTATAGAGCCTTTAATTTTTCTGTGCTGCTCATGAGACATAAACTTATGTCCTGGAATTTGGTGGTTGGAGTTTTTTGTTTGTTTGTTGTTTGGTTGGTTGGGTTTTTTAGCAAATAAGGTTCCAAATGTATATACAAGTGTTCTGGTAGCATTTCTAGGATTTTCTCAGTGCAACAAGCATTTTTCAACCTCATTTGAGAAATTCTGTGGAGCCTAGATAGCAAGGATGCATTATTCTCTTTTTCCTTTCGCAAACCCGTATGGAAGGACAAGAAAATCTTTGCCGTATCTCTGATAGATCACTCTTCAGTGAACCTATGTGCAAAACTTAACATGT
>JAWWEV010000001.1:26776902-26802246 GCA_035583235.1 Hafferia zeledoni | reverse complement strand
CAGGATAGTGTTAAATCACTTTATCTCCTATAACTTTGTCAAGGACCACATGAGTTGTAACAGGAAGGTTGAAGAGTGAAAACTTTCCCACATCTAAGGTGAACGGAATTTATGGTGGGGTTATCACTAGGGTTGTAAGAGTGACTTAGCTGTAGTAGTATATGTTAAACTGCTTAACAGGGTACTTAAAATGTTTATGCATGAGTTGAATGAATATGTATGTAGAGACTAAATAAATGTTAGAATTACACTGTGTTCGGGGTGCGATGACGAGCAATGCCGCGTCCGTCGTACCCAGCATGCTGAAATTGCTTTTATTGTATAATAAATTTTAATTAAAAACCTACGAGGTTGAGGCTTTGTTTCTCACATAACTAACAATTTAAATTCTGAGATTTGAGTTCCTTTTAGATATTGCCAAATTTCTAATTTTTTGCTTGGTTGTTTTCCAGCTGTCTGTACCTTAAAGTATTAAATCAGTGTTGCGGTTCCAGTTCATGGATTAAAAATCCTGTGGGCATAGTTGATCCGCACCTCTACCTGCTTGTGCTTATGTACTGGTACCATGTTATCTCACTGTGCTGCTTTCCAGCGCCGCAGCCTGTGCACGCTGAATGTGCTGCTCAGTCTTGTATTTCACCCGCTTACTGCGTGTGCGATGGGTGATGCGTAAGGTTTGTGCGGCAATGGAAGGATGGGAGGAGGTGCCCTTGGGCCAGGGTGGGGCTGTGGCTCGCTCCCCATCTGCTCGAGGCTATCAGGAAGCCTCACCCTCAGGTGTTGGGACCACAGCGTCGGTTCTGGCATGATGTGCTGCTTTTAAAACAATGCCTGGCTTCTTTCTTTGTTCTTGCTCTTTGCCAAGAAATGACAATTGAACAATTAAGGCACAAAGCAGAGAGGGTTTAGCAAATCATGGACTGTTTTTAATTTGTCTCGTTAAGCTGCTGTTAACTACTTAAAGCCATCTGCTTAAAAATAATTTAGACGTCTGAAGTTTGCTCTAGAGAGCAGGTAGACCTTCATTAGAGCAGGCTCTCTTATAATGTTATCTTTAGGGGGCTTTCAGTTGTTGTGGAAAATTTGTTACTGCTCACTGAACCAAACTTTCCCAGTAAACAAAAGGAACTGACACATGTTGGTAACTTGCAGTCTGCATCCATACCCCTGTTCTTGGGAACCGCTGCCATTCATTTGGAAACTGGATGGCTGTGGAGGAAGTTCTTTATGGCCATTAAGTAGGTCTGAGTATGAGAGAAAGGAGGATGAGCTATGTGAATGCCTAGTATGCCTATTATCTACAACCATCCCCAAAAATTAGTCCTGGAGAGAAGGAACAGCAAGATCTGTCTCAGTGCCTCACCTGTCACTGAGGAGGGCAAGCCCTGTTGCCAACACCCTGAGGAGCTAGCTGAAGAAAAACAAGTTTATTTGTCTCCCCAGATGCGTAAAGAACCAATTTTACTTAGGAAGAACAAATCACCAGAGTGCCACAGGCTCTCCCTCCCATCTCGGGCTGAGATTCATTGGCATTTCAGTTGGACAGTATGTACGCCCTGTCTGACCGGCTACAGTCTGTGGTTTGCAGTGAAATTATTGTCCTGCTTCTTGTCAGAGGAGGCTGTGTCAGCAGTGAGCTAATGGATTGCTGATGTGAAAAAGATCATTTGGAGTGAAAGTAGCTTTAGGACTGTTAGGTAATGGTGGTGTAAGAATTAAAAAGATGGTCCCCCACTCAGTCTGTGGGAAAGAGATGGATGTGATTTTTGATGTATATTTGACTTAAGTATAGATCTTTTATAATTACATTAAAAACTCATTAAAATATTGCCATGAGATTGATTGGTTTGCTGTTTGGTTGGGGTTTTTTTGTTTACAGTTTCGTGCTGTTTATTAAGAAGAAAAATGGAATTTTTAACAGGATGTAAATCCTTTGTGGTAGCTGAGCAAAGATGTTGCTATGAGCTTTAAATATCATTGTCCTTCTATTAAAGTTTTATTTGTTTCTTTCTGGCAAACAGACTGCAGAGGTTTGCACACAGTATGCTTTCAAGTGTGACAAATCAGACAAAATACTGGGCTTCTTGTAATTGCTTTTGGTTGCAAAACTTTAAGCTATTCTTTCCAGCTGCAGCTACCATATCTTTTAGTTTAAAATAACACTTCCAAAGGAGTCCTTCACTTGAAATCCTTTTATGTTTGCCCAGTCATCTGGACGTACATTTGAAAAAATGAGGAATGAAGAAAATGCCTTCATTTTTCTTGATTGGAAGGAATGAATGTTCTAAAAACGTATACATTGAACAGAATATGTGGCTTCTGCCGTATTTGATGTGCCCTCATACTTCTGTTCTTTTTGCTATATTTGTCTTAATCTGGAGTGATTTTTACTTCAGTATTTCACTGTGAAATGGTTCTTCAAAATAAAATCTTTAAGTGACATAGAGCTAATTAATTCTTGTAGATCAAATATGTGAAAAAAAATCCATTTTTAAATTTTTGAAATGCTCGCAAACATTTTAAACTTCATGCTTACCTTCTCAGCTAGTGCCAAGATGCTAATGTAGGCTCAGTTATGCAAATCACAAGTTGTTCCTTTTTAGTACTCTGGATTGACATGCGAGGTTAGGGCGAGTTTGAAAACATGTTCCTGAGCAAAACATTTTGAGCTGAGCCGAGTTAAATCTTTGAATCCATCTGAGCTGTAGCTCAAATAGCAGGAGAAAGTGATAACCACCCTGAACCTTCTGGGAAGTTTGGGTAGAGAGCTTTGGTTTTAGCAGAGAATGGTATGTGATGACTCAAATCTACAGTTTTCACCAGTTATATATTTGCTAAGGAATCTTGGAAGATATTTCTTTAACGTTTCCACTCTAGGTGAGAGTAAGTTGTCAAAGACCCACAATCTGTCACAAAAAGTGTGTTAATTTTCAGTAATTTCTACTTATAGTCCTTAGAAAATGCAGCAGATTCTTCTTTTAGCAACACCTTCAGACACCAGCAGAAGACCCAAAGAAGACCTTGCCAGGTGAAGTTAATGCATCTGCAGAAGTTGGAAAACTTGCTGTGCTTAAACCTCAGTTTAGCTACTGCTGTAGCCTCCTTTTCATGTCTACCCTCTTTCAGCTATTTTTGTGGATCGGGAGGGAACAAGGACATAAAGATGGCTGTGTCTTGATGCAACCAGTTCCCTTGAAATCCTGTTATATGTGACCACCAGAAAAATTTCATCTGTCCCTGTCCTACTGCTGAAGAGAAGGAACAGAATCAATTTGCCCGTTCTGATAGGTCTCCCCTCTGATCCAGCTGTGAAAGGCATCAGATGTGTAGTGCAGGGACCCACTGATGAATGAGAGAGGAGCCTTGACAACTCTTGGCAGGTCAGAGCTGGAGTAAGGTATGCAAAGCAGGAGTAGGGAAAACACTGTAGCTGGGAGTTGCAAGACCCTTGGAAGGCTTTAGCTTCTTACCATGTTTGTTTCTCACTGAGTGGGAGGAAGATCTGTATCTTAGAGTCTAGTGCAGCTCTGTTCTCTGAACTGCATGAAGAAGGTGCAAACAAAGCTGTCGAGGGGATGCCTCTGAGTCCTGTGTCTCCCGTTGCTACTGGTTCCTGTGTTCCCTATACTCTTGTCTAAGATGAGAAACAATCACAGAATATGCTGAGTTAGAAGGGACCACCAAGGATCATTGAGTGTGGCTCCTGGCCTTGCACATGACCATCCCCAAAAGTCACACCCTGTCCCTGAGAGTATCATCCAAATGCTCCTTGAGCTCTGGCAGCCTTTGGTGCTGTGACCACTTCCCTGGGGAGCCTGTTCAGTGCCCACCCACCTGCTGGGGGAAGAACCTTTTTTTGATATCCAACTTAAACCTCCCCTGACACAACTTCAGGCCATTCCCTCAGGTCCTGTTACTGGTCACCACAGAGAAGAGATCAATGCCTGCCCTTCCTCTTCGCCTCATGAGGAAATTTTAACTGCAATGAGGTCTCCCCTCAGTGTCCTCTTCTTCAGGCTGAACAAACCAAGTGCCCTCAGCTGCTCCTCATATGGCTTCCCTTCAAGGCCCTGCACCATCCTTGTTGCCCTCCTTTGGACACTTTCTAATAGCTTAGTATCTTTCTTATATGCTGGTGCCCAAAACAATATTCAAGGTGAGGCCACCCCAGTGCAGAGCAGAGTGGGACAATCCCCTCCCTCTCCCGGCTGGCAATTCTCTGCCTGATGCCCCCAGGACACAGCTGGCCCTTCTGGCTGCCAGGGCACTGCTGACTCATATCCAACTTGCCACAGACCAGGACCCACAGGTCCCTTTCCGTGGCACTGCTTTCCAGCATCTCCTTCCTCAGTCTGTATGTACATCCATGGGTTGCCACATCCCAGGAGTAGACCATGTGAAGGAGGAGAGGAGCTGCTGACATGAGAGAGACTGTTTTCAAATGACTGCCTGAAGAAGTAGACATGAAATGGGGCATGTTGCTGATAATTGACTTTGAAAACTCACTTGGAATGTAGATTTCTCTGTTTAGGAAATAAACCTTTTTCATTCATCTTCCTGCTCTTTCCTGCCATAAACCCGGCTGAAGCTGCTCAAGACGAACCCTGCTGCGAGTTCAACAACCCTGTCCTCGTTGAGGGCTGAGTGCATCTGTCAAAGAAGTCTGGCCAAGGAGCAGCGCTGACTCAAGTGACAGAGCTCAGCTGGGGAGGAGGCAGCAGCTTAACAGAAGTAGTTTTAGACATTGTCTCTTGTGAAGACAGCCCCTGAATAGTGCCGACATGAGTTGTAGCTTTGAAGTCTTGTGATGGTTTGTGTTATTTTTTTCTGAAAACCACAGACCCGTAGTTCTTGTGTCTACTTAATGTAACTGTACATTGAAGCAGTAATTTCTAGCCCTTGTGTTTTTGTGAGAAAGTGACTCATGTCCTCTTATGCTCAGAGCTAGAAAGCTTATGAGAACTCCTAATCACTGAGTAACTGGGTGTGAAAAGGCAGTCGAGGAGATTCTGAGATACAAGAGAAGGGCATGAAGTAATTTGCTTCAAATTCACAACTTGAAACTAAACGGGAAAGCTACAGGCTCTCCACTTGCGCCTTCCTTTGTTTAGAAATTCATTTGTAAACAGCAGAGGAGCCAAGAGGCAGCAAGAAGAGTTAGGATACTCTCATCTACCAGCTTTAGCCTCCTACTTACATCTTCAGAGACAGGCAGGCATGCTGGGGCAGGATGGTGCTTGGAGGAAAAAGCAACAGAAGGAGAGTTTCAACCTCTTTTGCGCTTTTATTTCATAAAGACTGTGAAGAATACTTTTTTGAGGTACTTTGTAAAAGGAAGTATCATATTTTTCTTCATCTAGTAAAAGGGAACTTGCAAGACTAAAACAGCCATGCTTAGGGCAGTGAATTTCTGGCATTGTGACAGTGTTGATGTTAAACATTTCCCTCATCCAGCTTCAGCAGACTAAGACTGTTCTTGTGCCGGTGTTTTGAGGGCTGTAACATTAGGAAGGAAAAGGTTATGTGTGTTCTGGCAGAGTCACTTATTAAATCTCATAGACTGTGCTGCTTCTTAAAAGAAGAGTGTACTAGGGAGTGCTTACCCTGGCTAGAACAGGAGCTCCAAGGATGGCAGACCACTGGTAGGTTTTTTGTGGGGATAGTTCACCCAAAGAGAAGCGTGGGTAGATCTCATGTGGTCTGTCAGCACAGGATAGCAATGACAGTACTTCTGAAAGGCATCCTCTGCAAGAAAAAAAAAAAGAAAGAAATAAAAAAGAGGTCAAAAAAGAAAACCTTTTGTTAGGTGACCCAGTGTTTTTGCTGGTGGATTCTGCTAGTCAAGCAGCCTCAACCTATAGTACATGGTGTGGTTCAGGCACAGTGAAAAAGAGCACACTTTGTGATGTAGGCTGCCAATGCAGTTTGCCTCCTTTTTGACTAAAATAATTTCAATGAGAACATTTAGTTTGAGGAATTCATCAGTCTGTCGAGTTAGAAATAAAAATCTGCTGGAAAAATTGGATTCTGTGTAGTTCATGGCAGTTCATAGCCAGCCATGTGGCCTAATTATATCCTGGATACAGAGATCTACATAATTTTTTCCCATATACATTAAAAAATTTAACCCCCCCAAACCCTAGCAACAAAACTGTTAGGTTCTTTGGAACGAAGTACATTTTTAATATGAGGACTAGCCTGTGCAGAATGACAAATAGTGAACACATACAGCAGGTTCCATGCCTATGAAGTAAGTTTGGAGGGGATAGAGTGTAGCTTTGTCCTGCTAAACAGGCTTAGAGTGTTAATAATTCTACAGCAATAAGCCTTAAAAACATAAGTTTATGTTTTGAATAAATTTAAGGTGCTATTACATAACAACTTCAACATTTTTTTTGTTCTCTTCCCTCTTTCCCTTCTACAGATCACACATCCGTGGGCGGGCTGGGAGACAGTTTTTATGAATATTTATTGAAAGCCTGGCTTATGTCAGACAAGATGGACACGGAGGCAAGGAAAATGTACGACGATGCAATTGAGGTGATTATAATTCATTGAGTTTTCCAATACAGTGGCATCATCTTTAACAATTAAAAAAAAAAAAACCAACCCCAAAAAAACCTAAGCAAAAATATCGCCATCAACTGTAGGACTTGTTTTGATTATGTAAGTTTTAAGAAATCAAGTGATGAATAATACTAGCTTTCATTCTGAGTAGTTTAAAAAGTATTATTGTGGAATACATCTGATGCAGATTATTGTGCTAAAAATAATCAGCTTGTCCAAAATGGCATAATGTAAAAAGCCAAACCACAGTTTGTCAAAAAGAGATCGAGCAACCCTAAGATATGTGCAGAATGACCAAATAATTTTTCTTCAGTGTTTGGAATCATTCTAGGAGTTGAAGTCCTGAATACTTTACGTTATTTTCTAGGGCATTCACATGTTATATTCTATATTTATCTTGTAAAATGTAGTTAATTTCTGTTCCTTGCTCTGTGATTCTTTTGTGATACGGTCTTGCTTCCTCCCAGACCAAGCAGTGCTTGCCCAAGCAGGGCTGTACTGCCCAACAGTTCAGTGGGAGTTGGGGTGGGGGTCTTTTTGTGGTGGCTCTGAGCTTTTTGCTACCCAGCTCTTACTTTCTCAGTTTCCCCACACCCAGGCGTCTTCTCTCATCAGCCTCTCTTGTGCCTGTTATGCCACCACACCTAAGAGACAATTTAGGCATGTAGAGAGTAACTAAGCTAGTTTCAGTCAAGTGAGCTGTGGCAGCAGCAGGAACCATGTAGTCTTGTCCTAGTGCACATATGTGGTTGCTGCTTAATGTGTTCCATACTCCGTGCATGCCCTGGTTTTTTCAACAGCCTTTCTCTCCTGGAGAAAAAATGCGTTATTTTATGTAGTCTCACAATATAAAACAGATTTCGAGGGGATTTTTTAAGCTTTTTTTCTATGTACTTTCCAGTGTTTTCAGTATGGAAACAACAAGGTTCTTCTAATGTGCCATTGCCTGATTTCTTCTCAGTTTTCTCCTCTTCATCCAGCCAGGAGCTGTTTTTGCGCTCTTAACCTCTGCCTCACACCATTATCCACTTTTAAGTTGCTTTATTCTGAAGCTGGTTATAGTCTCTTTGATTTACTGCTTTCCTACTGCTGTGATTTACATTCCCAGTTCCTCAGTGTTTGACCTTATCCTTATCTCTATTACAAAACATTGTTCAGGCAAAACCCATTTTGTCACCTGTTCTGAGTAATTTTACAGGACTGACTTTATCACTATCTATAGTGCTATCAATTTTTGTGTCATCTGCAAGTTTTTTGGGGCATTTTTCTTGCAGATCATTGTTAGAAATGCTGCCCAGTGTTGAATTAAAGTATCTTTGCAGAATGAGATGAGGATTTTTTTCATGGTTTTTTTTGCTTTGAACTGTTCTAGCAAGCCAGCTTTTAATCCACTTCATATGTGTCACCTTGAATTTGTTTAGGACTAATATTTTGTAAAATGCCTAGAAAATTCCTGATATTTGTAATATTCCCAGTATCAGCATGCACGTATCAGAGATTTATTTTTGAAATTACATCATTCATTTTATGTGATTGTTTTATTATTCTTTTAAAATACTGGATAAGCATCAACTGTTTCCCAGTCCATTTGAACTTCCATAGCTTTCCAGGGTTTGTTAAATTCAACATCGCTAGTTCACAGCATCAGGTGAATACTTTTAATAGGCTAAAATACAATTTATTGGGTCCTGTGGAATTAAAAATGTTAAGAAGTTGATGTTTAACATCTGTTCTGGTTACTGTTGAAACACATTATTTTGATTCCTAAACTGTGAGCACTTTAAAATTAGAGGAAATAAACTTTTCCTGTCATCCTCTTCACTGTAAGCCATCTCACAAACCTTTTGTATGGGCAAGTCTCTGTCTCTGAATGGAGAGAGAGCAAAGTAGGTTTGGGACCTGGTGAAAACACACTGTGGATAGGAGTGAGGAAGAGCTGAGCTGTTCCCACTTCATGTATGGTATGACCTGCAATCCAAGCATCAGATGATTTCTTCAGCTTTTTCTCAGCTAAACCCACCTCTCTACGTTTAAATCTGCATGAACTGTACTGATTTATACATTGTGGAATGTAATTCTGTTTCAGGATTTGTGTTTCTCCTAGGTCCTACTTGACACTGAAAGATACGGGGAAAGAGTCATTAAGTAGGATTTGCTTTGCATAACTGCAATGTGAATTTTTATTTAAAATAGTTTTTAAAGCCCGTTCCCTTACCATTCATTTGTTGTTGCCTATAACATGGGTCTTCCTCCATAGCTATCACTTCTTACTCTTTGTTTTTCAAAATGTGAAGCAGAAGCTGTTTGCATCATTTATGCAAGCAGAAGGGGAATGGTATAGAATACATTCCTCCCACTCACAGCACTGACTGGAAATGTTCTTGGCACCACCAATCTAATAGAATGTTTCTGTCCAGGCACACTTCACTCCCTTAGCATGTTACAGGGAGAGTGAGTGGAATAAGGACAACCATAACCTCATTCTCAAGTCTTGCAATAGGCAGTGATATCTCATTCCTTGGAGGTATTAAGAACAAGAAAAATACAACATCTGTTCTTCAGATGTCATGATCTCTGATCCATGGCATATGAAGCCTTATCCAGGTCACTACGTACTTTGTAACAAGAGTACAAACAAGTTATATATCCATAACCTGTCTGTGCTGTATAACATTAATGCAGTTTTCCACTACACAGGACACTTCATTGCAGTGTCCTAGTGTGTAGATTCACAGCTGTGATAGAAGCTAAAATTGTGAAACTTGTTAGGAATTTTTTGTGGTGATGAAAATTGAGGATGAACCTCTTAACTTTGCTTTCACCATCATCATGTTGACCTCCCAGCTAGTCTAGTCTCAAGTGCCTGTTCTTCTTACATAAGCTGAAGGACAGGAGAGCTTCCTTTTCATCTGCTGTGTTAAGTAGTCTAATGTGTTAGGCCCAAGAACTCTTTCTTATTGCACAGCGTTAGATAGCTAAAAGAAGGGTTTAGCAGTGTGCTTGACTGTCACAAAGTAGCAAGTATTGCTGCAAGACTGCTCAGAAAATGCTTTTTTTGTAGTTGTAAAAAGCACAGAAAGCATGAACATCAGATAGAGAACATTCAAGTTTTGCATAGAATCATAGAATTTGCAGAGTTAGAAGGGACTCACAAGGATCATCGAATCCAACTCCTAGCCCTGCACAGGGCCATCCCCAAAAGTCACACCTAACACTCCTTGAGCTCTGGCAGCCTTTGGTACTGTGACCCCTTCCCTGGGTTGCTGTTCAGTGCCCAGTCACCCTCTGGAGGAAGAACCTTTTTTTGATGTCCAGCCTAAATCTCCCCTGACTCAGCTTCATTCCATGGCTTTGGGTCCTGTACTGGTCACCACAGAGAAGAGATCAGTGCCTGCTCCTAGACTGCTCCTGCCTCAGACTGCAGTGAGGTCTTCCCCGCAGTCTTCTCCAGGCTGAACAAACCAAGTGACCTCAGCCACTCCTGTTGTTTCAGGCATTTCACAGACTAGGGAAGCTTCTTCCATCAGTTAATCTCTTAGTTGATATGAACTAAGTCTTCTCCATGGGAGCTTGTGTATATATGGCCATTCTCATGCATGTGGTTCAGCTGGAGGTCATTGCTTTACAGTACCTATTGGAGAGCTCTGTTGCCTCAGACATCCAGCCCAGGATACAAATGCCACATCTATCCCAACCTGCTCAAGCTTTTCCTATCCACTAGGCAGTGCTCCTCACAATGCCCAGCATTGTTAGTTACTGTAAATATTAATTGTCCTTTTTGTACAGTTAGCAAGCAGTGGGTTGCTGAATGATAAAGTATTTTGAGAGGGTTGCATTTATTTCTTTTTCAGATGCTCCCTTTGTGACTCATGAATTTAACTTAGTAATTAAATAGCTGGTAGAACTTGATTTTCAGATTTCAAAAACTACCCCTTCTACAGGACAGTGATGTTCAAGTTCAGAAAATGTGTCCTCTGCTCAGAAGAGGGGTACATTGCATCTGGAACATGTTCTTCAGTCAAACCATGAAAGCAAGTCTGGAGTAAAGGAGTAGCTCATGGAGAAGTGTATAAATTTGGCCTTTGCTGGCTCTCCTGGTGCTAACCACAGCAGTTTTGTCCCACTGGAAATGCTTCTGTAACCATTTACTCCTCCACAGTTATGAAATTACAAAAAGATACAATTCAAAAGGAAATTTCACACAACATTTGGAAAAAAAAAACATTTCCCTCTAGGAAATAAATAATTCAGACCCTTTTATTCCTTCTTGGTCCTCAGTAAAAGTGTCTTTCCTTCAAAGAGGACTCAACTTTTAAGTACCATATGGTCAAAAATTGTCAGTTTTGTCACAGTCTCGGATAATTGAATCAACAGAGTTAATGCTACAGATCTAAGTATCCTTTTCAGTGGCAGTTTTAAGCAGATCCAATATTTCCCCTGCCAGTACTTTCAGAACAAATGAGGCCTGTACAGTTAACCACATCAGGCTCCCTAGCAGCAGAAGCTGTGATGTCATGCCAGTCCTCAATGCCAATTTGCATGATGGTTTGACAACCACTCTGTCAGCTGTCAGAGACTCACTGGTTTCTGCTCTGTCAGTTATTTCTGTGTTCTTCTCACTGGATCTTGCTGTAAACAAACTTTGGATCTGTCAGTGGTATTAGTGAAGAAATTAACCCAACAGGAATGCAGACCAGCACATCTACTTCATTGCCTTCTCACTGCCTAGTGCTAAACGTAGTAAGTACTGCAATGGATTGTTGAGAATTTGAAGCCTCTCTGATTAGAGGCTTAAGCAAATGTTCCATCTAGTTTGCAAACTTTGGAACTCCTTACTAAGAGAAAGTGTAAGTCACAAGCAACAACATATATTGGTTCAAATATGCAAAAAGAAAGCAGCAGTGGCCTCACCTATAAAATGATAATGTTTTTTGTGAACGGCAGATCTAATACCCTTCATTTGAGCATGTGTAATCAGTAAGCTGCTATGGAGAAGCTAGAGGGTGGCTGGAGCATTCCTATCACTCTCTGAGGGTAGAGTGGCTGCCTTTACATATGTTGCTGACCAGAAGTTTCCAACATGAATGTGTTTTCTGAGTATTGATGCCATGAGTGCCCCACAAAGCAGGACTCTGAGCCAAGTTATTGTAGGATAAGATAAAAAGTAAAGGTCCTTTAATATCAGGCCTATGGCCCACAGGAATACATGATGACATGCACATGCTCCCCAGTTCTAGTTTCTGTGGCTTTTATCATATGAGCCCTCCAATCATTACTTTACACATTTCTCAGTCCAGCCCTGGTCCTGCCCCTGGTCCCACCCCCAGGAATTTGGATCTGGGGGGTCAGCGAGACCCTCTGTCTTCATCGGCTCCTCTTCCTTGGGCTCCTGGAGTTCTTCCAGTTCTGACTTCTGGGTCTCTCTGACCTGTGTTTATGTTTTGTTCTGTAGGCCTTTCATCAGCATTCTACCTTGAAGAGTCTAAACAAGATTAAATAACTAAAGGAATTTGAGCTCCCCATTCTGGGACAGGGGTAGTGATAGAAAGACATTAAACTTAAGCCAGAAATATTAACCCACTAAAAATCTACAGCTACCGTGTTCCTAAAATTTACAAAATGTGAAAATCAAAAACCCCTTCGGCATCAATATGCACAGAGTGTACAGAGGAACAAAAGGGTACTTCTCAGAGTTAACAGGTAGATAAATACTGTTTGAGCCATAAAATAGGTGCTGAATTGTCAACTAAAAATACACTGTTACCTATGCTGTGATTTTCCTTTGTTTGATCTCAGTAGCATTGTTAGCAGCTAGGGTATTTTTCTGTGTGCATTGAAATTATATTCTTTGTTCCTGTAGTGCTCAGAAGTGAATTTGAAAGCAGGTGATTTTTTTTTTCTTTTTGAACGCAGTACTTTGTTACTTGAAGGAGGGTTAATATGTAAAGAGTTTGCATGTGAAACAGTATTTGAAAGTTGTCTTCATCTTTTTGTAGGCCATAGAAAAACATCTCATCAGAAAGTCCAATGGAGGACTGACCTTCATTGGGGAGTGGAAGAATGGACACCTTGAAAGAAAGATGGGCCATTTGACCTGTTTTGCAGGGGGAATGTTTGCCCTTGGAGCAGATGGTTCCAGAGATGATAAAGCTGGACATTATTTGCAGCTTGGAGCTGAAATTGCACATACATGTCATGAGTCGTATGACAGGACAGGTAAGATCTATTTTTAATCTAGTTATTTCAATAGCTGGAATACAGCAACTGTTGTAATGATTTTGGGGATTTGTTATGGTCCTGTGCCTTATCTAACGTGTTCTGGTTTTGTACCAGTGTAAATTTTAACATCCATATATTTACTTCTACTCTACATATGGTGAGTAAACGTAAAATGAGACTTTCTCTGGTTCCTTCATGCATGTTTATCCTTATTTTTGGATCAGTCAGCTAAGATAGGTTATATAGGTCAGGGAGAAAGTAATTTGTGTGAACACTTGTCCTCACATATATGTATAGGGCATTTTGTTTCATATATATTGTTCTTACAGTTATGTAGAGTGAAAAATTTGTAAATACACCTTTTACTGGTTTTAGTAATAGTGCATTCTGGGTAAGTACAATTGAACTAGAGAGGGTGAAAACTAATATACAGACCATGAGAGGCCAAAGGCAATACTTCACTGCTGGGCTGCAAGTTTCTCAAGGTCAGTCTTCTGGACCAGGTTTATTTTACAACTTTAGTAGTGATGTTGATATGTAAAGTTGAAGTGTGCTGATTGCACTAAGAATGGCTAAAAAGTTGTAAGACATATAAAATGGAAAAGTCTCAAAATAGTAAGCAGGAAGATTTTGAGAACTGGACTGTGAAAAATAAGTTCACTGGAAAAAAGACAGGAGCTCTTTATCTGAACTGGGACTCAAAAAATGCCAGTGCAGTCCTAGTTTGTATTAGGTGAAGAATTTTCAGCAGAGATTAGATAATATTAAGACTGCCTTACAAGGCATGTGTAATTTGTCACCCAGAACACTCTGTACAAATCTGAATTTCAAGCAGAATAAATGTGGAGAAGAACCAAAAGAATTATTAGAATGACAGAGCTTGTATCTTGCAATGGGGAAAATAAGAGAGATTGGACTGCTTAGGCTAGAAAAATAGTGCCAAAGAAGGGAACAAATTTATTGTCATCTCAAGGGGTAAACACTGGAAAGCAATAGAATTATTTTTTAAGATATAAAAGATCACAGTTGTAACAAGACCAAGATTTTTAAACTCACCATGAATAAATGTAGGTTGGAAATTGGAAATGGCTGTGTGTAGCCATCAGAGAAGTGAGCTTCTGAAACAACTTAGCAGTAGAAGGAATGGTAACTGAAACTCAAGCAGTTTTAAGATAAGATTCATGTATTTATTCACAGGATTACCTTGTATCATTGTATAGTTGCCTGTCATTTTAAATAATTCAGTCACACAAGTGATAATTTTATTTGGATAGCAACAGCATTAAAAAAGAAAAAAATGTAAGTTGCTAAGAGAAAAGGGAAGGACATAGTAGCTATTGTTGCTATTGTTAGTCTGTAAAACTTCATTTAAATGTTTAATTTGATGTTTAAAAATAAGCAATGCTAAATTTACAGTTGTTTGAGCAGACCTAATTTTATCCTTCAGATGTTTATTCTGTACCCTAAATAAGTCAAAAGATGGGGGAGATAAAATTATGATTCCATATTTAATGACCGTGTAAGAACATACATGCAGGAAAGACTGAGAGTTGGACAGAGCTGTAAATTTTGCAATGCCCTTGTTTTCTTTTGTTCAGTCATGCAGTCCTAGGAATGTGGATAGGTTTTGTTTGGATATTTTGTTTTTTATGTTCTCAATTGATTTTTAAAGAAAATAAATAACTTACACGTGCAAAATGTCAGCTTCGTCATGCTTTAACAGCAGGATTTGAGACATAATTGTACACCTTAATGACAGAACTAGCTGATTGCAGAAAAAGATCTTTTTTGTAGGATGGGCAGTCATCCTGGTTCAGCTGATAGGTCCTTGTTTCAGTCAGCAAAGGGGAGAGCCTGAGCTTTTTCTGCCATGGACTTGGAAGAACTCTTGCCCAATTTGGCATCCCCAGAGGAGACAGAAAGGTGCTGAGGTGGTGTGCTGGGCACAGGCAGCTCTGCTCTTCAGAGAGACCAACCAGAGGTGTCCTTTCCTTTGTCTTCGCAGGGGTGCTCATAATAAACTGCAGTATATACTTGGTGATACAATATTTCACTATGAAAATACTACTTTATGAAGCAACCTAAATTTCCATAGCTGAGCATGAGGGTAAAAAACCCCACCTGTTTCAAGGCCCAGTCTCAACAGAATTTCACAGAATAGAAGCACTTCTGGAAAATGAGGGCATTAAATAGCCAACTGTTTTCAACCTGTTGCACATTATTGCAGGTATGAAAGCCTGTTAAAAAAAGTTTCTAAAAGCTAGTTCTTTCAGTGGTGATTAGTAGAGAGAAGCTGGAAAGCCCTTGAGACCACTCCTGATATATTTACATGGGGATTATGTCCCAGTGATGTGGCATCACTTCCATGAGAGAAGTTCACTTCCATCATTGGGGACTTTATGCAGGGACATAGTTTCTCTGATAATCTGAATCACCTAACAATGTTCTCCAGGAATATCTGAGAGAAGATCTTAGACTCCTGAGCCAGAGGCTGGAGAAACAACTAGGTATTTCCTGAGAAGCTCAGGCCCTTGCCATGGCTCTGTGAAAATTCCTGTAGATTATGCTTAAGCTGAGGATCAGTCTGTAGCACTCCTTATAGGATGCCTTTCTGATTCACCAGCTGGAGGAAACTGGTGGTCTTTGGAAGGTGAAGGCAGAGAGTAGTACAGTTGTGATTCTGCTCTGCCTCTGAGCAAGGTATTTGTGTTTCCAGGATTCATTGAATTTGACAGCATGAAACCTCCAAGGCTCTTCCCCTCTTCAGGAAATTGCGAATGCATGTGGCACTCCTTGGAAACACCAAGGATTTGGAAAGGCTTATTGATGGTCTAAGTCAGGAAACTTAACTGTAATGAGAATAGTCTTATGATGTGTAATCTGTGCCTCTACTTCTGCTTTTTTTTGTACCATAACCTATCGATAGATTATTGCTGCAGCCATCCTAAATCTCCCATCCTATGACAGGAGATTTCAGGATTTTCCTGTAGTGCAGTGTGTTCTCAGTTTGGAGAGGAGATTGAGAAAAACAAAGATGGGAAGCCTGCTCTGATCAGTATGACCATGTACCAGCACAAGAAATCATAATGCTGTCAGTGGGCACTGGTAAGGCTACAAAATTACAGCTTTAGCTGCTCATGGTGGAAGGTTTTTCAGTGTTTGAGCTTGTGTGTGGACTGCACATCTTGAGGTGTTCCAGTTACTGAGGATTAGTTCTTTGTTTTTCATGCTTAATGTGCACCACAGAGAAACACAACAAAGGCATAAAATAACTGGCAATGCAGAATCCTAAATGGTAACAAAAAAGAAGTGCAATGAAATTGAAAGAATAGAATGACCACTGAAAAAATCATTATCTGAATAATCAGCTTTCATAGGTATTTTAGAGGTTAGATAAATAAGCAAAGTTATATAGATGGCAGCATGTGCTGATCTATAGCACACAGTACTTTTAGTAAAATATACCATCCCTTATACCTAAGACTTTTCCTAGCCATTAGCTGATAGCATGTAAAGTATTGACTGACTACGGAGAGATTATTTCAGGATGAATTTTTTTGCACATCTTTAAATTTCTCGACAAGAGCTGTCTTCAGAATTCGGGTGCAGCTTTAGCTTTTTTTGTATGTGTGACAATTCCAATGCAGAATAAACCAGGTGACTAAGGTTTCAACTGAGAGATTGTAAAGGTGTGAGTAGATGCTGTTTCTGTTCCAAGACTCTCAGTACGTAGCTAAACAGTCAAAGATGAAGAAATGAGAATAATTACTTGGTTTTGTAAGAGGTAGGAAATAACAATGCCTGTTGATGGTTCAGAGAGCCTCAAACCAAAGTATATTGGAGATTCTCTTCCTCAAATTTTATATGAATTAAAGCCTAGAAAATATAATTACAAATCCTTTCATACTTTCAGGAAATTTATTGCTAGATTGACTGTAGTCTTAAAGGAATACACAAAACATTAAACAGGGTTTTCAAAAATATTTCTCAAATTAGAAATATAAATATTTATCTAGCATTCTGAGGATCTGCCCTGATTTTCAGCAGTGCTAAATATAGCTCTAATTGAAGTCAGTTTGGTGTCAGTAAAAATCTGTTCTAAAAAATGGTTTAGTTTAAAACTAAATTTTAAAACTAGTTTAGTTTTGCAGTTTCACACTTCGTATGAAATTGTTTCTCATCTGCTCCCCCTGCCTATCAATGGCCTATCAGTGCCATTAATGTAAAGATACCCGCATTAAATTGTGACTACTGTAGCATTGCAAAATGCTCTTAGATGGTTCTTGGCTTAGAAGAATGCTCCCCTGAAAGGTACTATGTTCACAGTAGCCTCTTTTTTTTAGTTAGCTGTTAGTAGAAGTGCTGTGATTAATTTTACATCCTTGGTTTCAGATAAGAATTCAGTGAGATTGTTGTGATATGCAGGGGTCACCTGTCCCTGGGTAGTATAATTTCCTGTAGTGCCCAATAGCATTAGAAGTAGGTATTAGTAAATAATTAATGATTTGATGCACAAGCATGTTACAAAGCAAGAGAAGGCATCACAGTTTCTGTAGGTGATGCAACACCAGAATTGCCTGAAATCCAGCTTTTTTGGTGGATAAGAGTAATTATAGTTGTCATGTTTACCTGATTTCCAAAAGGCTTTTTCAAAACTCTTTACTAAGGCCTGTAAGGAGCTACTGCATGAGCAGCACTAAGTACCTGCACAGAGGGGAAAAAGGGGCATAGTATAACAAGCAGGGTAGAGGTAAATTGTCTGCTCTTGCATTGGATAAATAGTTGTTAACCGGTGGTACTTTGATATATTTGATACCTGTTTATACACATATGTGTAAAATTTATGGTATATTTATACACATTATGTGTATAAATGTGTATAAATGCATATTTACATTTTATATTTTAGTTGGTATATAAATTAAATATATACACATAAATAAGTTATTGGAAAAGGGCAGAAACAGTAAGGTAAGTGTGCTGATGATAATAAAAAAGCACTACACAAGGACCTTATGAGGTCGAGTAATTGCATAATAAATTACTAAATTAAATTCAATGTAGTTAAATATAAAGTAAGGCACCTATGAAAAAATTATTTCTAAATGATAAGCTGTTAACTGACCATTACAGTTCAGGAAATTGCTCTTGAGATTATGAAAATGTCAGCTCAGTAGCACACAGGAAAAACAAAATGAGAAAGAGCAAAATAGGAAATGTCATTATGTCACTATATGAATCTTGTTCACACCTTTTTTTGCTGTATTCAGGCTGGTCCTCTCATTTTACAAAGGATATAGTAGAATTGAAAATGTTGCAGAGAAAGGCAAGAAAAAAAACTGCAGGCATGGAACAGTTTTGACTGAAATCACAGCTGAATTGGATAGTATTATTCAGTGTGGAAAAGAGACATTCTAGGTGGGATTCAGCAGATTTGCAATAGGACTGGGGAGTGGTTCTGCAGCAAAGCGGTATTAGAGATGTGGAACTCCTTAGCAGAGGTTGTTTTGGATGCTTAAAGCTTACACAGGTTAAAGGAAATATCAGACAAGTACTTGGGAAATAAATCTGTTAAGAACTACACAAAAAATATGTCTAGTTTGGGAGAAGCCTTGAGCTCAAAAAAGTTACGGACTGATAAAAAAGCTGGGAAAGGGCATCTCATATGCTTGGCCTGTTGTTCCACTTGCCCGTCCATACCTGACTTTGGCTACTGTTGGAAACGTAATACTGGACCAGGGAGAATTCCATCTGGCTCACCATGACCATATTCTGTTCTCATTTTGGATAGGCAGAACTCTGTTTCTAATCTAATTGTTTTTGCAGTCAAATTCATGTAATTTTTTTGCTGAAACTGATAAAGTGGTCCATTTTGAAAGAAGTACTGTAAATGTTCCTTGATGGAGTTTTCCTTATTCTGTGTGTGGCTGAAACAGAGTGGTGCTTTTTTCTTTTGGCATGCAGAGCCCCTTGAAACAAGAAGATTAAGGAACTTTTTTTGGAGATTTTCTGCTGGGGTATGCACTGGGAGTTACTCATATTTTCCATTGTAGTATCCTAAGGTTTTCCTTTCAGACTTGTGAGAAAGTGGTTAATCTGAACCTCTAGCCCGTAGGAACTACATGATTAATTGCTTTGATATTTTATAAAGCTTGAGTGGAGCTTCAAAGTTCAGGACCTTAAAAATTCTCTGCCAGAACAAAAGGTGGGATGCAGCTGTAGATGAGTGCATTGTTAATATTGAATTTGAGGAATAATGTGTAGCTCTATAATAAAAAAATGTATGACTGCAACTTCATATTATGGACAATTTTTCTACAGGTATCCTTTTTTTTATATGAAAGCCCCTTTAAGGGCTGAAATAGTGAATCTTGTAGTCCAGAGATGTATTTTAAGGTGTGGTTAAGACTTCATTGCCCAGTTGTACACCCTTGACTTGAGGATCATAGCATGAAGCTCATCAGTTATGATGGCCTGACACTGCCTTAAACCAACTGTTTAGGTAAAGATACTATTTGGGATGGTGCTACCTGGTTTATTTCCAAGATCTTTTTCCGCTGTGCTGGTTGGGATCAAAGGAAATCAAAACCTCTGCTGACCCTTTTTTTTCCCTTTTGTTTGTAAAGAACTGATGCTGGTCACTTTAATTTTATCCTACAGTCAAATGTGTTAGTGTGTTTATATTCTTAGCATTTCATTAGTTTTCGAGAGGATTACTGTAGTTGTGTCAAAATAGGTAGTTTTCTCACAGGAATTGGATAAATTATTCATAAGAAAAATTATAGGCCTCAATAATAGGAAATATTTATGAGACTGCTTAAAAACAAGCTGCTTTCTGTTTTTCTCACAGTCTCGGGATATAGCAGTCTCCTACCCATCCTTCCTGCAAAAATTGGTATGGAATAAATTTTTTCCTCCTTTTCTTTACTTTTTTTTTTCTTTCCTCTGCAGCATTAAAGCTGGGCCCAGAAGCATTCAAATTTGATGGTGGTGTAGAGGCGGTGGCAGTGCGGCAGAATGAGAAGTACTACATCCTAAGGCCAGAAGTGATTGAGACTTACTGGTATATGTGGAGATTCACCCACGATCCCAAGTACAGGCAGTGGGGCTGGGAGGCCACACAGGTAACTGTATTCATTATCTGTAATTTGATTTTGTGTATTTTCCTTTTATAGCCACTTTAACCTCATGGTACTTAAACACTTCGAATTTATTCTCATGAGTTCCTGTAAACCAGGGTATACACATGGGGCTGCACACAGTTGTTGCTGTTTGAATCAAAGGCACAGTTGAGAGATGGGTTCAGCATTATACAGCTCTTGAGTTTTAGGCATGGAAATAGAATCCACTGGTCATGACTCCTACTGTTATCAGTAGTCCACAGCCCCCGAGAGCTCCTCTGCTTCCCTGCTACCGCTCCAGCAGTCTTTGGAAACTGCTTGAAGCCAGTTTCAGAGATGAGAATAAGCATTAGAAATAACTAGACAGTAATGAAATATTTTGAGTACAGCCAAAGGAGATGAGGGAAGAGCAAAGGAAGAAACAAACCAAGACCTTGGATAAGCTTTATTCTGCGGGTGAAAACCACTTTTGCTTCAGACACAAGAGACTGAGAAAAAAATACTTGGAGGAAGAGATGTGTTGAGGTGCCATGTTCACCAAGTGGAAGATAGTTAAGGCAGGTTCAGAATATTTAGCTGAGCTCATTATTATCTGTCCCTCAGCACAGTTGGAACCATGTAGAAGAGTCCAAGTATTTTAAGAATCCAAGTATTTTATGGTTGTGTTACAGTCTTAGTGAGGTTTTACATTACAGTCTGTTTTGCTACAACCAGCATTATGCTATTCTGGAGAGAGGTTCCACAGTTGTTGCATTTGTACTCCAGAATGCATTACTGCTGTCTCCAAAACATCAAATACTGAGTCTCATCATCCCCCCTGCCCAAACTATGCATATTTGTAATATGCCAAAGAAACAGAGCAGTTAGGAATCTACTCCTTGCTAGTGTAGATACTACAAATACTTGCTGATCTAACACCAGCTCCTTTCAGAAACTATGGCTGGATGATCCAAGCTGAGATTGGATACTTTGCACCACGTTAAAGAATTTACAAATATAAAGGTTTTCAGTACAGGATCAGTCTCATAAGCATACTGCAAACATGTCTTTTAATTGTGTTTTCTTCAGTTTTCTCCATTTACTTTAATATCTTGGTCACCATTAATGCTTTCAAAACAAATCCTCCCTTCCTCCCTGCTGCCTCCAATTTTCTCTATGCGTGGGGTAGGATTTTATTTTATCCTTCTGTCAACCTGCATCAAAGTTCTGTAAATCAAGCAGCCCATGTGTTTAATTGCCTCTGTCCTTACAGAATGCCTTCTTTCACTTGTTTCTTCAATAAAAGATTTCTTTATTCAACATAGCCATAAAATATTTTTGACCTCTTTGTTGCAAACCCCTCCTTCCCACAATTACAGATTTCTTACCCCACCATCATACTGACACAGAAGCTTGAAGCTTTTTCTTCCCCAGGGTTTTCTGCACATATAAAATAATTTCTTGTGTTTATTCCTCACACCTACTCAGTACTTTTCTTCTCTACCCTACACGGATCTGGCTGTGTTTATTCCTCCACTTATAAATAGCGAAGAATCTGGTGTGACACACAGAGCAGTTGGCTTACTGCTCTTGTACAACACTGTCTGAATTCTCTTCCTTTTGCCTTTCAACCTCTGAAGCATACTTGGCAGTCGTTATTACAGACTTCTCATAGTGAATGACAGTTTCTTCATCAGGAGTCTAGTAGTTCTTTTAAACTTTTGGGGAAATGGAGTTTTGTTTCTGAGTTCTAAATGGCCTTATTTTTCTACACTGAACATGGTGTAACTTGGTGTTTGATGGCTGAGTTCTTGTAGTCTTCCTTGTTTGCTTCTTTGGATGGATAATTACATCCCTGCCAGAATGGATTTGAGTTAGTCCACTGATTTGTTGGATGTCTGCCTCTGTCATTTTAAGAATTCTTCAGAGATGATCCAGGATAGCTTGCAGAGTCACCTGGCTTTTAAGTAAACTGCATTTTTAAATTTCTTAGCACTCCCAGCCCTGATCCCTCTGCCTTTTATAAAAGAAATCTGCACAGAGGGCTGGACTGTGTGTGTATGCAGGTCATTGTACTGCACTTATCTATTTCACCATTCACAAGTTTTTGGCTTTATTATCTAGATTTTTGGACAAAACTTGGGCACTGCAGCTTAGATGCTACACTTTGTGCAAGGCCTGTTTGTCACATCTCTCCAAATCCAGTGTCTGGAGAGGGAAATATTGGAAGTTCAATCTTACCTTCCCTCAGTGATCATAAATCCCTGTGGCAGGGTCTCTGTCTCTTTCCTAATAAAAAAAGGCTAATTCTCCCTGATATTATGCTTAGCACTAGAGACAACATTCATCTGCATTGTATTGGGCCAGCCAAATCAGATGATGGTGTGCTGGGGGCTGGCTGAAGTATTACAGAAATATGCATGCAAGACAGTCAGGGTAAATACAGAAAATGACTAAAATCCTTTTTAGGTTAATTATTTGAAAGCAATAAGAGCCATCACTTCACAATAGGCACATAAAGCCAATTATTAATCTAAGCTTTCTGAATGAGGGGTTAAAATACTTTTCCTGGACTTCTGTATCTGACTAAGTAGGATTGTACCACAGAGGCTGTGAAGTTCATTCAGGGTTTCTACTAACAGTGAAAATGATAAACAAGACTTCAACCCCAGGCTAACTTCTGGCAAGGTGAGGATTGATAGTAAGATGGACTGGAAAGACCTACAGCAGAAGAAGGATGTGGGTCAGGGGAGGGTCATGAAGATGATCAGAAGGGAGGAGCACCTCTTCTATGAAGACCGGCTGAGAAAGCTGGGGTTGTTCAACCTGGAGAAGAGAAGGCTTTGGGAAGACCTCCTTGGAGCCTTTCCAGTACCTGAAGGGGGCTTAAAAAAGGGAGAGAGAGGGAGTTTTTATATGAGCAGATAGTGACAGGACAAGGGACAATGGTTTTAAACTGAAAGAGGGCAGGTTTAGATTAGATATTAGGAAGAAATTCTTTACTGAGAGAGTGATGAAGCAGTAGAAGAGTTTACACAGAGAGGTTATGGGAGTCCTGTCCCTGGAAATGTTCAAGACCAGGTTGGATGGGGTGCCAAGCAACCTGATCTAGTGAGTGGCATCCCTGCCTATGGCAGGAAGGTTGGAACTAGATGATCTTTAAGGTTCCTTCCAACCCAAACCATTCTATGATTCTACTTAGTGAAGTACAGTAAAGAGCCAGGTTGGAGGTAAAAGAAGCCATAGGTTGGAGGTAAAAGAAACATGGTTTCACAGTTTCATGGGTTAGAAGCTGTGAGTACCACAGCTGGTGAAGAAACTGGCAGTTTTTATGGGCATGTTGTTCGCACAGCCAAGAAGTCATACATGCAACACCAAAACACTCTCAGAGGAACTGAGGGAGCTGGGGTCCAATCTGGAGGCCCCTCAAATTTTATTTCCAAGGAATTGAGGTAAACTATGACCTCTCTGTATGTTACAGGCACTGAAATTTCACTCTGTGTCATTTTGGAGCCAAGACACATGTATTTGGCAAGAGTACACTGTTGAATATTCTTCTGTTCTAATCTGAATAAATTAAACTATAAAATCCACTTCTTTTGATAGATTGTTCCATTATTTAATTACTTTTGCTGTTAAAAAAATGCCATGCTTTATTTCCCATTTGAATTTGCCTTGTTTCAGTTCTCAATCACTGGATTTTCCTATGATTTCCTATTCTATATTAAAATGTCTTTTATTTCCCTCATGTTTTCTTTCCAGGGTTTTCATAGATTGTTATAAGCTTACTACTGAGTCTACTTAAGATGCTAAACAAATTGTATTGTCTCTCACTGTAAAGCATTTTCTCCACATGTCTGTACCTACATTAGTTCATAATCCTTCTGCAAAAATGAATTCTAGAATTACATATTCTGGTTTTGGCTTCTTCCACAGCCCTGTGCAAAAGTAAAACCACATCCCTGATGCAGTTTACTGTCCCCATGGGTGCATCTGCCACAATATCCTAGCAGGAGCTCATGCTGAATGGTCTTACGTGGCCACTGAAGTCTTTTGAAGTGTCTCTACCTTCCAGGCTAGCCTGGTTCTGTACTTACACAACCTTTATGACTAGATTTAGGATTATGAGCCTAGTTACATAAAACTCATTTATTTGGCACCCAGTTACCTCCAGATTACACTGTCCACTGTTATTTCCCTATGTCATTTTTGCCAGCAGCAGCGTTGCAGTGATTGATAAAACTTCAGACTGCTCCTTGTGGATCTCTGTGAGAAGCAGCTCTATTTCGTGATGATTTTGCATTGCCAGTTTGTTCCTAGAGCACTGTCAGTCAGTTTTAAATTGAATTATATTGATATGGTGTAGTGCTGCCTTGTCTTCTCATAACATCTTAAAGTACCGTGTCAATCGCCTTAGAAGCTTTTAAGTTTATTACAGCTCTGCAGTTACCCTTATTTCTCAAATTTGTAGATCTCAAAGAACAAAATCAGTCTTGTAAGTGAAATAGTTTTCTCTAAATCTATGCTGATTGGTGTCAGTTATCCTCTGATTCTTCTATATATTTACATGTTTCCATTATTGACTGGAACTAACATCAGGTGTGCCACCATAAAATTATTCAGTCTGCCAAAGCCTTGTAATGGTACCATTACCTTAATGCCTTCCCAGTCATCTAGGGCCTCCCTGTATTCTGGGGTGCAGTAAAGTTGATATTGTTTAATCAGAGAGACTGGACTTCAGATCTTGAGTCAAATTATATCTGGGTGGCAAATCAGGTGCCACTACACCAGGTACTCTGAGGTCTGTGTGAAAGCAGCACACTGCAAATTTCAAGTGGCCTTTAAGCAGCTTGTCTATGGCACCAAGCTTTTCAGCCAGTGTCCTGAAGTTCTTTACACCTCTGATTCAAGGACAATTTATTTGTTTATATTTTAAAATTTTATATTTGGATTAATAACTGTCTAGCAATCTTTCAGAGGCTTTTTTCCTACACAGTTCATTACTACCTGTACTGCCTAGGACTCTGATCAACCAGGGTTCCATAAACAGCATAGGCATTATTTCTTCAGAAGTCGGCTAAGCATTTTTGAGTTTGTTTTTGTTTTGGGAGTTTTGGCTTGTTTTTTGTTTGGGTTGGGTTTTTTTTGTTTAGGAGTGGTGTGGGGGTTTTGGGGGGGTAGAGTTGTTGTTTGACTGCTGTGTCATAGCTGGCATCACTTTGGTGTGCAAGAGCGTGCAGGCAAAGAGATTGTCGTGCATTTGATGGTGTTGGACTAGATGTGTCACATACACCTTTCCCTCCAGACTGTAGAGAAAACCTGGTCCACCCAAATCCTCCCAGCATGTGAATAGTCTCAGTGTACCCTCTGATGTAATGGATAGCACTCTGGACTCTGAATCCCAAGGACCTGAGTTCCAGTCTCAGTGGGACTGTCCCCTGGCAGTTCAAGCCTCCCT
>JAWWEV010000001.1:26754515-26776456 GCA_035583235.1 Hafferia zeledoni | reverse complement strand
CACCTAAAAAATCCACTGTGCAGGCTGGAAGGGCACAGCCACGTGGGGAGAGAGAGCCCTGCCCAAATCTGCGTTCACGAAGTCTGGCCATACATACATAACTCCAGCCTGCACCAGTATCCAGATCTGAAAAGAATTTGTCCAGACACTTCCTCCTTTTAGACTCAATCCTGACAAAAAAGGGAATCATTTCCATCCAAACTTCAAGAAAGCTGCGAATTACAGGAAGAATTAAATTTTGCCAAGAAACAGTGTATCTTCCTTGGCATAAGCTCAGGCTGTAAAGCCACAGCCATTCTAGTAACATCCTTTTGACAGTCTCTCCTCTTGCTTCTTCAAAAACCTTGCTCTTCAGAAATTTGAAAGAATTTTGTGCAGTCTGGATTATTCTTTGGTCCATGAACAATCTCGCATTTCCACAGGGTAAGAGTGTATACAAGGAGAGGGTTAATTGTAGTACCCGATGTGCTGCAACTTACTGTCCTAGGTGTCTTGTTCAACTTTTCACTTTTCCTCCTGATTTCAGTGATGGCATCTGCCAGCATTCTTTGTGCATTTGTCCAATGGAAAATTCCTCTTTGTTTCCCAGTATTTCTAGTATGCAAAGGTGATAGTAAGGACATTGAAGAGTTAGCTTTGATTGAATCTGTTTTCTGTGCATAAAAGGTGCATAATTCAAAACTTATTTGCTCCCCTGCCTTGACTCCCCTCAGCTTCTGTTGAGTGTAACTAGCAAAAATCAGAATTAACGAAAATCTGGGCCTAAAGCTCCATGTGGAGAGAAACTTCCTACCAGCTAACGGGCTGAATCATAGATTACTGAACTACAGGTAGCTGCGTTCAGTCATTGGTAATGACAGGCATCCTGAGCCAAACATTTTCCTTCACCTCTGTTCCTTTTCTGTCTCTGCATGAATCTATTAAAAGAGTTGGTGTCTGCTGAGGAAGCACAGTCACAGCAGCAGGGAAGCACAAATAACCTGTGAATCATTCCAGAGTTGTTTCTTTGGAGCTGGTTTTAATGGCTGATATCCTTGTGTGCTGTAAGGTCATGCATGCGAGTGGAATAATGAAAGCGTAGGCGAGAGGTGCTCTGAGCTGCTCACAACGTTCCTTCCGGTCTCCTCCTCTTCCACTGTGCTTTTTGCAGTACTTGCACTGGAGCTGGGCTGTTTGTGAATTGCAGATCCATTGGCCCCTTTCTGCATGGGATGTTTATGGTTTTAAACCTCATGCATTAAAGAGGTCTTCTGCAGTCCAGCACAACAAGCTGACTTGAGTTTCAGCTGTATAAAGGGAAAACAGAAGAGTATAATAGGAGATGGAAGTGTGGGGGGAAAAGCAGCATCTCGAAGAGTTTATAAGATGAAATCAGCCATCCCTAAAGATGAGTATAGTATTTTATTCCTACTTTCAATAAGTCTCTGTGAGTGGCTACTGGTCACAGAATTCCTGTAACTCTTCAGACTCTTCCAGCTGCAAAATCCAGGAGTGTTTGTGATATTCCTATGCATATAGTATTACATACTGCATTGATTTGACTCATGGATGTTCTACTCGGTGTTACCTATGAGGAGCCATACAAGCTCACAGCTAAAGTCTATGGAGTCCTTGTCATGTCATCAATACCAGTCAACAGTAAATACCCAGGAAAGAAAGTGTCCTTCCCCACAATACTTTCTTAGCATGTAGCAGTTTGCCAAATGCAGTGTTGTGAGTAGCCCTGGGAGGATGATACTTCTGTATGTGTCCCGTTCTTTTTTTCTTTTTTTTTTGTCAGCACGAATTGTTAATGCCCATAACATCCTCTGACAAGGAGACTCCCAGCAGAATAAAGCGCCATGGAAAGAACCACCTCCTTTGTTGAACAAGCCTGATCCTTTAATGGTCCCAAATGTTCTATAATTAAATTCTCCATGTCTTTTCCCTCCCTCTTTGCAGGCAATTGACAAGTATTGCCGAGTTAGTGGTGGCTTTTCTGGTGTCAAGGATGTCTATTCCTCATCTCCTACATATGATGACGTACAGCAGAGCTTTTTCCTTGCTGAAACTTTGAAGTAAGTCCTCTTTACTCCTGTGTCTTCAGTAAAAGCTGGTATATAAATTCTAGAAGAATGCAGTGGCTCAACAAGGTTTTGCTGTAGCTGATGTATCTGAAGAGTAATTTGAGGTAGTGGGAGCACAAAATGGAGCAGGGTGAAAGCAGGTCATCAAAGTGGCAGTACTGGTGCCTATTTCAGGCACCACCACATGTTTCACTGGCAAGAAGTGGCTCCAAGTTCATTATGTGTAATGGTATAGTGTGGCTATTCTGTCCTGATGGCTCCTTAAAAAATTCCTCTCCATAATCAGAATTCTTTGTTTCCCTGTGTTATCATCATTAAAGGAAAGTGAGCTACTGCTGCCTGCTCTCTTGTCATCTTTAATTTTATTTAATTTACTCCTTCAAGTTCATTTTCTGGAGACTAAAAGCTATGCTCCCAAAGAGAGAGGCAGCAGTTTCAAACAGGTCCAGTCAGAGAAACAATACCTCCCCAGGAGCTGATGTTATATGATTGATCTGCCTATAAAACCCAAATTAGAGAATGAAATCTGCTCCTAAGGGACTTCTGTGGTGACAGGGCTGACTTGTGATGTATGACCAGAATCCTGTCTGCATCTTAAATACATGGAGATCTGAAAAATCACTGATGCATCACTCAGTAACTGGATATACTATAGTGCAAGCATTGCAGAAGGTTGCAGTTCTGGGAAAGAACTCAGGAATTTTTATTGGCTTTTGGTTTGGATCATTTCTTGCTTGTGGGACAAAACAATGTTTTATTGGAGAGCTGGATATTAGATGTTTGACAATAATGCCATTGGCATAGCCAAACCAGAAACTGGTTTCACATTGAGATAAAATAGAGAACAGAAGGTCAAGATAGCTCAAATGAAAATAAAGACAGAATAGTTGGGTGTGATGCCATGGGGAAAATGAAGATGTCCCTTAGAAGAGGGGCATAAAATGTGTGTTATGGAATGCCTGCTGTAATCTCTTCTGCTCTTAAGGATCACTTCTGCATCTTCATTCCCCTGAAATTCAAAATTGATAACTTTCTCAAACATGCATTGTTGCTGCTCATATACTTTGTCTCATCAAAGATATGCAGCAAATTATGAGAGTTTTTGGAAGTACCTGGCAAGAAGGTACCTGTTGAGTGGGAAGGAGAAGGATGTAGAAGCAGGTTGCTTCAGTTATTCAAAGTGTGAATCAAATGAGGAAGTGATTTTGAATAAGATGAAACATTGCTGCTGTGGCAAAAAGGAGCTTGGAGAGCTCCAGAGGAGAAAAGCAAGGCAGGAGTATAGAGGAAAGGAAAGGAAAGGCATGGTGCTTTACAGACAAATGAAAAGAGTGGAGAAAGAGGGATGTGTGACAAAACTGAATCATCTCAGCAAGAAATTTTTGTCTGTAAACAGTTAATTGGTGAGGAAGGGAAGAAAAAGTAGCGCTCCACTGACTGGAATGTTCTGTGGATAGAGCTGGCAAATAAAAGCAATTGGAGAATTGATCAGGTAGTGACACACCACTGTAGACAGCGGACACTACTGGGGTCTGATGGAGAGAGCATGAAGGAACAGCACATCAGTGTGTATGCACAGTCTGCATGTGACAGAGCCCACTAATGGAAATGCCACCCCTTCTTTGTCAAGTGCTGCAAGACCTGTCTTTTTCTGGATAGCAGGAAAGCAAGCTGTAACAGGAGCTTAGAGGTCCTGCGCACCAGTGGTGTTGTGCTTGCACTCACACCAGTCACATTTTCTGTAACAAGAGAAATGTCTTTTGAATTTTAGCAGTAGAGTTAAGAAGCCTTGACAGAGATCCTTACTACCTTACTCCTACAGAGCATAATATAACCACATTCAAAGGTGTGGATTAAGAAAAAAGAAACAACAAATACTTCTTTTTCCATGTATGTCCAGTAACCTTAATTTTATTACATGCACAACATTTCTGAAACCCCTCTGCACAACTTACAGTCCCATTTCCTCCCACCAGAAGCTGAACCAGCTTCCAGAACAGTGATGACAAGTCAGAATCTGCTGTGGCCTAGTGGATTTTCTTGTGCTGCCATGAAATCTTTGATTTAGATTAATGAAGATTAGTCATTTCCAAGTGGGTTGATTCTGTTAAGAAGAGTTTTTTGACAACAACCTCTCTGCTCCCCTGTCCCCTAAATCCTTGTGCTTGGTGTCTTCATGTTTGTTTTACACTGCAAGTCTCTGAAAGGAGACTTGCAAAACTAAAGTTTCTTGGAAAGATTAAAATGCTGTCTTTAAAACAACTTCTCATTGAAGGCTTTGATCATAATAAAAATTACTCTCCAGGTCATTATAATAGAGAAGGTTGTGTGGGTGCTGTACAAAGGTTGAAAGTAAGTAATTTGTTTATAGCTTTAGCTGCTGAAGGGTGGGTCCTGAAGCTGCAGTGTTGCTGCTACCTGCCTGTTGCTCTGCTTTAATACCCACTTTTCCTCTCTGTCTTGTTATGTAGGTATTTGTATCTGCTTTTCTCCAATGATGATCTTCTACCGTTAGACAACTGGGTTTTTAACACAGAAGCTCATCCTCTGCCTGTTTTACATTTAGCCAACACCACACTGGCAGGAAATCCTGCATATCGATAAAAACAGCTCTATGAAGAGGAAGAGAGACTGTTTTCAGCTCTGTTTTGTTTACATGGACCACTTGAGACTTTAAGCAGGAGAGGAGACAGACAGACAGACACTTGGTAAAACTCGACCTCCAAGTCAAGCAAGCACCGGCGTGAGAAACGAAGCTCTTCAACACATAGATAAGTTAAAAGTTCTGTTTTATACATGACCAAAACACACTAGTGTGATTTTTGCAGGACAGAGACTTCACACGCTTTGACATGGAATCTACTGATAATATTAATGCAGCAGCCTAAGGAAGAAAGGCTTTCCCATCCAGGGAGAGGAACTTGCTGCTGCTGTTCACTGTTGCAAGGAGCAACACACCAGTCACCTCTTCAGATCGGGTGGGTTCCAAATGCCTAGGTTTTCTTTTTCTTCCTTTTTTTTTTTTTTTAAATGATGGCATGAACAAAGCAACAACAAAAGCAACATCACTGCACCAGCAGCATCAGGATTTGATTTTTTTTCTGTACCTGTCTGAATTTCTTAAGGAGCATCTGTTTGTCCAGACTGGCAGCCATTCTCAGGGCCTCTAAGCTATTAAAGCTAAACTCTAAAGTATTAAAAGTACTGCCTCCTCATTTTCCCTTTCCAAAATAATGTTTATATCCAAAAACTAAAAACAATTAGTAAGTATTTGGTCTGTAGTTCACTGTCAGCAGTATGGACTTGGATCATTTGTCAAGCTACAGTCACAAAGTCTGGAGTATATTGCAGGGGTAGGAAGGAGCCTAAGTTTCCCTTCCTCACAAATCATGTCACATGAAAAAACCCCTATTCTCAGTCCTGGTTCTTTTCCCTATATAAACAGAGATGACAACATAAGAAAAGCAGTCTTTCATTATTTATATAGGAGGATACATATGGAACTAAAAAATGCTCCCCTTGAGCTAAGCAGCAGAAGTTTGTTGCTTTATATTTTTCTACACAGTCTAGATTTTTCCTGAAAGTTACATTTCATTCTTTGGATTCTATTCACTGAACCTTCTTTGCATGTGTGTGTTTACAACAGAAGCCTAAAACTGCCTTTGATTTAGTTTACAAAACTTGATTTCTTCTGCATGCTCCAGTACAAAGGCAACACGATCTTCTTCAGAAGCAACTTAACGTCTCTTACATATGAGTGGAAAAAGAAACTAAAGAGTCACTTCTATTAATTTATGAAGAATGAGATGCTACTACCTGCATGGGGTGTTTTTTCAAGTACTTGATGGCTGGGCTGGATAGTATCACTTGAATGGAGTCTGCTTTAGTCTTCTCTTACTTGCTAAAAGAGGTTTGGACTTTTCAGATTTTATGTCTTTTCAGTTTTGTCTTTCTCAATCTCTTTCTCCTGTTGTTCCAGTTCAAATTACTCTTTTGATTCCCCTATATATCTCTCAAATATTTTTGCCATGGGGACTGGCCCCTTTGCTGAAGAACAGCTTTTAGGTGCTCCTTTCCCTCCTAATTAGTGCACAAGTTGAGTCTTTAAAAAATCTTCATGATGTTTTCATACTGAAGTGATTGGAAGAACTCTTTAGTGAGCTACAGTAGTACAGCATCAGATCTAAAGGGAGTCAGTGCTATTTTCCCCCCACAAAAATTATTTTATATGAAGTTTTATATTAAAACTTTTCTCCCTATCGTATTATAATGTATCTGACTGTAGAGTTTACCTCCTAAAATTATTCTTCACTTGTCTATGACACTAACTTAGACATAGAAATCATCATGTGATCTAAATGAAAACGCTTTCAGGTGGTTTTTTCCAGCCAGTTACTTTAGTTTAAGAGGAAGAAGATGCAGAGCTTGCAACAAGCTCCTATCTCAATGTTTGTACCTTAATACCAGTTACTTAGTTACTGTAATTTGCAGCAGTATCTTAAAAATAATTTGAGAACTGATAAAGTAATTAATACAGTAAGTAATACTGATTCCAGTAATTGTTTATTTAAAATTAGAAGTAGCCTAATAAATGGATTCTTCTTACTGGTCCCACATTAATTTATTTTTCTAATTATTATTCAGTGACTCACTGAAGAACTACTCATTTTTCATTTTCCAAAGTTCACATATGTTGTGTTTTCAAATTATTTTTCCAATCCCATGAGAACTGTTATTAGTTTAAAACTGCACTCAATTGCCTTGTTCTTCTAAATCTCTTTGGGTACAAAGGAGAAAGAGGAAAAGCAGACTCTTCTGTTTGGAAAAAAAAAAAAAAAAAAAAGAAAAAGCACCCCATACACCTCCTAATATATGCAGATGTAGAATGGCTGCCAGTCTGTTCAGGGAAAGGTCAAGGACAGAATCTTAGAGTCTCCAAAGCAGCAAACTTCTTATCATTGCTGTTTCTCCATGCCCCTCTGTGAACTAAAGAGCCACCCTTCAAATTAATTCCTCCACGACTCCCAACGGGTTAACTCACTGCCACAAGAATGCCTGAGTTGAGGACTAAGCCATTTCATGTTATGAGATGGTATTTTTCTCAAAGCAGATGTACAGTACTGCTATTTCTTCTTTGTGTAGATAAGCAGCAGGTACCAAATAAAGGACACTTGTTTCTTATTTTCCAGCTCCCCCAACAGCAGCCAGTTTCTACTTTATCACTCTTTAAAATGCCTCCTATCCTTTCCCTCCAGAAGTTACTGATGTGCATAGTCTTTCAAAATAATGCATTTTAAGGACTAATTGCTGTGTCTTTCATGAATCTCATCCTGAGATTTCCCAGATCAAGCAGAGTTTGGAGGTCTTGGGTTCTGGATGAGGTTTGTGCATAATAACCAAGCACTGCATGTATTGAAACTTCTGACTGAAGTGGTGTGTCCTTGTTCTGAGTCCTTCACAGAAAAGTAGGTTCTGATCTGCAGAATGGCATTACGTGCAACCCAAAGTTCAGACTGTTTTCCCTCTGGGTACATAAGGCACAGTAAAATATTTCCATTTTCATTCTGTTGCTGCTGACTTACTTTCTTGAAGACAAGAGTGTAAATTTAAGCACAAAATGACTTTTTAGCCCTAGTTGTTTCCAAGTCTTGCACTATACTCTCTAACAAAGCTGTCCTCATTTTCTTTAGGTAGTTGTCCCATTTTACCAATTTCTGCAATACCCTTTCCCCTTATAGAATGAAATAAAGAACAGAAAATCCTGTACATTTTTGGCACACTGGACTTGGGCAAGAGCCTGGAAATCCCAGAATTGTCTACTTCCTGTTTGCATGCAGTCAAAACAAGGATGTATGGTTCTTTTCCTAATCCAAGCCTCAAAATTCCCTGTTGGTCAGGATCTGCCAGCAGTACAATTTTTTCCAACAGTTACAGCTTGACTTTTCAAAGACACCAGATTTCTGCAGCTTCCAGTAACAACCCTGGAGCTATGTGTGTCCTGCAGTCAAGAAGTCAACTTCTTAGCTTTCTCCTCTAAATAAAAACAAACCCCTTGAATGATATTCTGTGTTAATTTTGCTGCACAATGTAGTCCTTAAACAGAAGGTGAAAGAAAAATACAGAATATAGTAAGTGCCGTGGAGTAAAAGGAAAAGCAAGTAGTTCCATGTGCCAGTCACATCTTTGATGATCCTTTAGTTCCCTGCTCCTAATTTGTGGATCACTGTATTCTGCCTCCCAATGACTGGTGTATTCCAAGCAGTATTTTACAAGATTTGAATGTTACCTGGGTTTTGAAAAGTGACAATAATTACTGCCTGTAATGCCATCCTTTACACTTAAAGGTTTATTCTTCAAGTAAAGCCCTGTTGGGCTGTTGTTTGTGATCCCTTTCTCTGTCCCCGAGGAAATGTATTGTAAACCTTCATAATGTGACTCTCCTCAGTTTGAATGGAGAAATGGTTAATAGCATTAACATTGAAAGGATTAACAATGTAAGATGGCATCCACAGATAATGGTGAGGCAGTTTACATTTTCAGGGCTGCAGTAACAGGCTTTTAGCAAACTGAGCCTGATATTTACATTAATAAGTCTAGTCCATGGTTTTAAGGGGACAAATAAGAAACAGGCTTCTTGATACCAGCGAAAAGTGAAAGCAAGCTCTTGATCTGTACTGTAATTGGGAGATCTGTTTGCCCTGAATAAGACATCCCTCTTTCGCTCCTTGAATTTTGAGAAACAGTCTTCTTGCTCAAGGGATTGAGTTGCCATACAAAGAGGAACCCCAAGCTCTTTTGCAAGTTCCGTGTGTATGACTGTAGCAGAGATGATAAGCATGAGCTGCTCCAGCTGTCAACGCCTTCTAACAAACTGCTCTGTAATTGCCCAGGAAAGTTGGGAACCACCGAAGTCTGAGGAGACAGCCTGACTTGTTACGGTGAATTGTTGCCTTTAATCTTAATTGCTTGGTGGAAGTTGGGTTTGCATTATGCCTTTATTCTTGCTTTGTCTAAAACTGACAGATTATTTTTCCTCCAAAATAATAAAAGGGCAAAAGTCTATCTTCTGATGTGGAAACCTTCTGCCTCTGACCTGGAATCCTGCATATGTACTTTTTACAGATTAAAAAATAATATTGTATATAAAAAAGATTGAATAAAGAATGTCTTTAAGTGAAAAAGGTGTGGTTTGTGTCCTGTGCCTCCAATAGCAACATCCTGTAGCACTGGACTGTGAAGCTGACCTTATTTCATAGGCTTAGTGATACTGCAACTTTTCTTTCCCCTGCAGCTCTGCTAAGGACTTTGTCAACTTAAACATGTGTCAAGACCTTTTGGTGCAAAATTAAGCCCCTGTACCCCTTGCTTGCTTTTGACAGGTCACTGTAGTGCTCTGATTCTCAAGATGCAGCTGCATGCAGAGCAGCTTGAGGCTGTTTCTGTGTGTCATTGTAAAAGCCACAAAATCTCACAAAATTATGAGATTTTTTTCCCCTTTTGTCAAATTTGTGTGAAAACGGCTAAAATTTCAAATATTCTTAGAGATGAGGGTAAAAGGACAGGCAGACAAGCAGCATTACTAAATGAACTTAATTTTTTTATGACACTAGGTTTTCTTGAGACTAAGCAGCCAGTGAACTGGGCAGTTGTCTGTCCATTCCTGCCCTCTGTGAAACGGAAAAAGTTGTATCTTTAAAAGTTTTTCAGAGGGAGATTGGTATGAGGAAATGGCTTCAAATGACCCTGTTTTCCCCCTACGCCTTTGAATTCAGTGGAGCTGCTGCTATAGCTCTCTGTTTTGCAGTCCAGCCTCTGAATAACCAGAATTGCTTTCTGATTCACACTACCCGTGGATAATCCTTGCTGTCTGTTGTCACCCATGTTGCTCACACATGGTACCTTGTTTTCATGGTTTGCCGTAACTGCCAGCCCGTGTGTCCTGTTTCAGTGCTTTACATCCAATGCCCAACCCTCCCAGTGTGCTTTAACCTCAGGATGCAGGGACCTACTTCAGTATTACTTCATAAGAGAAAATTGCTTCCAAAGTGCCAAATCCAGTGCAACACATGCCACCAGGTCCATGCCTCCTGCCCTGACATGCCATCCATCTTGAGATCCAGTTTTGCATTCAGCTGTTGCTCCCTTGCTTTCCAGGCAAGTATATTCATGATGCACCCAGCTTCCAACTGCAGTGTCACTACCAAAGCAGCAGGTTTTGCATCCATTGGTCTCCCTGTGGTGTGTTCAGCCCTGAAGCCACCTCACTGAAACTTGCTGTGTGTATCAAAGCATATTTATGTCTATTTACCTGACAGTGTCTCAGCCACTGAGCCCTAACACACAGATTGTTGCCTCCTGCCCTGGTACCATTAGGCTCTCTGTCCTTCTGTGTAATGTTTTGGCTGACACAGAAGGCTCCATGACTGTCCTCACTGCTCTTCACACAGGATCCTGTCCTTTATGGTTGCACTGCTTGTCTCTGCCTCATCAACCTCTGCTTCTAGCTCTTCTGAAACACACTTTTCTTTTGCATGTTCTCTATCCAAGGGATATATATAGGGAATATCCTTTTTTATTACTCCTTTGGCACTCATCCTGCATGTCACCCACCCCCCTGCCTTCCCTTGCAGACTCTGATTGTGTGTGCTCCTTCCTGGAGACCATGTGCCTTTCCTATGCATATTAATTAGGTGTATTTAAAAATCCTGAAATTAATCCTTTAATGGGTTATTTTTAGCCTTCATCTTGTAGCTCTGGGAGCTGCCTTTTCTCAGTGCAAAGCCATAGGCTTTCTGTGGGCTTTGGAAAGGAAGCATTACTCTATCTGTGCTTCACATGTGGGATGTGTGAAGGTTGGTGATGGTAGTTTTTTTTACTGTGAAGAGCAAGAGTCTTTTTGACAGTGTTTCAGGCTGAGCCAACTCCCATGTGAAAAGGTTTGAGAAGAGCACTCACTCACACAGCCAAACTTACTTGCAGGTAAAAATTCAGGGATGGATTTGAGGAGGAAGAAAAAAGCACTGTCTGTCCATGTGTACCAACCACTGCTTGCTTTCTCACGGGGTTTCCATTGTACAAATAGTCACATGCAAGAGGTATAATGTCCTTATCATATAAACCAGAAAGGATGGGCTGCTGCATGACTGGGAAAATGGCATCGTGTTGGTCACACTGAAGTCCTGTAGGTATTATATTATGATACAGCAACAAAATTGAAGAATGTCCTCAAGTTGTCTTTTCCACAATCTGGTGCTGTGTATGTCTGCACATCCATCTGTTCACCAATCCATGCTGTTGCTGGAGCAAGGAAATCAGGGGAGGAGGACCCAAAGAATATGAGTGGATGCCAGCAGACTGCTACAGCAGCTGTGGCAGAGGCCTGTGCACAGGTTCCAGAAGGTGAGGTGCCAGGAGATTTCCCATGTGGACAGATAGACCCATCCATGGCTGGTGTGTGGATCACATCCACCATTCCTGTGAATCCCTTTACAGAGCTTCTGGCTTAACTTGAGCCATCTGTGAGGCCGCAGAATGTGTTTTAAAGTAAAGAGTGCCTGGAGATGCAGAATTTGGATACCAAAGTTCCCAGGGTAATCAGAGACTACTTTTCATGAGATCTGTCTTTTGCCAGGTGAAGGATGGATGCCACATCTCATGCACTTGAACTCCAGTAACGTATGCAATAGTGCACCTTGATTAATTTGTCTGGAAAATACAAAGTTGAACACAAGAGCTGCACGGTGGGTAAGGAACTGGATATAGGAGAAATGAATCTGTAGAATGGAGAAGGAAACTACTAGGTGTCCTAGTGAATATCTTCTGTAATGGCAAGAAGAATTGGTTTGTAGAAGAAAGTTAGAAAGAATTGTCAATAAAGAGAATGAAGGATCAGATAATCCTGAGGCCTTGAACAGTAGAAGACAAATTTAAAAAGTCAAAATGCAAAGTTGTTCCTCTAGGGACTAAGAACAAAACCTTTCACTGTAATCTGGGATGTTGTCAGTCTGAAATCAGACTGTTAGTGAGAAAAAAAACAATGTATAGTTTAGCCATAACAACCAGATCACCAATGCAGGGTGAAAAAAAGCAAGTAAAAATAAAAGAATGGCTGTACTGGGTCAAAACTAAGGTCTGTCTAACCTCAACTCTGATTAAGAGCAAATTCCCACAGAAGAGCAGGAAAGTAAGTATTGATACTTCACAAATGTCCCTTGAAACGATCTGCAGCTTCCTGAGCCATAGGTGGTTATCTTTGTGTTTAATAGGCCTTGACATGCAGAGAGGGGGGATGTTCTTAGGAATTAGTCCAATCGCTTACTGAATCAATAGAGGCTGTCAGTGTGCAGAACAAGCTCTGCCAAAGAGCCTCATGGTGTTGGCAAGGCATACATGCATTGAAAGGGTATTTCTGATGACACCAAAGAAGTGTCAGTGTTGTACAAATCAGTAGGAACACAGCTGAGATGCGGTCTATGGTTCTGGTCACCTGCATTTAGAAGGGCTTGTCTCAGTGAAACAGGTGTAAGACAGAAGTATTGAAGCTTACCAGGGAATGGACAATTGGTGTCAGGAGAGATGAGAAGACCTTAGCCTGGCAAAATGGAAGGCTGTCAGAGGGGATTACTGCTGTCCACAACACATCAAGTGGTTGATCATCCTGGGGGAGGAAAAAAGCTGTTTTGCTTAGAGGACAAACCTGCCACAAAAAACCCACAAAAATTGTTACCTGCAATGTCTGAATCATTTCTGACAGTGAGGTCCTAGAAGTAGAAAACATATTTATCTGATGAAGAAAAGGATGATGTTGTGTGCCTGACTGCAATTTCATGTACCTGAATCAAGGGTGTAGGAGGTTCTTCCCTGTCCTGCATTCTAGAGCACCTATGGGATCTCTCAATGTAGGGCTGAATTTACAAAAGCCCTTTCCTTTGTTTTTTGTTTCTAGGGCAGGGCAAGTATAAAATGCCAGTGGATCAGAAAAAGAAGCCTTTTGTATCTTCATGTTTGCTATGCTGATTTAGTAATGATAAATAGAAAGTCATCAAAATACTTTCTATTAAATTTTCTAACATAGTTATCTGATGTTCTTCCAACACTGATTTGCTGTGACTGAATCAGAAAGATTGCAACGTGTTGAAGCACAATGTGCTTCATAGGATACCCATCTCTTTTTATCTCAAGACTTGTTTTTGAACCAAAAACAAGTAACTAAGAATATGATACTAAAATAAAAGAGTTGCACAGTTCACAAATAAACTCTTTTGTGCAAAATAAATAATACACAGCAAACTAAATAATACATGGCAAAATAAATGAAGATCATCAGGACCCTTGGAGAGATAATATCTGAAGATACTGTCTATTGCATACACTTGAATTCTTTTTTTTGCCCATACTTGTGAATGGCTCATTTTGTCCTTCATTTGGTTACATGACCCATTATTACTTGAGGTGCTTTATGTCTGTGGGTTATTTCTATACTGATTCATGTTCACATCAAGGGATCTCCCTGACAGTTCTCTGGCATTTTTGCAAGTGCCGTCTCAGATCTGCACTGATACATGGCTATCCATTTTTTACACTTTAGCCAGGCAAATAATTTCAAAGAATCCACAGATTATTGCTGTTGGTATGCTCAAACCTTAGAACTAGTGTTTCTTGGGCAACCACTTATGTCAAAATAGTATAACAATCTGCTAAAACTTTATGCCAAGCTCAGACACTGTATTTCTACTTGTACCACAGCAAGGTTAGCTTTTCAGGTTCTCATTAGATATTTTGCAACAGAAGTGAAAATTTTCCACAGGAAAATAATCCCCCAAATCTTTGAATACACACCAGCCATCAGCTTGTGGAGTTACTTGCTTTACTGTGAAGCAGACTTCAAGGAATTCGGTTGTGACAGTGAAAAATTTACCACTACATCCAGGAGACATCATGACATTGATTTTTTTATTAGCTTAAATAATACACAAATGCTGTTTTTCCAGGTGTGTTGCCTGAGTAAACCTTTCAATATGCTGCCTCCTGCTCATGCTATTCCTTAATAGAGGTCTATAGGGAAGGCACGCCCACCCCTTCACAGAGCACAGCACGTAGCCCTGGATGTGTTCCCTCTGAACAGGCAATGTTCAAAGCCAGATGCTTGTTAGCTGCATCAGAAAGATGCTCTGCCCACATCCATATTTTACCCCTGCTGTAGAAATTTCTCTGCCAGCCTGAGCTGTACTGATGTGGCTGGGTGTGATCAGGTGCTGGTACCACTGTGCTCACCTCTCTGTTGGATGCTGTATTCTATTTTCAAGGTGTATCCTGGTCAGCTCAAAATTTGGAAGTCATTATTTGGTTTTGATAATAGCATCAGACTGATTTCCAAATAGGTGACATTTGAATATTAGGTTGAAATGCCATCATTAGGTTCAAATGTCAGACACAGCCTGCCTCCTAAATGCTGAACATCCTTTGCCCACCTCTATCTGTGCAGCTTGCCAGGATGTGCAAAGTTCCCTGTTTCAGGTGCCAGTGAGGCTCAGCAGAGCCAGCCAAGTGCAGGGGACACAGCAGTCTGCCCTGAACGCTCAGGAATTTAGCACAAAGGAAGGAGATGAGGATGTGAAACATGACTGTGAAGAGCCCTCTTCCCAGAGGGGAGCAGAAACACCTCTCGGGGAAGGTCTGGTAACCTTTGTGGACACCATGAGATTTGAACTGGCTTCTGTTGAGAAAACACTTCATTTTATCTGCTTGACAACCCTGATTTTTAAAAAACTCTGTGTCAGGCTGCAAGAATTATGAGATTGCTTCTAAATAATAAGCTTGAGGATCTTTTTCCATGCCTTTGTTTGTGTTTTTTTTTTTAACCTTGAGCTTTTGGATCACAGTATGTCCAAGCCCTTCCCTTTTCTTTCAGAATGATGAAAAACACCCCTAAAAATAAAAGAAAAAGAAGATTGCTGCATTAAGCTCACCCTGAGTGTTGCAACAAATGCTAAAGTAAGGGCAAAACTTGCTTTTTGGAAAGCAAAATTTTTTAAAACTTAAATCTGAAGTAGTCATGGATCTTCATTCCCCAGACATACCAGGCAATTTATCCTGTGGATTGCTCTGGTTCAAACAATGGACAACATCCTGTTTTTAATGAGATTTCTCACAATAACCAAGTACTAAACTTAACAGTCAATAACATGGCATCCAAGTAAAATGTTCTGTGATATAAATGTGAGCCCTGCAATTACTTTTGGATTCTTGCACAGATCCTTATAGAGGCAGGATAAATTTTTCACTCCAAAGTGAATAATGAATGGGATTCATACACTTACCATGACTTTATCGCCCATAGTTATTCTATCACTTGATGTAGGAGTCCTGAAGCAAGGTAGGAAGGGAGAAACTTGTGGGGTTTTTCAATCCTATGCTACCTACCTGCTTGTACAGAGAGACCCAAGGAGACTTCCAGTGTATTAACCAACTTGTCCTCAGACAGGAACAGAAAGCTAGATGGTGACACTCTGGGTTTGGGACTTACTTCCAGACGCTATCTCAGCTGTGCTCTAATTGTTCTGTTGTCACAGCTAAACATGGCATGACTCCCACTGGAGCAATACTTAGAGGATGAACTTGAGACCTTTTCTGGAAACAGATGCATCAAGCCATTCCTTTAGAGCTACACTGTGAAATTTTGACTTGTAAGAGGGGTTGTCGTGGGCTGCAAAGCATCCAAGAATGTTAGCAGGAGAGGAGGTGAGATGAACACTTCCCTGCGTGAATGCTTGCACATGATGTATCCAGGTTAATCGTCTGTCTGAATCCACTGTACCCAGGAGCAGGCAGTCTGCACCAGCAACCTTCCACTGTTATTTGTGATAAAAATGCAGACTTTGTGAAGGCAGAAACTCTGCAGTCAGAAAACTAAGCTGGGCTTCACAGAGCAAGCGAGGAGAAACTATCGCTGAAGATACACCATCTGGTGGTAGTAAGAGGCACGGACCAGCAGAGCCAGCGGATTTAAATGGTCCGAAGCAAGCATCGGTCCTACCGAATAGCTGATCATAAACGTCTCCCTTTCAAGCAAAGAATGCCACCGACCAGTAAGTCCTAGGCTCAGAACCTGCTCTGGCCAGTGTGTCCAACCCAGGAGCTGCTGGGAGGGAACACACGGGAAGAGTCACAGGTTTATACTGCGCTCACCCCACCCAGCGGCCGGTCCGTGACATCCCTTTTCCAAAACACCTTCCCCCGTGAACGGGTGGCGAGATAGCAGTAAGACCTAGTCCTTACCCTGGGACCAAACCCAAATCTATCCGTAACCGCTTCCCACCTGCCTTTGGTACCAGCAGGAAGCTTTGCCCTGCGCCACCAGCAGCCTGGGGCGCTGATGACCGGCACAGCGCTCAGAGCACAGCACCTCTTGTCTGCTCCCTGCAGCTCCCGCACCCGCAATCCGGGCAGGGAGTCACTGAGGGTACAGCCAGGTGGAGGAGATCTCAGCTGGGATCTGCATCCTGCAGTGGGACCCGGTCAGTTTGCAGTTTATCACAGTGCTTGGTACAAGAGGGGATCAAGCTCCTGCTGTGAAATTTTGTGAGTTCCTTTCCCTCATTTACAGCAACACCAGGAACAGAGAGTTCAAAGTAAATGAGATCATCATGAAAGTAACTACATTCTCTCTGTAAATATACAACTAATAAATTTAAGGGGACTGAGAAAAAGTCCCTAGAAGCAAGAAAACTTGAACACTGCAAAAACAATGCCTCAACCACTTCTTACAGGCAAAACCTACCGTGCTGTGCTCAGAGTGAGAGAGTTTTCATAGAATCAGTTGCGTTGGAAGAGACCTCTGAGATCATCAAGTCCAACCCTTAATCCAACTCCACTTTGCTAGATCATGGCACTCAGTGCCACATCCAGTCTCACCTTAAAAACTTCCACCACCTCTTTTGGCAGGCCATTCCAATGCCTGACCACTCTCTATGTAAAGAACTTCTTCCTGATATCCAACCTAAACCTCCCCTGGCAGAGCTTGAGCCCCATGCCCTCTTGTCCTACTGTTGGTTGCCTGAGAGAAGAGACCAATCCCCACCTGGCTAGAACTTCCCTTCAGGTACTTCTAGACAGTGATAAGGTCTCCCCTGAGCTTCCTCTTCTCCAGGCTAAACAACCCCAGGTCCCTCAGCCTTTCCTCATAGGACTTGTGCTCAAGTCCTTTCACCAGTCTCATGGCTCATCTCTTGACTACGCCTTGTGGCTGGCCAGGAAGATATTGCTCCAGCAATACCTGTGTTCCAGAGTTTATTTCAAGAACCTCATAAACAAGAGACTTCAGTTGCAAGATGGACCAAAAGAAGGCTGCCATGAGAGTGACTGTCTTGAACTTAGGAGTGGGCATGCATTGTTCTTACATCATTTGCCTTGACAAGAAAAACATGTAGAAAACCCAAGTGCATGTAAAAAATCCAGTGTGCTTTTGGTCTAGCTTAATAAAAAGCTAAATGCATACTTAAATTTGCATGTGGAATTATCAGAAAAATGCATATCTAGCTTTTAAAGTAATCACCACTTCAAAAAATTTGAGCTGCAGGGATATATGAGAAACAAAATTAAGTTGCTTCTTTCCAATAATTTTTTTACAAAAAAATATGAAGGGATGAGATGATTACACAATATATAAGGACTTCACTGGGAGGAAATTCAGAGTTCTCGAAAGCTTTTTATTCTAGTAGGGCAAACCTAACAAGAATCAAAAGACAGAAATTGACCCTTGACAAATCCAGACTGGAAAAAAAGATTTTTAACATAAAGAAGGCCTAATTGCCAAGAAAAGTGACACATTCTTCTTCCATTAGAGATGAGGTCTGGATGCTTGTCTGTGTTGCATGTTTCAATCAGGCCCAAGTCAATAAGTTCACTGGGGAAAAGGAAATTAAAGTCTATGGACTACATAATGTAGGCAGTAAGAACAGATCATGCAGTTGTCCATTTTAGCCTTAAGAACTACTGCACTAATTAAAAAAGAATTTGGATGACTTTCTAAAGAGTGTCACTTGAGAATTAATCTGAGAAGAAAGTGCTACAGCGTCTCTTTGAAAGGAAGATCTTCAAACCACACTGCACCTTATTGAAGGAAAAAGTCCTTGAGAAGGGGTGTAGGTGAAACACTGGGTTTGGAGAGTAATAGCTGGTTAGCAAGCTGGGGAAATGCTCCTGTTATTGACACCATAAAAGTCTTCAATCATGTGGTCTTTTACAAAAACTAAGAAATACCTGTGAAGACCCACAAAGGCAGACGTATCTATTCTGTATTAGCAGGTAAAGATACTTTTGGATTGAACTTGAAGAGATGCTTCTCTACTCCTTTTTTGAAAGCTCTGGGAAAAAACAATGTGCAAAAAGCAAAAATTGCTTTGCCCTCATGTATTTGTTTTATTTTAACTTTCTAGGCTGGCTGTCCACATTTGAGACAGCAAAAATCCCCAGTCTTTCTTTGTGTCAAGCGTCTTCTACAATGCATGTTAAGCATTTTGATGGAAGATACTCCATAGTGTACGTGCTATTGCAGGGCAGTATTTAACTTTCAACTCTCGTTCTCTGTCGTCCTCTTTCCCACCCATTCCTGTGACTCTGCATTTATGAGGGCAGGTGCATCCACTGATGACAGATGTACTTGAAGAATCCAGGTTTCTAGACATACTATTGGTGTCTAAAGAGTTCTCTGCATTTTTTAAATGGGACATGAACTTGACAAGAAGAGATGCCCCACCCCATCAGCTCCCCAGTTCAAACCAGTCTATCAACTGAGCATCTCACTGTCACCAGCTCCTGGTCATTTGACAACAAGCCCCCTACCAGCCCAGCTGGCACTCAGAGTTGAGTGGCACCTGTAATAGAACCAAGATGGAGATTTAATAGATCTTATTTTTTAATTAGTGTTCTTTTCCCGTTCATAAATTAGTTTTCAACTACTTAATACTCAGTGCTTGCTGCTAGCACTGGAGAAGCACATCTTATTTAAGAAATGTGAGAAGTTTAGTTATGTCAATGAGGAACTTGTAGAAATAGCAAGCACTGGTATGAGTAAGAAATCCATTGTTCAGCCATACATGAATTCTGGTTATTCAGGGCTTTTTGAACTGAGATGGAGATGCAGATGGAGAGCTTTAAAGAGGGAGAACAGTATTACACAGGACTGCAGGGGTTCAGGACAAGAATTGGTGAAACAATTGGTGAATCTTTTGAAATGTATCCTACTGTACTCCCACTTTCTAAATTAGCTTTACAGGTGCTATACTCTGTTCTATCTAGATGTGCAAGTGATAGATTTTTCTGGTTAAGATATCATTGTACTCTTGGTTTCCTACATAACAGAAGCTATATATAATGTTTCACATTGTGTTTCTGCACCAAGCCTATGAAATGAGCCAAAGCTCTTTTAAAAAAATTAAAATGCAGTTTTTATTTAAAGATAATTACCATGAAAATGGACATTTATTCTCTGATTTTTATCATTTAGTCTATATTGATTCATTTAATGTCATAATGTAAAATTAAAACTTGTAAATCAGACTTCATCTAATAATAAATCAAAACTTTTATCATTATTTGAAATCTCCAATGCACTCAGAATACCAATGTCATGCTTGTCTGACAAAATGAATCCTTCATAAAACATGCTATTTGGCATTTACTATCCAGTTGCCCTCCATTGACTGTGTCCTATATTAATGATACCAATGCCAGGCATGTATGTCTGGTATTGACATAATAGCCACTTATGCTTCTGCTCCTCTGTTCTTCGATATTCCTAAATTTATAAAAAAATGTTTATTAATAGAGATACTGGATTATTTAACAGCAAACTTCTCTTTTTGTACCTGCTGGAATCAGAAGTCATTAATTTGTCAGCAGTAGAATGTAAGTATCACTGCCGTATCTTTGTTACTTCTTCCTTTTCTGCATTCCTGTAGGTTTCAGCAAAGCAACCTTAACCTTTTTTTTTCTTTTCCACTGTGTATACAGAAGTAAAGTTTTTCTTGCTGACTGCAATCCTGTTGACAGTGGAACTTCATCGATAACCAATAGTTTGCTGTACTGATTGCCAAACAAACCAATTAAATTAGATGAATGGTACTGGTCAGCTCACTTAAAAATTATAAAGTTCTTACTGATCAAGTACATTTTGTTTCCCTTTTGCTAACCTGCCAAGTGTAAGAGTACATAAACAAGCTGCTGCAAAGTAGAGTGAAGTGTCAACTTTCAGCAAACCATCCACTGCCATAAGGGTGCCTGTTCCCCTCCTTGGTATCCCTCAGGATGTCTTTATTGGCTCATCTTTGTTATTGGGTAACATCAGGCACATCTCTTGGTGCCTGCTGAGCAGCAGGGGGACGTGTTCAGGGATCCATTCCCTTGGGATTTCAGTATTTTTTATTGCAGGCACTCCACTTTTTTGAGCAGATATCTGAAGTGAAACACAGCACAGATGCAAACCCAGTGGCACTCAGGGTGGGTGGGTGAGTGGGTGGGTGAGTGGGTGGGTGAGTGGGTGGGTGAGTGGGTGGGTGAGTGGGTGGGTGAGTGGGTGCCTGGATCCATCTCTCCTCCTCACCTTCTGCCAGACCTCCCTGCACCCTGGCACCAAGAAAGACTCAAATTGTTAATTAGAGGCAGAAAAATTCCCACCACACCACAAAAATACAACTAAAATTAAGTAACATAGACCTTATGTTTTCCCTCCTTTCCTGCTGTCAGGCAGGTTTTGCACCAGCAGGCCCTTTGAGGGGGCTGTGAGAAGCTCAGCACAGAGAGGCTTTTCCGCAAATCCAATGACCTTCACCATGTTTGGGGTTTTGTCCTCATCCCAAGGTCTTATTTCACACCGGGGCACAGACCCACCAGCTGCAGGTAGCACTGGGCACCACCACCAGCCCCCCAACCTGTCAGCCCCCCAGGAAGTGCTTCCTGTGCCAGCCCCTGGTGGGAGCGGATGGAGGAGTGGGACAGGATTGGGCTGCCCTCGCCCAAGGTTGGGGCTTCCCTCCGAATACCTTCCCCACTGTGTCAGCACTGGAGGAGAGAGCCGTGCCCAGGAGGCTGGTGCCCCTCGGGCCATGCTCTCACCCCTCTGCTGTGGGGCAGGCTTTTCCCCACTTGGGTGCCAAGGCAAAGGGTCCCCCTCCCTGCCATCCTGCCTGGGGTGCCTCAGCCCCTGGAAAACAGGGGGACTGCATCTGCCATGGAGGAGATGCCCAGCTCAAATTTAGTATGTGGTGAGATGAGGGAGAGGGCAGTGATCATGCTGGGACAGCCTGTAGGTTGAAGAGTGCCCTCCAAACAGAATGGTAATCTGGGTGGTAATTCCTGCTGCTTTGTGGTCTCCTTCAGGGTCCATTCACAGGTGGTCTCCAAATGGAAAGAGAGAAGAAGATGTGCAGGACCATTTTCAATAAGATGGCAGGGAAGGAATATCCCCACCAGTTCCCCAAAGGTGAGGAATATACCAAATTGATCAGTATTTCCGTAACAAAGCCAGAAAAGTCACTTCTCCATTGAGTTTGCAGGCAAGTACAGGATATCATTAGTCATCAGAGGTTGAGAATAGAAACAATCCTGAGTCCCTGGGTGAAAAACAGGAGTTGCTCTCTGAGTCCAACCTTAAACTAGCCTTTAGTAAAGGCTCACACTCTCCAAGTCCTTATATTGCTTTCTTACTGAGCATTCCTGCTGGCTTCCCTTTGATTAAGATGAGGAGGTGTGCTGGTTTCAAAGTAAACCAGCAGGAGAAATGAACTCAACATGAGAGAGGTTATAAATCAGAGCTACAATTTAATAATAATAATACAGTAAATATACTGACACAAAGGGAAGTTGCTTTCAACTCCC
>JAWWEV010000001.1:26706801-26754415 GCA_035583235.1 Hafferia zeledoni | reverse complement strand
AATAGAGGGGGTAGAATACACAGCCTTGATCACCCCCACACAGTGCCAACTGGTCCCACCTGCTAAACTAGGACAGGAGGCCAATAGTGGCAATGAAGATGATGGTCCCCTGGCAGACAATCTCAAGAATGTGAAACAATAGGAGACGTTGCAAGAGGCATTTGAAGATAATGCTTTCCAGAGATATAACAAGGTAGAGGCCTGTAAGTACCAGCACACGCCAGAGATGCACTGGAGGGAGCTCTTTGGGGACAGACAACGTGATGGCATTCATCCAGAAAAGGCTCTTGGGTGCCTTGGTGTCTTCCTCCACCCAGAAGATGCTATAGGTGACAATCATTCTGGATGTAGGAAGTGTGAAGAAATCATGAGTCAGACATCAAATCACCATCAGCATGAGGCATCCCAGACAGAGAAACCCCACAAATGTCCCAAATGTGAGAAGGGTTTCAGGTGGAGCTCTGATTTGATTAAACACCAGAGAACCCAAACAGGTGAGAAGCCCTTCATATGCAGTGAGTGGTGAGCTCCCACTGGACTCCCACAGAAAAATGCACACAGGAGAGAGACCTTACCCTTGCCTTGAATGTGGGAAAAGCTTCAGGTGAAACTCTCTCCTTAGGAATCAACAGAGAATCCACTGTGGTGAGATGTCCTTCAAATGCATGCAATGTGGAAAAGGCTTCAGGGATTTCTCAGTGCTCACCCAGCACCACAAACCCCACAGAGGTGAGAAGCCCTGTGTGTGTTCCCAGTGTGAGAAGTGCTTTGATCAGAGTGTTTACTCACCCCAACAGACACCAGGAGTCCACACGGGAGAAAACCTCTTTATGTGTGCTGAGTGTGGAAAGTGTTTCCAAAACAAGACACACCTCAAGTAGCACTGTGAGTTTCACCTGAAATGAACAGGACTGACTTTCCCGAGAGTCTATGAGCATTGGTGCATCACCTTTAAAAAGAATCAATTATAAATTCTATGGTGCTATTAAAAGAAGGAAGAAATCACAAAGGCAAGAGGAAGGTCTCTGTTATAGTACAAGTACTTTGCTGACGAGGTTGAATGGGGTATCAGTGTAGGGACAGAAGTGGGGAATAAGCACCCTATCAGCAGGAGAGGCTTGTCATGGGGATTGAAGGAAAGGATGTGGTAGCAAGAAATAGGAAGGAAGTTCAGCAAAGAAGGAATTTGGTGCTTTTAAGTCTGATTGTTGGGAGCAAGGCTCTTGGAGAGATGAAAAGATCCCACTGTCAGACTGAGAAGGCAAAAATGGCAAAGTAGACTTCAGTAAAGAGAGCTTGCAATTGGGAAACAAGTCACTGAACTGCAGAAGAAAAATTGTCCTTTATTCTCTCTGGCAGCTTCTGTGGGTATTTTAGGACCTCTGTTAAATCTGGGGAAAGATGTCCCAGTTTTCTGGTGTGTGTTGTAATATTCCAACTCTTTGATGTGCTAAGTGCCTTCCTCTATTAAATAGCAACTTTGCTTCTGTTGTTCTCCCCCTTCCTTTCCTGCTCTATTTCTGTGTGCCTGGATTGCCTTTCTGCTCCTACCTCAGTGACAGAGCCATGGCTGCCCCCATCCCTTTGGTTTCACTGAACATTAGGATGAAATATAATTAGCCCACTTGAATAATGAGTGTTACTTTGTTAAGCACCTTTTTGCTTTTCTAAGCAGGGTTTGATATCCACCTTCACCAGTGTTTTGTCCTGTGCATCCTGAGAGATTTATTCAACCCTGGAGCAAGTGAGATAACTGTGAATATGTAAATACATGTGACTGACCTGTAGCTTTACTAGTAGCACTCAGAGGGCTCTGAATTCTGTGTACTTGGGAGTCTTTTGGAGACTTATGGACAGCTCAGAGCCTTCTGCCCAGAAAAAAGTGAAACCTGGCAACTGGAAAGGAACACAGTATGAGTAGTGTTGACTGGAGACTGCAAATGGAGAGGCCCAGAGGGGAATGGATATGGACACAGAAACAGAAGGTACTGGAGGGGAACAGAATTTACAGAGAGGAATGGAAAGGAAACTTTTGGTGAGAAAAAAGCCAAGAGTGTGAGACCTGCAGGAGGCAATGAAGTGCACTCTTGGCAGGATTGCAGATGACACCAAATGGGGGAAACAGCTGACAGGCTTGAAGGCAAAGCTGCCTTTCAGAGGTATGATGTGGGCTGGAGGAATAGGCCAACAGAAACCTTATGGAATTCAACAGGGACTGATGCAAAGTTGTGTACCAGAGCTCAGTCTGACCAGCTGGGGGAAGCTCTGGTGAAAAAATCTGGAAGTCTTGGTAGACATTGAGCTGGATGTGAGGGAGTGCTGAGCTTCAGTATCAAAGGTGGTTGGACAGTATCCTAAGCTTTCAACAGGAGCATAGCAGTTAGTAGATGGAGGGCAATGATTATCCCCCTCTGCTCAGCAACAGTTTGCCATAATACAATGGAGGGAAATAGAGTGGGCACAAAGGAGATTGGAAGGGAAAAAATACATGAGAGGAGTGGAACAAGGTGGGCATAGAGGGCAATAAATAAGAGTGTGCATGCAAGGGAGGGAAGAGGAACAGTATCCATTGAAAGGAATGGAGAGGAAGAAAGCACAGAGAATGGAAGTGTAATGTCTCACCTGCAGGAAGAGCTGAGGCCTGAGAGGACCTACTGATGCTCTGCCAGGGCCTAAAGCAGCAGCACCTAAAGCAGCTGTGTCTCTTCCTTCTCTCCCCAAGCCTCTCCTGGAAATTGCCCTGACTAAGAAAACAGAAGTGTTCTTTCAGGATATTTGATAATGTCACCATGGCAGGAAAAGTGAGTCATCACACACCTGAAAAAGGGAGAGGGGAGATTAAGGAATCTCCTCAGAAGCATATGGAAACCCAAACTCATACACATCAGGCTATGGCTTGGCAGCAGTGACAAACAGCATTAAAGGCTGGAAAGGGATTGCAGAAGTACTTCAACTCTCTCAAGAGCAGAAACCTTTTCTTAGAGACTCCTTTCATAACATTCCCTTGTCCCTGAAGTGCTGGCCAATTGAGAAAGCAAAAGCGAGAAGCACAGAGGGCAGGCAGAGCAGGCTGAGACCTCAGAAACTCAGGTGTGCCATTTGCCAGGCTGTGGAGAACTGAGGGTTTGAAGCCAGTGAACTTGCATGGAAGGATAGGTATGGAGATCTGCAAAACTGGCTAGGACACTTGAGACCTCTTCTGGTTAGTGACAGGATGCACAGGAAAGGGAGTGTGTCTGGCACTGCCTCAAAGGCAGGAGGAGCTACAAAATGAGCCTGCCTGAGGAACAAACCAGCTTGGGGAGACAGTGCCTTTAATCTTGGCCTGCTGAGGGCTTTTGTATGCCCTGGGGACAATGACTCAGAGGATTTGTGCCTCGGGTCACTCCATGCCAGCATGTTGCTGGTCCTTTACTCACTGTCAGCAGTTTTTGCTTCAAAATGCTGTGTAATTCACAGAAAAATGGTAAACTTTGATTCCTACTTAAGTTTACTTGAGTGAGCAGGTGTGACAGTGGAAGGTGCTTCAGTGACAGATTCTTACCCCGTTGATGGAGCAAAGAGAAGAAAACAGGATGTGCCTGGGCTGTCCTGTGTGGATCTGCAGCTCATACCAAAATGCTGAAGGAGCTGAAACATAAGCATGTGGGGCTGTTCTATTGACTTTGCTCCAGGCAAAGGGATGGGATAGGACCTTTGTACACTGCTGCCATGAGATCAGTTGGACCAAATCATGGCCTCTCTGGGGAATTAGTTTCTTTACTAAAACCATCTTTTTTTTTTTTTTTTTTTTAACAAGATATTGAGGCATGAGGGCCTCCTAGTAGTATGGTTATACAGCTAGTTAGTAATCCTCACTCTGATGTGCTGCCATGAGCAAACTCAGATGAGTGAAACTATGCCTTTTGTATGTTTTCAAACTTCAATGCATACATAAGGTTGCTTGATACAGATTCCAACCAGGATTTGTAATTCCAAATTTCATTTTCAAGTCCCTTATGATTGCTGCAAACCTCATGACTCTCCATTCAGTCTCTAGAGGCATTATCATCAGGCAGTGCAGCTGGGGATGGGTCTCCTTCATGATGGGGTGGATCTGTGTGCTCACTAACAGCTGAGAAACTGATGGAGGTGTTAAGAGAACTGCTTGCTCAGTGGAGAAGGGTGAACATGATGACATGGTGGTCTGTGAAGCAGTGGCATTCAAAATAACATCCACAGTATTATTTTTCTGAGTGTTTACAAGGCCTTCAATAGAAGACTGGAAAACTTACTTCTGTGTACCCAGAGTGTGACTGGAGGTTCTGGTGTCTGGTATTGTAGTGCTTCAGGTCTTCCACAGTTAACCAAAGATGTTACTAAAGCAAATAGTAATATTTGCACTGGGACTAGGGCACTGAATAATTAAACTCAGCACAGAATTTAAGCTGTCAGCATCTCTGGAATTATGATTTATTTACATTAGTACTGAGTCAGGTAAAATATTTCTATTCATACCATCCTGTGGATGAACAGAGAAATTCCCATCTCAAAGCTGTTTTCAACAAGTGAGATGTATGTTGAAGAAACAAACAGTGGATCACATCTGTTTGTTCAGACAATATCTACATTTTTGGCCAAGAGTCAAGCTACACATTCTGCAGAAACTCATGTGGCCAGCAGAGAAGAATGGGGACAGCACATGTGCATCTGTCTGCTAAAGTTAGCCTTTGCTCCCAGCTAAAACCTGGTAATAGCATGACTTTTTTTCAGCACTGTTTACTTTTCATCAGTGTTCACAAATACCTTGACTCTGCAGAGGGCCAAGGCTCTCCTGCAATATTTTTCTCCCTTTCATTTTCTTGAAGCTGTTCTGCTGGACACCCATCAGATTTACTGAAACATTGGTAACTTGGAAAATGAGAATGTATGAGAAAGTATTGACCTGAACAAATTTCTCCCTTCTCTCTCTCCACACACTGTCCTTACTGAAACAATATTGCACTTATATTGTCGTTTCAGCCTCACAATGCTTACAGTGCTCAAAGTTTGACTGTCAGGTGAATGGCACATAAAACTGCACAGGGCTCTTTAAAAAGTAAGCAAGATTTGTAACAGCTTTTGCAACCAGGTGGCCTCTGCCTGCAGTGTGTTTGGTAAGGTTGACAAGCACTGAGTGAGTAGAGTGTAGCTGAGTGGCACATATTTGTAAAGTATAATCATAGTTCTAGTGTGAGTTGTGCTTTACAAAAGCTTTAAAGGTGGCTTGGGGTGAAAGAAGGGCTGATGTGTTCACACCATGGACTGTATGGTATCTCATTAAAGTAAGTCTTTGTGCTCCAAAGATGTAGATGTGAGTGTGGACTATGAAGTAAAGTTACCCTCCTCAGGCTGTACTTGACAAACAGATGAACATTTCACTTTTATTTATTCTGAGGATGGGGGCAGTGGAGGGGTCAGTGTGCTGTTACACAAAGTATTCATTTAAATGCTTTGTAGTTATCTGCTGCTCTCCCAGCTCTCCTCTAGCTCCAGACCCTTCTTATTTAGCTGGGTTTCAGCTCCTCTTTAAGCTTAAGCAGCATTACTTTGCAAGTGCAGCCTTCGCTGAGGGATCACAGAGGCAATCCACTCAGCAGTGCACTGCTTGGCCTCTTCCCACGTGTAGCGAGGCACGTAGCCAAAATCCTTCTGTGCTTTTCTATAGGAAAAGGTGAATGGAGTGTTCAGTAGAGTGACCAGGTGACGGTTGGTGGAGGGGATGTACCTGACAACAGGCCGGAGCAGGAAGCTCACGATCTCCAGCAGCAGCGAGAAGTAATACAGCATTGTCAGAGGCATCGGGAGCTGGGGCTCGATTCCAAACCCCAGGTCCTTGGTCAGCTCATAGTTTAGATCTGCATAACTCATATGGGGAGTGTCATCTGAGATGTAGTAGAACTTGCCCCTGACGTGCTTGGCTTTCTGTGGGACCCTCAGGGCTTTGGCTGCCTGCACATGTGCCCAGGCGATGTTCCCCACGTACACGGGGTTCACCAGGGCCTCCTTCCTGGAGAAGCGCAGGTAGACATTTTGGTTCAACAGGCACTTATCCAGGTGACCTTGAAGAAATGGGCATCCTTCTCCAAAAATGTACATGGATCTCAGGGCACAAGTCATCAGCGTGCCACCATCCTTTAGCACCTGGCCATCTGCTTTCAGCACAGAGTCCTCTGCCAGTCTCTTACTTTGGGCATAAGGAAATTTTGATGTACTCTCATAAGCTGTATCTTCATCACCATTGAAAATTGGGTCACCTTTGCAGTTTGGGCCTGTCACTTCTATGGTACTGGTGTATATGAAGTGCTGGACGTTGCAGCGGACACACGCCTCCAGCAGGAGCTGAGTGCCTTCCAAAGTGAAATATGCAAGTCAGTCTAGAGCTCCCCAAGCAGGAAAAGGAGGACTTTTTAGATCAGAAACAGCATATCTGGCCTGAGCTTGGCCAGATATCCCCTCTCTGCAGCTGCCAGAATCCTGTCCTGAACTGGAAAGTTTGTTTGGTAAAACTGAACCTGCCCTGAATCTGTATTTAAGTGGTACCAGTGCACCTTCCATACTTGAACAAGGGTGAACATTTGGTCTTAATTGCATATTGTGGGGTTCTTCTATGCCAAGAACCTAATTTTGTTCTTCCTCAGCTTAGCATAAGTACTGACCAGAGATTCAGAAGCTTGTGCCGATTTCTTGGATTGACTTGGCTGAAGGCAGAGAACCTTCAGAAGCTGTTCCACTCATTAGGTACCATCCATTCTGTATGCTGAAACCCTTATTTTCCAGGCTGGAAGATGCCCTTGGGTGGTTTGCTAAGCAGGGACAGAAGCAATATGGAACCTGACTGTCTGCTCTAAAATCAGTTACACTCTCAGTGCAAGTTTACCCATTATTCAGCTGACTTGAGAGAAAGGCTTGAAGAGACTCATGGCAAAACAAGGCATGATAACGTGTAGGCAAAGTGCAGTGAGCAAAGTGGGCAAAATATGGACAGATTAATGAGTGAAAAATAGGAAGAATTATGAACTGAATAGTGTTAGGGGACCAAAATTGCTTTTTTTCAAGCTTGAACAAGAAAAAGAAAGAAGTTGATACAAATAAAAACTAAATCTCAATGAGGCTTCAAGAAGCACTAAAGAAGCAGAAAGAAAAGACATTACCCAGTCAGAAAAAAATTAATGTGAAAAATGAGTTCATAGAAGTTATTATGTTTAGATGACACATAAGCCAGGGTCATCTGGAAAATTAATTGATTAATAAAGTGTATTATTTTAAAAATCAATACCTTAATTCCTGCCATCAATGCTGTTTAGAAAGTGAAGGAAAGTAATAAAGTGCAGAAGGGACAGATAAGCTCAAATGAGATAGCAAGTTTTAAAGGAAGCAAACATAAAATTATCTTGACAGTTGGTATCTGTTCAAGATCAATTTCACCCAAACAAAATGTGGTTTATTTGCAAATCATGGTTGTGTGTATAAAATGTAAAGATTTTTACAATAATGGGAATTTTAGTATCTTTCATTTATCATGTAATAAAGTAAATCTTCCATGGAGTGGGTCTCCATGTTTTGCTTGCACATCAAGCCCTTCTGGCTGAGGATCTGACTCACAGAGTGTACTTCTGTTTAGATTATATTTCATTATGTTCTTAATTCTCTTCCTTTAAAAAATTTGCTTTTCTTCCTTCCTAAAAAGATATTTTTGCACTGAGGCAATGTGTGAGACAGATGAAGGCCCTGTATCAGGATGAGTTTAACTTGTTCCTTTCTGCTCTGGTTTGTGAACATCCACATCTGAATCCTTGAAACATTTATATTATAAAAGTTCTATTTTCCAGGAGCAACAAAACTTTCACCCTGCAAGCCTATCAGGTACATAGTGGTGTCTTAGCTGGTCAGAAAGTCAGAAGAGCTTCAGAATGGAAACGTAAGGAAGCAGGAAAAGAAGGACAGCTGTATTTACTGACCAGGGTCAGTTTGCTCTGGGAGCAGGACTGGTGTGTGCTTCCATTCTAGCAAATGTTACCAGCTAACCTTCTCTGGCCCAGTGGGCTTTTCTCATCCATAGGCAAACATTGTTGGCAGCAGAGTAGGGAAGGGGAGTCAGAGCTACAAAGCTTTCTGGTTTGGGGACATTTAATATTTATTTGTTTGGGGGGGGGTTAATATTATTTTTCCCCATGGATTTAGGCAACACATTCTGCTGGGAAAAAAGAGACTGCAGCAGGAGCATGGTCATAAAGACAGAGCTTTGCAAATCCTCTTTCTGAACTACCAGCTCTGTATATTTTCATACTACCCAATGCAAAGGTTTCCAGGAACTTGCCTTTCTGCTCTTCCTCCTGACAGGGACCAAAGAGGCTGCCCATTGGGCTCTAATTTGTTGTCACTGGCAACTTGTGACTTTGAGCAGAAAGGAAAGGTTCTGGAAGCAGAAGGTGCTGTCAATGAGTCAGGCTAAAACAGCTATAATGCCATCTTACTGTTTGTAAGGTGCATGTAAGAGGCAATTCAACTACAAAGAATCCTCTCCTGCTCTGAACACTGGCAGATAGCAAATATTTGTAAAAGTGGTGCCTGTAGAGATATGTTCCTTATTTTTCTCTGAAGAAGCCCTGTATCTGTGGCAGAGAGGAACAAAGCACTGGGAAAACTATCCACGTAAATCAGAACATCTTCCCCAAACCTTCACCTGCTGAAGCACTGACCAAGGAGAGCAGTGTGCATGCAGTTTGGGCAGTATTAGTTCTCTGAAAGGCATATAGAGTTTTGGGATCACAGGGAGAGGGGTGAAGTTGTTCTTTTAGGTAATACATTTAAACATCCTGGCAAGTGATGCTTCACAAGCCATTTGTAAGTCAAAAACATTCCCCTTCATCTGATGTTTTCAGCAATAATGGGGGTTCCTTAGTAGAAGGGCAGATCCCCTCACTGAGTCAGTGAAACCCTTCCCTCCCATAGCTTTGAGTTTTTCAGGCAATTTTTAATGATAAACTCAAGGTGGGAGAGTGCTTGTTCCTCTCAACTGCCTTCTTGCACACAGAGACTTAATGGCAAATGGAAGGATAAGAAGAAAAAGAATAGGAAACAAAGAGCCACAGGCTCTGGGATGTTATCAATGCAATATTGCTGTATTTGCAGCCAAAGCCTGCAGTGTTTGTAAAAATTGAGAAAGGTACACAGGCAGGAATGTTATCTGAGGAGGGAGAATAAGAACTGATTTCTGAGATGGGCATTGGGATTTCAGACGTGAATTGCTTTCAGAAAGTTCTGCTGAGCATGGATTTATGGCTATGGCCACTGAAGGCAGAGCCTGTGCAGATCTCAGGATGGGCATGTGTCAATGTTGACAAGAGTGAATGATCTAGCACTGCCCTGCAGTGGGAGACTGGGTGTGGGGAGGCCCAGAACTGCACAGGGCTGGCTGCATGTACATGCTTTGCACTCTCAGGTGTGCCTGTGCAAGATGCAGAACAACCCCGTTAACTTGGCTCAAAATAAACACAGGCCAGGTGCTCCCTTTCTTGAACAGATGGTGGTCAGGACGTGGTAGACATGGGTTTGAGAAAGGTGTTTCACCTGCTCACCTGTTACATTGACTTCCCAGAGCAACTTCTTCTCTATGAGGCCCAGGGTGTCGATAAGGGAAGCCGTGTGGATGACAAGGGACACCCCCTGACAGGCACGGTGCAGGAATGTCACATCTCGGATGTCCCCTTCCAGGATTTTCACCTCAGTCTTACCCTTGAACTCTGCAAGGGCAGCAGAAAACAAAGACAGACCGTACAAGCATCCTAAGATGAGCATTGAAAGGAGTGGTGAAGGGCTGATCACCCCAGCACAGAGGTGATATTTTAAGACTGGTGAAACAGAAGACATTTTCCAATGACTATATTGTCAAGTACTAATTACAGTGCTATAAAGGCCTATATTGCATTACCTACCATATATTTGGAGCCAATACTCAACATGCTTCTTTCTTTTTTATTCTTTAAAGAGAAATTTTTGCACTGATAACAAGCTTCCTTCAGGTGTGACTGTTTTAAAGCTCACAGGGGAATAGCTTTGGCTATGCCTGTTCTGAAGACTTGGTGACTATAGATGTGTTAAACCAAGTGTGCCAAACAACCAGGCACTGCCTGCTCCTGTTTTCAAAGTGATGAATGATCCCTCTCCACCCACAGCATGTCAGCACAGAGATGTGTTCACACCTATTTTCTGCCCCTTGCCCTTGCCCATATTGCAGCTCTTCTGATACGTTACATACAGTGCTGACACATCTTTTTCTTGTACCTTTGCCAGGGTTTACTGTGCCTCTTCTCACTCCAGCTCTGGCTCCATTTCAGTGTCTGGCTGTGGGGCCTTTTTTAGATGCACATCTTATCCGGGCTCTCAAGACTGTTGTGCTGGGCTACCTCAGCCCTGGCTTGCTTTAAGTCCTGATTTTTAAGCCCTCTGCTTCCACAGCAGCTTGTGTGTGTGTGACCCCAGTGGAGCTCCAGGTCTCAGAGCCATCCTTCCCTGAGCTGTGCCAGACAGAAGCATCCTTTCTTCACCCCAAAACTACACTAACAAAATTTACAGTCTGAGGCAATGCCACTTTCCTGGGAAGTCATCTGGCCTGGCAGCAGCAATGCTGTGGGAGAGAAAGGGACTTTCTCAGCATGACTCACAACTTTTAAGGAGGTGGTGTCATTGCAGCAAGTCCTCTCTCGGAGCCTCTGCTGTGGCTGCACTAGAGGGCTCCCCAGGCACAGCTCCTGGGGAGGGACTGCAGCACAGGCAGATCCTCCGTCTTCTTCCACCATAATCAAATGCCCCTTTTAGATAAGAGAAGAAGCTGATCAGGCTTTTAGCCTGAACCGTGACTGAAATCTTGTGCATCATAGTGCTTTGTCACCAGCTCCAAAGCAGGCAGTATTTCATCCCATGTATTAATATGAAACACTAAGAGAGACAGTTGTTGGGATCTGGATCTGAGTGGAAATACTTTTTAAAAGGCTTTATCTCATTATATAGAATGCTACCATGTAATCCTGCATTAATTTAACAACTACTGTGATGCAACAGGCTTGAGGAGCTTTTAGCCATAGGTAGGTTTCACAACATAAATTCTGACATGTGGCCCCTGCAAAATCATCACAGTACCCAGGCAGAGTGCCCAGGCACAGGAGTTACAAAAATGGAAGTTTTTACACATGCAAGTCAAAGCTTTCAGGAAAAGTATAGAAGAAGCCTGTCCTTTTCAAAGCTAATCACAAGGATAGTTGGTAGCAGTCTCTAGAAATCTCCTGTCTAGCTGCTTTGTGCCTTGTTTGGGCTTGCAGTTTTTATGTGTGGTGTGAGTCACAAAGTCTGCTCCTCTCTTCCATTTTAGCCAGCAGAAGTTGCCACAGTAAGTACAGAATGGGCCTTGCTCATTTTAGCAGCATCATCCACATATCAGGGACCAGCAGACTGATCTTGTTTTGCTCTGAGTGAAGAGAAAAATACAGGTGAACTTGGAAGCAGAGAGAGTAAACAAGAAATGACTGACAGACAGGGTTTTCGGCCTGAGGTGGACAACAGAGAGGAACTTGATTTCTATCTACACAAACCATTGCCCAGGCATCAAAAAAGCACGTGTGTCAGGTCAAAGGTGAAGGAACAGAATAAATTCAACTCAGCTCTCCATTTTTGCACAAAGCAATTATGAGGAAGTACCTACCCACTGGGAAAGCTTTTTCTACTTCACCAGTGGTTTCTGCATCCTGTGACTTGTAAGCAAACTCCCTGATTGCTGTGGAGTAATTTTTGCCTGGGAATGCAGTGATTTCTCAAAAAAATTCAGTGTCCTGTTGTGAGCAGTGTTTGACTCAGCAATCCAATCAGACTATTTGCCCTAAAGTCTCTTTCTTTTTGCTGTGTGTTATTTAAAGTTCAGGCAAACAGCAGTGTCTCTGGGACTTAGCTTGAATTTCTTTTATAGAGGACCCAACATCTGTGAGGTGGAGCATGGGGAAAGGCATTCCTCTTGAGAGCTCTCAATTTTCCTGGTTAACTGGATGGTTCATTAAAAGGGTCTAATTTGTGTATTCATAGGAGAAAAATTAAAACTGCATCTTATTTAAATTTGTAAAGGGTAAAGCAATTTATTGGCGTCTGTAGCTCAGAGAAGCTGAAATGTTTATTCTGCCCCACTTTCAGCTACTTGGATGTTCTGTTTCTACTCTGCCTTTCTGTTTTGAATTTCCTGATAAAGGCAAATTAATGTCTGCAAGGTTGAGCAAAAAGATAGTAATTTTTCCTCAGAAAAAGTCCTGGAAAAAAGCCCCTCACATTCCTTCTCCCTTCGTTTTCCTTCTCTTTTGAAGCAGTATTGAGTTAGCAGTGCAAAACCACTCAATGCTCAAGCATCACACAATCTCTAAATGTGTCTCTGAAAAATGACATGAAAAGAGGGTTCAGGAAGAGAGGGAAGAGATGTGCAGAGAAGTGTGACAAGGGCAAGTGAGAAATCCTCTTGAGAACAACACTGGAGTTCTAACTTTGCCAGAAATGCCAATGCAGTAGTGAATGCAAAAAGAATTGTTTAAAGTGGAAGCACAGGAAAGGCAGAAAGAGAAATCTGAAGCAGATATGAGATGTAGGAAACCCAAGGCACCAAACTACCACGTTCAACCTGACCTTCATTCTCAGCCTCACAATGTAACTGGATAGACTCCAGCTCACAGCACTTGACATTAATTGGATCATCCTGGACCCCCCCAAGGCTGTGGAAGAACATAAATGCCACTGCTCTACACAGACTGAGTGCAATGGCCAAGGTCTCAGCAGGAAAGCTATTTGGACAAAAGAGGAGTGTCCCTGAGTGTCTCCTGGCACAAAGAGCTGTAACCTGCACATACTCTTCTGTCTCTGCCCTGACTCTGCAAAGAGATGGCAAGTTCAAGGTGCTCAAGATATTAGTGAGAAAAAAACCCAACACACAACTCTGCTTCTGATTATTCAATAAATCCAGATAACATCCGCTAGCAAGTGAAAGTCCCTGCAATAAAAATAATGCAGGTCAGGAGACTCCAGCCCCACAGGTTTTATAGCAACCCTGCACTTGGAATAGGAGTCACTGTGATAGAGAAAGGCTTGAAAGGGAATGGCAGGGAAATATTTCAGGTAGTCCCAAGCACATGCACTGGCAGGATGCTTGAGATGTAACCAGAAGGGCTGATGCAGACAGAGGAACTGCCTGTCAAAGTCCAGGAGTTCAAGTCTGTTTAAACACATCTGGGATGCCAATCTATGGATCCTATTACTGTTTCATGGGGAAAATAAGGCTTTGTTAATTGATTTTTCCCTAACTCCTGTGCTAGTTAGATAGGCAGCAGGAATGATAAAAGAACAGGAGAAGGAGTGTGTGGGCAGTGGTCAGTGGAGGAAGAAGGGAGGCTAAGAAAAGAGATCATAAACCTTGCCTATCAACAACAGAAAAAGAACAGGGAAACCTTTGCAGCAGCTCATCCAAGATTGTGCCCACAAAAACACTTGTTTTCACTTCCTAGAATGCTCCTTTATCCCCACAAAGCTTTTCTGGTCCTAAACAGTGCAGATACCTCTTGTTACTGCTCTTCTGCATCAGTGCTAAACTATACACACTCCTGCTGCCTCAGCCTCTACTGCAGCTGCAGGTTTTGTCTCTGTGGGAACACTCAGGACATCAGAGCAGGAAGGGCTGTGGCAAGGCTCAGGGCCATCTAGCAAACCCTCAGTTAAATGCTGAGTCAGAATTAATGAGGAAGAAGTTTGAGTTGTATAAAACCGTCATAAAGACTTTTGCAATTTACACCAGTTTTACAGTGCGCTGTTACTGTTCTTCGAAGACACTGAAATGCTCTATAGAAAGATTGAGGCATTTTAGAAAATCATATGGAGATACTCTGTAAGGGTCCCCTGTACAGAATAAGAAGAGTCTCGAGGTGGAGATGTGATGGAGGAAAGCATTGTTAAGTAAATGTAATGTAAGGACTTATGACTTTGATTGAATTTCGGTCCCTATGTGACTTTTATAGATGTGCTCAGTATCCCAGGAAATGGGACATTTGAAATACAATGCTCTGAGCTGCTTTCCCTGCCACAGACTCTTTCTGACACTGAGTGTGTCACTCATTTGTGCTGCCTCCAGTCCTATCAAGAAGCCAGAGTCCTGCCTTGCACTGAGCAAACTGGTCCTGCCTTTTTGCTTAGCATAAGGGTTCTGCTCCACAGGAAACTGTGATAATGTTAGTAGCAATGATTTTTAAAATACCTCATCACAACTCTCAGGCAGAAGATCACTATTAACCAAACTAACAACAGGCTGAAGAAAACTGTTAGAATTTGCACCGACAACTTTGTCACTGCATTCTAGTCTGGCACATCAGAGCTCAGCACAGCATGTTCTGGATAACACTGCCCTCCTGTCCAGAATAGAAAAGCTTGTGTTTTCCTTTCCCCCAAGCAGAAGTGTCAGATTTTTGCATTAAGTTTACTCTGTGGGTTTTATTGTAATAGAAGACAGGTTGAAGACAGCCTGTTTACTGCATGAAGAGGTCTCTCTCTCCCAATCTAGAGAAACTTCAAGCCTGATAAAGAAAATGCTTGTTTTCACATTTTACATCTGATTTCTGAGCTTGAAGGAGAGGGAGGGACAAAACAAGACTTCCTTGAAATAAAACCTCTATCTGCAAAGCTAGTTTGGATGACAGGTAAAGACTTTCAAGCTATCCTTGTGACACAGCAACACACAAACCTGCAACACACAGCCCTCATGAATTGGTTCTTACTTTCAAATCTCCTGAGTGCTTCATCACTGAAGGCTTTGTCCAGCAGCCGGAGCTCAGCCAGCGGCTCCTCTTCTTCCAGCAGCAAGCGCACAATCCTCTGGCCAAGAAATCCTCCTGCTCCTGTCACCAGGCAGCTTACCCCAGCCAGGGACATTGCTCTGGGTTGCTCCTCGGTGGTGAACTGCCTGTCTCTGGAGCTTAGACTGGCTGGTTCACCTCCTGCCTGAGGGAATGAACATATGACATCAACCTCTGGAGTTCTTACAAATCAAAAGGTATTACCAGAAGGAGAGACTAATGAAAGGTAAAGTCTAATCCCTACAACAAACAGCAATTTTTTAAGCATGTTTTAACTTTTGCTAGCTATTCCTATTCAGAAGTAGCATATTTTTTCATGCAAAGGAAAAATCCTTTACAAACTATTACAAATGAATGAAAACAACACTCAGAATCAACTTCAATGCCAAACAAACCCCACAGAAGTCTGCCTTGGTTCCACCTCTCTGACCCTCAGAAGACTGTGGGGGAGATTTGCCTGTATTTATATACTGCCGAGCACTACCCCAGTCATTTTGCTCCCCCTCCCTCTTGAGTGCCTCCTTTGTTGTGGTTCTTCCACACCACCACCCCTCATGAAGAAGAAGGCTCTGGATGCAGTGAGGTCTAAGCCTATATATCGTCCTGCAGCCCTAAATTCTCAGAGAGTAAACCCTCATGCTACTAATTCTCTCTAGCTGCACTTACTTGTGTAATACAGTGCCAACATGAAGGTAGGGAGCTTTAAAATTAAACATAAATAGCAGGATTAGCTATTTAGAGTGGTTTGAGGAGTGAACTCTAATGCAGTATATTTTTGGATACTGGGTTTCCCCATAGCATGGGTTTCTCTGTGCAAAATCAAAAACTAACCTCTGGGATTTGGTGTTTTGGTGTTTTGTTTTTTTTTTTTCTGGTATACTACAGGCATTGGAGGTGATGAAATGGTTTGATGTACCATTAAAGTCAAATTAACGCTGTGGGAGAAAAAAATTTACCTCTGTAATGTCTGGTGTGAGTGTACCCGGTCAAAATACGGCTGTGCCTCTGCAGTGAGCTGTGTTGTTCCTTGTTTACATCTCCAAAACCCAGGGAAAATGCCCAGGTGTTTCTCCCTAGGGTTTCACTCCAGTTGTAGCAAAACTGTTTTCTAGTGTGAAGCCAGGGCAGGGCTTTGGCATTAGCCTGAAGCTCCTAATACCTGCTCTGCCTTCCTGGGTCTGTCAGAACATGCTGGCTGCAGCTGTATTTCCTCTCTCTCTCTCACAGGGGTAGACAAACATCCCTGCTGAAGGAAGATGATAAATACATAGCTGCTATAAGTGAGAAGGAATTTATGAAGAAGCCCAGCAACACAATGAATTAGTCTGAAATCACTGGAAAAGGGATCACTGATTTTGGGCACAAATGGAATGGATATCTAAAATGCTTTCTTCCATTTGTGTGACTGTCTGCTAAGCTCCCTTTTTTATTCTATCATAGATTTTGTTCACTCATTAAAGAGAAACCTGGAGAAAAGCTGTAGAAGAAGCATCCCCCACGTTGTTACTTTTTGAGAGCAAAACTGGGCCTGCAAGTGACAGGAAGAAAGCAAAACCATTTCTGTTGGAGGAGAAAGGTTTCTAGCTGACATAGATGTCAAAGTTTTGGCAACTGTTTCAATCCCAGCATCCTTGAAAATCCTTTCCTTACCCCAACAAAGCTTTAAAAAAATTGTTATCAGTGCTTCTTTCCTTGGCTCTTCACAGGCAGGACCTTGACATTGGATGTTCTTATCAGAAGCTGCTGCAAATTATTTTTGTGCACTTTGCAAGGAAAAATAACTGGCCAAAGCCTGTTGATGCAAGGGGTGCTTTCTGTAACAGAGCCTCCTTTTTACTGTTAGAAAAGAAATAAAATGCCTTTAAAAAGGCATTATAATAATGGATAACACAACATAGCCTCTTAGGATAGAAAACACTCCCCTATACCACACTTGCCCATAAAAATGACCCAGTTTATCAGGGGTAGAGTTTGTATGAGATATGAGGGCTGCGTAAGGGACTGCAGGGAGATTTATTATTGCAGTGCTTTTAGGCGCTACTTGGACAAATGCTTGGCTCAGTTTGAGGGAATTTTATACATCACTGCATAGCAGACTTCATCTCAACTGCCATTTGTGGATGTCAGTGGTCAGACAGCAGCATTTTGCTCAATTCATGCTCAGACAACTTGTGCTTCTGGCAGTCCCACCTAAAGACAACACTTTCACCTTTTGTTTCTTGTAGACATTGCTATGTGGGGTTGCTGGGTGGCATGACAGCTCCTCTGTGCTGCAGGCAAGAGTGGCTTTGGTGTTCCCCAAAGGACACAGAGGCAGATTCTGGAATGGGCTGTACACCCCAGAACGGTGTCAATAAGCAGCAAGGCCAGAGCCCACCGGACCCCTGACCAACAGGAACAACTTGGTGAAATTCTCAGTTATTGCACAGGTGTGGGATTTGCAGACTAAAACATAATTCAGCAGCATCTAAAAAAGTTAACCAATTCTGCATTCCGTGTCAAGTCATTTTTTAACTATGTTGATGTTTTCTCTTTGACTTCACTGTAGAACAAAGCCATCAAATCTGATATTTTGCTGTAGAATGGACTGCATTACTAAGAGTATCATTTTAGAAAATCAGAGTTTGTACATTTGGCATGTGTTGGAGAATTGCTACACGTGGACTAAGTGGATATGTTAGTGTATGTGACATCCATCATGGCCCATCACAGCTGTGTCCCTAATTTCTGGTTCAGGAACAGTGTTGATCCTCCGGCTTTATTCAGGCTTAACGTGATGGATACTTTGGGGTAGTGGCTGGCAGGTGTTAGAGAGTTCTTACTCTTGTCACAAGAAGAAAATGGTATTGGAAGGAAGAGTAGTGGAAATGAGAAGACAGAATGAGAAATAGTGAAGGGAAACTTCCCAGAAGTATTGAGAACAAAGTGTATCATGGCACTGGAATGATTAAATGCAGTAACACTGCAGAGCTTGGCAGTTTTAGATGGGCTAAAATGTACTTTTACAGAGAACAATGCTGTTTAATTGTTCAATCAGGAAAGAGAAGATATCCAGGATTAAGAGAAGAACAGGAAAGGAGTTTCTAAAGTCTGCCCTATTGTCTGGACTAATGAGAATTGAAGGAGGGGAAAGCAAAGGCATGGTCATCATTTAACCAGACTTTTTGCTGTCTAAACATGGAGTAATTGTGACCAAAACCCACACACATACACACGAAATATTCGTGGTGCTTCTTGTGAAAAATTTACGTGTTTCTTACCACCATGTGCCTGTAAGCTTAAAATGCCTGGATGCTGACATCTCTGGGAAAGACACTGTGCTGTGAGACAGATTTCCTCAAGGAAAGCTTCTGCCCTTCAGAGCGGGAAGCACTGTTCCCTCTTGGAAACATTTTCCTCTCTCTTCTGGTTACACATTGACAAGAGGGAACAAGATTTAAATAATTAACTTGTAGACAGCTGTCCTGAATCAAACTCTGAATAAATACAACTTTTCATAGTGGGAAACAGTTGTAAGACACTTTAATCAAGGTATGAAGATAATCACCTTAAGAGGCCTCTATGTTTCTGTCTTCAAACCCAAAAAAGAAAATACCTTCTATTTCAGTAGTATCAAAATTCTTCCAGTAGAAGGGAAAAAGTGATTGTAAATGCTTCTTACATGATCTCCAAAATCAAAGAGACTTATTTGTAGTAGTCTTTGCTATATTAGACAGCACATGAGTTGGGCAATTACCTAGAAACAAACATTTGGTCTCCTTTCCCCTTTTGTTTCAGGAAGAACTGTTTCCTCAGTTGAAATTGATTTAAAGGCTGGAGGAATTTTTACCATATACCAAAGGAAAATGTTTATATTTGGACTCATTTTGTAGATAAACTACCTTTGTAAACAGACTGATTCCCTATCCCTGCTACATCCTCCGGGGATGCTGTGAAACAGCAGGGTTTGATTAGTCTTTAACCCAAAAGTTCACGATCTTTAGGCACAATTTTTTTTGAAAAATTTAACCTTGATTGAATTTTTATCAGAGATATTCACAACAACCAAATACAGAAAGCAGAACAGAGTGAAGACAAGAGGACGTGAGTCTTTGGTACACATTGGAAAAGGCTTAATCCAGATCATAGAAAAATTCTGAAGTCTTGGCATAGCTGTAGAATGGGTTTGTTAAATAATCTCTCAGCCTAGTCAAACCCTGTGAGCTCTTATTTTAAGCTCACTCACCAAATATCTTTCATTTTGCCTCAGAAAAGTCTTCCTGCATCCTCTTTCAGAGAGATACATGTGCTGTGTTTGCAACTCCATGGTGGTTGATCATGGCAGCACAGTAGTACAACATGGTACAGATCTCATGTGTGGCTCTTATTTTATGATTCTATGATATTCCCCAACAATTTAGATTAAAAGTTGCTTCCGGAGGTCTCTGGCCCAACTTCTTCTCAAAGCAGCCTCAGATCAGACAAGGTTGCTCTGGACCTTGTCCAGTCAAGTTCTGAATATCTCTAAGGATGGAGGTTTCACAACCCCCCTGATGCAGTGTCTGACCCCCCTCACAGTCAATTTTTTCCTCTCTAATTTCTACCTGGGATTTTCCTCATTGCAGCTTGGGCCCATTGCCTTTGACCCTTTTGCTGCACACATCCAAGAAGTTGGGCTGGATTTTCTCCAAATCAGTAATGAAAGACAGTGATGTGATCCCCCCCACCCTGATGCCTTTAGCCTTCTCAGGACTGGATACTCCCAGTTGTCTCATTCTCTTCGTGTACATCCTTGAAGTCCATCAACATGTGCAATAATTTCTGGGTCTTATCTGCTGGGCTGTCAGTCTGCTGACAAGGTTTATTGTTACTGGAAGAGAGAGGAAGGCCTCCATGTGAAGGCCTCTGGAAGATCACTGCAGACACTCTTATCTCAGAGAGAAATTAAAGTCTAAACAGAGAGAGCTAACAGGGGTAGTTTCTTTCTTCTGCCTCCTTAGGGCAAATTTGAAGTAGGGTTTATGTAGAAGGTCACTTTTGATAGCATGGTTCCCCCTGCATATGCCATGGATTTGTGCACCAGGATATTTGCCAGCTGCAGAGCAGGCTGTGGCAGGGGGTTTGCACCACTGAGAGGTGGCCCTTTGCCCCAGAAGTGGCTCTCTGCTGCAGGCCCACCCTTGAGACATCAGCTGAAGAGCAGTTTTACCACCTGCCCTTGGGATGCACATGCCCAGTTCTGTGGGGATTCCCATTTGGTATTGATTCCCATGGCACGCTGCTTGCACAAAGCTGACTGGCAACATCTTCCCTTCCCCTTGCTCTGGGGGGGATGCAGAGCTATCCAGGCATACAGCATTGCCTCAGTTTTGGAATACATGCTGGTTTGAAAGGGGGAAACAGGCTAGGAGGGTATTCCCTGTAATTGTATGGTTTGAAAAATCAGATAGAAAATTTGTATGGCTTTAAAGGGCCAATAGCAAGAGACAGGACTGGAGAAGAAGATACTTCGGCTCTGTGATGCTGCATATGCCTGCAGTCCTGGACCCTTGCTAACCTTTATTTATTTGCAAGTGCTCCATACTTTTTCAAATTTGGCTCCAAATGTACTCCACTAGACATCCAGGTCAGAGGATTTGCCAACTAGTGGCCTCTGTAAATGTCTGGTTTAAGATGTTTATCCTATTTTATACAAAAAACTTATAGAACATCATGATCAAACACTGCTATTTCTATGGCTACCTTAGTAGGGTTCACACATCCTTCAGCTCCACCTGCCCTCCTATCCTTCATCCCCCAGTTCCAGTGTCATGGGAAAAATAGAGGAGGTGATACAAAATGAACTATGATGCTTTTTTCATGATGTGACACTGCTTTTCCTTTAAAACAGATTTTGATCTCATGTACTCAGCAATGGTGTAAATTAAGCCACTGGAAGTCAGCTCAGCAGTGCAACTTCCATCACTATTATTTCAGCTCCAGCAGACTCTCTGAGTTTCTTAAGATGGCTTTTCTCCTTGAAAGATTCCCTTCAGGATTGTAACAAAGGCATGCATTCCAGCATCTTGGCTTTGTTGGCTTTAAATGAAAGCTGAGACTCTGGAGCCTGAAATTAGTGGTTCTTCTGCCTCAGCAGAGCAGTTTTGAGCACTACCTCATCTGCAAGGAACACAGACTGCTGCGAGAAGCAGCATGAACAAACCATCAGACTGGCTGCATGCATGGAACATTGAAAGAGTCTGACTGCAAGTGAAAGGTATCTAAGTGAAATTTCAGTAGGAAATAGATGATCTTTCAGTACTTGGAGTTCTCCAGACAAAAGGGATTTTATTCAGTAAATGGAAGTATAGAATAAGGAGCAAAGGTGTAGATGGTCAACTACTAGGGAGACAGAGGAGCTCATTTTCATGAAAACAGAGCATAAATGCAGTTATCCCAGCCTCTCACCACCTGCTTTCCCATTTCACAGCAACAGCTCCAGAAGACAGTAGCTAAACTCAGGCACTTGCTCACTCTCACCCTTTCCGTGTCCATGTCTAGGTCTTATAGATTATCCAGAATCAGGGGCTGCACTGGTGAGTCTGACCATAAAAAACAGTTATAAGAAAACCAGGTCAGGTCTTACCAAACATTTTAAGATCACACTGCATTTTTAAGGATTACCCACATTAGCAGTTTTCATGTATGTACAATCCCAGTTTACCTAGCCTCATTTAAAAGATCTGATTAAGCCAGAACAGTTAAATCAGTTAAACTCTTTATGGAAATTCAGCTTGTTTCCAGTTACACTGGCCCAATTCCCCACAGATTTGCATGCCACACATAACAAAAACCAAATATGCACATAAAAGATTTAGCCATTTAAAATAGATAATTCTTTTTACACCTTTGCTTGGGCAGCATTATATAAATATTAAAAAACAAATCATGTTAAACTCCTCCCAGGGAGAATAATTCAGAATAAATACTCATGCTGCAGCCTATTGACACAGGCAAACCCTGAGGGACACCAGCTCCAAATAATAGAGTGTCAGTAGATTTCTGCCCTGGCTGTAAGACCCTATGTGCCCCCACACTCCCTCATCTCCATTCCCCAGCAGCTCCCTCAGCTCTGGGAAGCAGCAGGCTTCCTTCCCACCCACTCTGGGCAGCCAGAAAGCAGCTCTGACACAGCCAAGGCCCATTGGCTGCCTCATGGGGAGGCAACACTCATGTCTCAGGAGGAAACTTAGACAGGGAAGGGATGAGCACACATTTCTGTTACCTTGGAGACCAAGTGTTTATGCTGGCAGCAGGTGTGACACTGCCTCTGAGCCATCCTCAGAGAGCAAAGGCCACACGGTGCTGGGGTGGTGCCAGCAGCTCCTGCCTACTCTGTTAGGCTGTGCTGGCTGCCCTTACCCATGGGCACAGACCAGGTGGGTTATGTACCCACTGCCACAAACCTGGGCTGTCCTCTGAGAGCAAACAGGTCCTGACTGCTACTCAGATGAGTTTGCCTTACAAATTAACTATAGAGTGAAGGATGAGGCTCTCTCAGCAGGGAGCAAAGGGTGCTGCTTTGGTTACTAGGGATTTCATTGCTCTGCATTTAAAAGCAGTGGGCAAGACCTGCCCCACCTTCAAAGGGTAGCTGGTGTGCCTGTTAGCTGATGCATCTTGTTTCTGTGTCTGTTATGAATACATCCAGGAAAAAGCCAAGCTATGGAAGATATCAGCCACAAGACTTACTGTGCCAGAGCAGGAAAGGTGTGGAAATTGAGTTGCAGTCAGACTAGGTAGGAAAATCAAGTGCAAAAAGCAAGGCACATAGTCTGGCTGTCCAGTGTAACAGAATTGGGGAGTAAGGTCCAACACAGGTAATGCCATGGAACAGCCAGTTTAAAGCAAATGTATTTAAGCAAATAACAATTACCCAAAATGTTAAGGAATTCATTGGTCTCAACAAAAGCAGAGCACAACCTTTGCTAACATGGAGACTTTCCTAATCTCTTCAGAAGCTTCCTGAAGGCCTTATTAGATACTTATTGCACCTCCTTCTTCTGTTTTCAGGGACCTTTCTGTTTTGGGACCTCAGCTTGAGCTGCCTGTGTTTTGTGGGCATTGCAGGAGGAATTTCACAACTTGGAGAACTGAACCAGGTGTCGGCCAATCTCTGAGACGCTGGCACAGCCTGAAATACATGAAACATCAGTGAGAGAGAAAGGTTTGTAGATGAAGCTTGTAAGCCCCCCTCTCTAAATTACAGTCTTGTCTTGTGTAAGCCTGGTTGGGATAGATTGGCACTACAGTAGCTCTACTCCTCAATGGCTTTTTCAGCCTTGAGTTTGGGTACTGGACTTCCCACACAGGAAGAGTTAGAAACATGAAAAAAAAAAAAAATTATTCTTATCACAAGCGGAGCAGGGTACTATCTAATCCAGTCAGCAGAAAAAAGGGACACAGGAAAGATACAGGAATTGCTGTGTGCCAAGTGACTGGAGGTGGAGATTTGCACTGCCATTTCATCTGGTCAGACATGGATGGAACAGAGGTGCTGGTTGACAGCTGGCTGGACATGAGCCAGCATGTGCCCAGGTGGCTAAGGAGGCCAGTGGCATCCTGGCCTGTGTCAGAAACAGTATGGCCCAGTGATCATCCCCCTGTACTGGACACTGGTGAGGCCACACCTCAAATCCTGTGTTCAGGAGAGATTTAGATTGGATATTAGGAAAAATATCATCACAGAAAGGGTTATCAAGCATTGGAAGAGGCTGTCCAGGAAAGTGGTTATGTCACCATCTCTGGAGGTGTTTTAAAGACATGGAAATGTGGTGCTTAGGGACATGGTTTCATGGCAGACTTGGCAATGCTGGGTTAGGAGTTGTACTTGATGGTCTTAGAGGTCTTTTCCAACCTAAAAGATTTTATGATTCTGTGAATTTTTCTGCTCCACCAAAAAGATCCCAACCTGCTACTCTTGCTGAATCCAGTGCCCTTTTGCATGTAAAGAAGTGTAAGAGCCCACTGGAAAAAAAAAAAAAAAAAAAAAAAAAAGACCCAAACCAAACCAAACCAAAAAACCAAACAAACAACCAAACCATCTTGTAGGAACCTTTGCTAGTTAAAACGTAACCTATAAAACCAGCTTGTTGAGAAATGCCCAATGGGATTTCAGTTCCAGTCTCCTAGTCATCATTGCTGTCCACTTGAGTTCACAGTTGCTAGAGCATGAAAATCTTTAATAAGATCCTTTGTTGATGTCTGAATACTTCTGCACTGGATCTGTATGTCCTGTTTAGTATCATAGAATATCCTGAGCTGGGAGGAGCCCACTGTGATCATCGAAGTACATCTCCTGGTCCTGCACAGGAGAGCCCCATGAATCACACCATGTGCCTGAGACCATTGTCCAAATGCTTCTTGCACTCTGGCAGGTTTGGTGCTGAGGCCACTTCCCTGGGGACCCTGTTCCAGGGCCCAACCACCCTCTTGTTCATGTGTGAAACCGGAGTTTGTACTGGGCTCTGCAAATCTGCTGTTTGGTGAGGGGGTCAGACATGGCATCTACTACTGGGAGCAATAGTGAGAAATAAGAGTGAGGAACAAAAGTAAATGCTTGGAGGAGGCATAAAGGCTTTTATGGCATGTGGAATGCAGAGGTTTGAACCTGCGCTAACAGGCACATATGCACAGAAAAATCCTGCATCCATTTTTAATAAACTTTCCATGCAGAAAAAAATTGGTTGCAGTTTACCCTGATAAACACTACATTAAATACTGAAAAACTTATGCTGCCATTCCCAACAGAACAGAAATTCCAAGTTTTGCTCAGCTGTACTTAGCAGTTTTGCATCTCTTTAGCTGGGTCACAAAGCTTCTTTAAACCTCTTGCCTCCACGCAAGCTTCAATTCTGTGTCACCTGAAATGCCAAGTGGTTTTCTAGAAAGCAAAGAATCACCTTAAGCATAGTAACTAGAACCAGCACAGCTCAAGTGGATTCTCTTTTTGTGACTCATCCATCAAACTTCTGATTTTAGGTGGCTTGCATGAAGAAACCTCTGCATCATCCGTTGCAAACAACCTGTAAAATACTTACCAGCCAAGGCCATTGACAAACGAAACTCATCCTGCAGAATTCTCAAAACATCCTGGAGACCTTCTTCCCCCTGTTCCAGCAGAGAAAGCAGTCAGGGGAAAAGGAGCACTGGCACAGCGTGATGCTGCAGGATGCTTGCGCTGTGAGAGCTGGGGCAGTCCCTTAAGCTCATGCCAATTCCAGTCTCTCATATAGATGAATGATTAAAATAATATGATGGATGTGCTCAGTTCATCACAGATTAATTTAGGTGCTTTTCCTTTTTGTCATACATCTGAACATGGAAAGAAAACAAAGCTGCTTTTCACTTCTGACATTTCCAAGCTGGTTTTTTTCTTAGCTTTCAGTTTTCTTCTGCCAACGGGCTTGTTATTTAAAATGTCAAGCCTTACAACGCTGACAGATTTTAATGAAGCAATGAAAGTTTCATATATGCTATGCTTTAAAAAATTTAGTTTACTCAAATACTGGACTGAATCATTAAAAATAATATATTGTGTATTTTCCTCTGCGTAAGTCACATCAAGAAGCTCAAAATCCAATAAAATGTATATAAGATTTTGAGCTTTCTCTAAAATACTGAACAATTTCTTTTCTTTTTTTTCTCTTATATTTTCTTTTTATTTCTTGTAATAAAGAAGGTTTTGGGTGCAGACAATGCCAGTGCATGTTCATGCTCTTCCTCTCTTGTATGCTAGAGTAATGCACTGAGACACATCTTTAGGAACACTCTGATTTACTCATCTTTAGGAATAGAATACCAAATCAAAGTAAACCCCCCAAATCCCATTTCCACACTGCTTGCATTGTAGCAAAAATACAGGCAACTCACAGCAGCACCTTTTTCATGTTAGGCCCTTTTTTATGTTTACTGGCAAAAGAAACAGTACTGACTACTCTTCCAGGTTTCTCAGAAGTTTCAGGTGATTTCTTGATAAAGCCTGGATACAGGAGTCTACAGCAATCAACCACTGGACAAGAGTCTAATTCAAAAGGGAGGAAATGTTTCTAGACCATAAAAATAAACAATTTTTTTTCTGCTAGAGAAGTTTGGAAGCTCCAACCAAGAGGCTGAAAAGCAAAAATTTAGCAAAACAAACAACTGGTACAATAGCAGTTTAATCTTATCTATATTATGCTAACTTTCTGTATCAGAGGCCTAATTCATTACTCTGGATTGTAGAAATATTCCAGTAGTTAAGAAGCAGCAAAGCTGGAACTGAGATAGTAGTGGCAAGCTCAGGAACCTACAGGACATGGTGGTTGTGCTCAGCCTTGTCCAAAATGTTTCATAACACTGTCATGAAACTGTTGTATCAAAACCATATATTGTTCCCAAGGTTGCTGACAGCAGATACAATTTTCAGACTCATCTTTCTGGCAAATAAGCCCACCTCTGATTTTCAAAAGCACAGATGGTCCCAAGTCCACAGTATTTCAGCACCAAATTGCAACAACAAGAAATCAGTTCCCACAAAAGACTGTTATCAGCTCCAAAATCATATAGGAAATCATGAAATTCAGTGGTATCTTAAAATCACAGAAAATGTCAGATTTTCAGTCAGTTTGGGGTGATTCCACTTAAAATTCATTAAAAAACAAAAAGAGAGAGATTCTTCACTGGTGAAAACTCCCTCTATGACTTCAATAACAGTGTTGAAGAGTATGAGAAGCAGGCATATGAACTCAAAGCTCCTTACTCACCTTGTAAGCCAGACCCCATAGAGCTGGTCTTCCAATAAACACACATTTTGCTCCCAGTGCCAGGGCTTTTAATACATCACTTCCTTTTCGTATTCCACCATCTAAATAAACTTCAACTCTGCCTTTTACTGCCTCCACAACCTCAACCAGGGCATCAATCTGCAAAGAAGCAGCCAGTCTCACCTTGGGGTCAGCTCTTGATTCCAAGAGGAAGAGTATATATTCCAAAGAGACAGACAGGGATGCAATGCTTTAAGAGCATACCTTCTCAAAATGAAACATGGCGATCCATCACAAATAGCTCAGCACCAAAAGCTGCAGAATAAAGTGTAGCTCCCTGTTCTGTTTGCCAGATAGTTAATGCCATTTTCCAGTGCTTTGCCTAAACTGATAGTCTTTGCTAGTGCTTCTGTTAAGTGAAAAAACATAATACTCACTTGCTTTATGAAAGATTTTAAATACTTTCATTAAGACAATCATGAATGGCAAAAACGTTTGTAAAAAAAGGCAAAAACGTTTGTAAAAAAAGGCTCAGCACCAAAAGCTGCAGAATAAAGTGTAGCTCCCTGTTCTGTTTGCCAGATAGTTAATGCCATTTTCCAGTGCTTTGCCTAAACTGATAGTCTTTGCTAGTGCTTCTGTTAAGTGAAAAACCATAATATTCACTTGCTTTATGAAAGATTTTAAATACTTTCATTAAGACAATCATGAATGGCAAAAACGTTTGTAAAAAAAGGCTGATGTCAAATTTCTACTATCCAAACTGCCTAAACTTACATTTCAACCTAATCCTGGGGACTGCTTGTCAAGTGCCTCCTCAAAAAGCCCCCAGAGCATCTGTGAAGGATTTAATTTGCTTTGTAGTTCAGTCAACATACAATTTCCTCCAGGTTAACTCTCCTGATCCCCCTTTTCTCTCGAGTCCAGCACAAACCAGAATCACAATTGCTAGTGCAGGGCAGCACCACACAGAGATGCTGGCTCTGGTCCCAAAGGCAGTACAACCAGGAGCAGGATGTTGCACTAGACCTAATTAATTCGCAGCAAACCCAAATGGTTCCTTTCTGCAGTCTTCCTTTTGCCTTCTTTGAATTTGTTTGTTTTGTTCTGTTCTGTTTTTTAAAGTAGAGTAGCTATAACTAAGAATACTAAGTAGACTTTTCTAATTAATCTGCTACTTTTTTCAGGATTTCAGACTGAAAACTTTCAAGCTGAAATTTTCTAGGAGTAGCTCAGCAAGAGCAGGGACAAGAGCTTCTGCTGACAGACTTGGTACCAGAAGAATAGCAGAGCCGAACTAGGTATCTAATGCCTTGTCTGTGTGTGTAAAGAAGCTTCTAAGGTAGAAGAACAATTTAATGTGGGTGCCATTTCTGTAATTATGCGCTCAGCATTTAGATTATTGATTTTTTTATTTGTTATTAACAGGCTTGATGCAGAGTAGAAGAGAATTCCCTGGTACCTTTTTTTATTTTACAAATAAAAACAGATAAAAGAAAGTTTGTAAGATACTATGCAATGGAGAACTGTAAAACAAGAACAATTGGAAAAACTGAGAGAAGCCAAATTAAACCAGTGAAATATGTCTATGTCCAAACAATGCTTGATTTCTTTGTACAGATTAAAAAGCATGGGAATTTCTTTCCAGATAAGTTATCCTTTTTCTGGCTCATGAAATTCAATAAATTCCCATTTAGACTTGAGTCTGTAAATACGCAAGCAGACCTCTTACTAAATCGAGCTGCATTGTTTTGCATGTTTTGACAGATGTGAACAATGAGAATACATTATGCTCTCATTTGTATATTTTTGGTTCCAGAGCTTCGTTTTCCTTTTGCTGCAGTGCGCCAAGAGTTCATGTGCACTGCACCAGCTAATGGAGGCACAGGCAGAAAACTTTTCCTGACTTTATCTCCAGTTATCTCTGTAAGTATCAGAGGTCTCTGATACTTACAGAACCCTCTAAAGAAGCCGAAAAAATACTTCCGTGGGTAACCCATATCCGCTTAAAGCTAAAGTGCATCTACCACTGAGCAAACACAAGTCCACCAGAAGTGTACACACAAAGCTGAACATAAAGATACCAGGTTAACACAAGTGTGCAGACTGTAAAGAGTCCTGGGACATCCATTTTTTCACTTACAGTGGCAGGTCCTTCATCCAGTTGCCTTCCACCATGGTTGGACACAATAATTCCCTGAACTCCATGTCTCACTGCCAGCTCTGCATCTTCTTTCGTCAAGATGCCTTTGATGATGATGGGCAGGTGGGTCAGGCTCTGCAGCCAGTAGATATCATTCCAGGTGACAGAAGGATCTATGCTGTTGGGTGGCAGTCCATACTCAGAACGGTCATCTCCCTACAGCCATAGAACAAAAGGAAATCTCATCTGAGCTGTAGCAATTCAGAAGTCCCTTGAAGTCTTTCCTTGCCCTAGAAAAGATTAATTAAACTTGCTAGCAGACATGTTCACCAGCTCCAGAAAACACGTCTCTGAAGGAGAATAATTACAGTGGGGGTGGAGATCAGTGTCTCTAAGGCAGCTGGATGGGGATTTTGAAGACAGAACCCGGGTTGGCAGAAGGTCAAGCCACAATGCTGCAGAACCAGAGGTGGAGAAGATACGTCCTGGGTACAGCAGATGCCCAAGCAGCAGTTACCCAGTGGTTTTTGTCTCGTGTGGTACATGCCAGTGCAGGAAATGAAAGGACAGGCTCATTTTACAAACCTCAAAGTCTCGTTCCAAGTTCTTCAGTTTCATGTGGGGAGGAAGGCGGAAACCATTGCGGATATCGTCGCGTCTTTTGCCCGTGTAGGGCAGATCTGCAGTGAGGACGAGGGCCTGGAAACCCAAGGCCTCCGCCCTTTGGACCAGCTGCTGGGAAACTGCCCTATTGCGGTGGATGTAGAGCTGGAACCACCGGAGGCCACCGGGAGCGGCCATGGAGATCTCCTCCAGCGTGCAGGTGGAGTATGTGCTGGCAATGTAACAGGTGTTCATGGCTTTGGCCGCTCCAGGACGTATTGGAAAAGAATCAGAAACAAAGTCATTTGAATGGTCTTGCCAGACATCAGATGCAAAATTTTGTTCTGGTTGCAGAGCACCTGAACTCCTGTTTCACGTATATCCTACAAAGCACCGTGCAACTATGCCCCCTGAATTAAAAATAGCTGTATGTACCATGCACTAGTGTAGGATCATGGTTAAGAAAGAAGGGAAGAGAGAGATCATTTACCAAGCTGTGCTTTCATTTTCCAACTATCTTTTTCAAAAAGCATGAATTTTATCTTTGTGACTGAGTCCTCACAGGAATGCACTGTCAGTTCCACTCAGTGTACACAGAAACACACAGAAGAAAAAAGACATTTCTAGCCATCAGCTCTCCAAACACACCATAGGATTTGTGAAGAGGGCATATCTTTTTCTTTAAGGGAGACCTTTCTTAACCAGTAATAAGGAATTCACAGTCTTAAACCCATCCACCACTTTTATGACCTATCTAGAGCCCCCAGGACCGAGAACCTTGTATGGTTCCTGGTGTGAGTCCAAATGTGTCCACTGCCCCTGCCTTAATTTTGCAGCAGATTCTACAGTGCTGATCTTGTAATGGTGGTAGTTGGAGAAGTAGAGCAATGTCTATACAGCTTCCCAGGCAAGTTGTCAGAAAGTGGGAAAGGAGGTTGCCCCTTCAAGCCTGCAAATTTTGCTCAGTCACACTTCAAGCCATCCTAACAGCTTCTTGAGGCCTTCCCACCAACCCCTTTTTGCAACATGGCAGCAGACCAGAAGAGTACCTCTGGCCGTGCTTTTCTCTCCATCAGGCCATGCTAGCTGGTGGAAGCCAGTGGGGGCAATTCCTACAGGAAAGCTGATTTCAGTCCCCAGGATCTTAGTCCTAATGTCCATCATGGATACATCCCGCAGCATACGTGGCCGGAAACGAATTCTGTAAGGCAACAAAACCCCCTTCAGCATAGTAGATCTTCAGTGAGTTTTCCAAAGGTTCGTAGAAACCAGGTCTTCATTTACCAATTACAAAGCAGGAATCTGAGCCAATAAATAGAGCAGCATATAACAAAGGCTCTTTGTCCTTTCTGTTCACTTCAGCCAGGAGTTCAGCCACTTTCACTTTTCATTAAATCTGCTAACTGGCCACACTACATAATTTCTGCATTTCCCACCTCAGACCATCATGTGTTGGACCTGATGATCCATGTGGGTGCCTTCCAGCTTAGCATAATGAGTGATTCTGTGTCTTGTTCTCCCATTGTCCATCCCCCTGGTTACTTCTACTTGCAGTCCAGTCCCAGGTCGGTGCCTTCCGCTCCACCATTTGTGTCTGTCCTCACTGTCCAGTGTGCCTGCCCTCACACTGTGCAGCATGTTCCCCAAATCCCATCCTACTTACACAAAGGCTTCCTGCTGTTCACCAAGAGCTCCCTGCTGCATCTCACTCTATTACAGCTACTCACCCCCTTTCCTGTTGTGCCATGCATACCCTGCCCTACCCTACCATACCTTAGCCTGCCCTACCATACCCTACCCTTCCTCTTGCCTGTACCCTCAGCATCCCTTATGTCTCGTACAACCCATGTCATACTCAGGCTGGCATCAGAGCACGCAGTGTATGTCATTCAGGTAAGTGCATTTTGCTCAGGGATCATCTTGAAAGGGCAAAATGTTAGGTGTCTTTGCTTGTGAAGTCCAAACACTTGCACAAAAATGTAGTTTAAAAGCTCCCAGTACAACACCCCTCATTTCCTCCTCACATTACCTTTTATATGCCATGATATTTTCATCTCGTGTGTTACAGTCATCTGCTCCAGCAGCAAAATAATCCCAAGCAAGCTTGGGTAAATACTTTTTAGCATAGGCTTCAAAGTCTGAAAGACACACCATAGCCATTGCTGAGGGAGGCTCTGGGAACCTTGAATAAAAGAATAACATGGAGCAGAAATTAGAGCCCTGAACTGTCTTTCTCTGTTCCAAGAGTTCTAATGCCACTTTATGCAACAGTCTATGAATGCGTCTTCGCCCCTAATATGAGGAAACCTTGCAGATGCAGCCTTAAGAAGCTTGCATCTCTGTGCCTCGCTTTTTCCTGTTTTAAACCGCAGCCTGAATAGGACATTTTAGGTCCTCTGCTCTTTTAGTTGTGCAATTCTGTCATAAGTTCCATCTTAAAACTAGCTGTGTTATTCGTTCCACTCATTCTCCTCAAAGTTTGTCCCAGAACATCATTTGCTAGATTACCCCTAAGGACGGCTCCCTGACTGAACGATTAGTTATGGAACACAGTGATGGAATTCAAGATTATGAAATCTGGAAACAAGTAAATACAGAGTCTACATCTAACCTGCTCCAGCATGAACACATTGTAAAACTATGTCCAGGCTCTGACTGCAAGTGGAACAGCAACACTGTGGAAAAAAACAAAGAATTTTCTACAGATCTCCATTTGTCTTCTGTAACAAATATCTTCTGGGTGTTTGCATTGCATGCTGGAGCACTGACATATACTATAAAAGGAGTATACAGAATTTGGACAAACCATGAGAAAACACTGGCAAAAAGCATATGCCACAAAATAAAACATGCTTCTAAGAACTTCTTTCAGGGAAGAGAAGTGATGTTGTGTTACCCAGATGTCTAATCAAACCCACGTAAATGCTGCCCAGCAAATGCCTGCACATACATACTTTTGAAGTAGCCAGAACTAAAAGCTATGCAAATTAATGTTTTAGCAAACCGTGCCTTTGTGTGAGGAAAAACATATACAAAACACAGACAAAGTCAATTTGGTAAATTGTTTGTTGCATTTCCTTCCGCAGCTCTGATTAAAATAACCATTTAGCAAGATATATGAAAACATGAACTTTTAAAACAGCTGTGGCTCAATCTGATTTTTCTAAAAAATGTACAGGAAGAAGTAAATTTCTTGGTTTTCAGGATTAGCCTTCCACCACAGTCTAGCAGGAGTTGCAAGCTTCACCAACATCAGTCCCATGTGTCCAATGTTGTACACTTCTGGCACAGATAAACACACAGGTTGTGTACACAGAAACAACCTGTCAAACTGCAGGCATGGATGTGTCTCACTGACTGACATACCTGTGTTTACCTTTGAAAATTAGGGCTTACAATTCTATGCTACTAAAGAGCCCAAGAAGAGGAACTCATTGGAAGATGAAGAAGAAATGTGATTGTTTTGTCTCATCTGACAGGCACTAGGCAGCCAGTGGTTAAGTACCCCAAGCCTGCTCTGCATCCCTTCAAGACATCAAGCACTGCTGATAGCACAAGTCCTCATATATACACCATGACATTCTTTAAACAACCTATTACAACTTCTGCTTTTCCAACTCAAAAGCACAATAAGATAAACCAAGTCCTCTCATGGCAGAATATACAGGAATTTTAAGCAACCCAGGCCCAGTCCTGTCTTCCATCTCAGACCTCAGTTCAGACTTACATTGGGTTTCAGGAGGAGCTGCAGAAGGTGAGAGCTTCTCTTTCAAGGTGGACTGCAAACAAGATGTAGAGGAGGTCTTTTCACTGAGTAGTTTCTGTTTTTTCTAGAGTCAGTAAGCAACCACCAGAGATTAAAGCTCAATCCTGTGGTAAACTTTGTACTGTTTGTATAACACTAACTTTGTTTTGCTATCAGGTGATTAAAAATTCCTTCTAAAAACATGCATCACCTTGTCAGCAGTGTGATTGCTTGGGACAGAGTCCTGGAGCTGAGCTCTTTGGCAGTGGCTGATGGCTGTGCAGTATTACTGAGTCTCTAAACTCTTGGTAACTTGCTGCTTCATGTGCTGCAGACCCTACCAAAATGATGATCCACAGACTGTGAATTGTTACAACCCACAGCTACAGAGCCTGGACTCTTCAGCAGCACATGCGGAAGAGATATTTTTTGCTTCCTAGAGTATTTGAACAACTGAAATACTCTTTGCCTTCTGCCATTTTTAATGGAGTGCTTTCATGATCCAGTTTCTTTCCCCCTGGGCTTGCAGATTCCCTTCTTTGGCCCCCCAGGCAGTAATCTCCCAAGAGGACTGCCAATCCTCCTTTTCCTGTGCTTGGAGCTGCTGAGGCTTCTCTGTGCTTAACTCCATCTGCCCTGTTTAGAATTATAAACCAGGACAGAGGTGCCAACAGATCTTAAATTTGCAAGATATGAAAAATAAACACTGGACAGTTTTATTTGTCTTTTGCTTTTTTTAGCCTTTAGGGCTCATACTTTCAACATTTCCATGCACGTATGAGATCTTGAAGCTTTGATTTTTACTAACTCAAAACTGAGATATTATGATCACAGGTGCAGAGGGTGAGGAAGAAACTTGTTAAAACATTCCCAAAGTTTTACCAGTATTGTGCTCCCAGCCCAAGCAGCCCAGCTGAGACAGTGAGTGAGCCAATGCACTGGGAAGGAGATGGAAGCCGAACAGGGCTACAACCTCAGCACCTGGTGTTCAGCTGGCTGGTCTGGTCCAGGACTGCAGACTGAAAGTTCCCAACAGTAGAAATTGTAGGTCACTGACACCATCTGTGCAGCTGTAGTGAACACCTATCCTTTTGTTAAATGCATTCACAAGGACCTGCCCAAACTCAACCACACATGGTCATCTCTACCATCATGTTCTGAAACTTCTTAAAGCTGAGCCTTCAGAGTGCATTATCTGGTGACAGCACTGTGAGGATACCTCCTGACACAGATAGCTAAAGATACAGGTGTCACAAACCAGGCAGGGTGTGCACACTTAGCTACGGTGCCCATGAGCTCCTTGGTTTGCTTTTCTGCTCAAGAAGAGCTGTGCAGCAGATGCCCTTCGGGTCACTTCTGAAGAGAAGGGCAAAGTTCTCTCTCTGTCTGCGCACAACAGCGTGCAGCCCTGAGAAAGGAAGGAAAATCCTGCCCTCATTCTTTCTCCGCTAGATGTCAGGTTTGGGTCATGTACTTCAATCTATGTTGCTCAAAGCAACAAAAAATCCCCAGTACTTGCTGGCCTTTAAGACCACTTGTTGGCCTTAAAACCACTATGATCACATCACAAGAGTGCCTGCTAATATGTTTGGGAGTCTTCATTCTCTATGTTTTATTCTTGACATTTTCTGCTGCGCAGCACAGCAATAAATGTAGCTACATCTGGTCTGGCCTGATCTTTGTTTCAGCCTACAAGCTGTCTGCAGGGTCCCCTGCCATATTTCTTGTTATGCTGATCTAAGGACTCCCCTGCTTTAGGGATGCACATTGCAGGCAACTCACCAAACCATAAAGTTTATGGTTTCATGATTATCATAATTTTACATGAATTAAAAGTAGTCTGTGACTACTGTATTTTGGATCAGGAAAGGGGAGAAATCTCTACATTTGTGCTGTGGCTTTTAAGAGGCTGTACTTTGCATCTAGATATATTTTCTTCCTTGGCAGTGGACTCAATTCAAAGTAGCAATGACTTTTTTTTGCAAAAGTAGTATATTCTCTGATACCAGTAATACTCCTGTGATTTAGCTGTGAGGCTGTTAAATTCTAAGGAAATCACAGGGATAGTAACTTTTATTACAGCCTCTGTATATACCCAAAAGAAGTGGTCAGGTTTTAAAGTTCTGGAGCCTTTTCATTGGAGTACAATAAAAAGACTCTCTAAAACCTTCACTGGAAGCCTTGCTGTCTCCTTTTGAAAACTGAAGTAAATAATACAGGAATAATTGCACATCTGGTCCAGGCTTGCAGGTACAATGTCAAGCAGTCAACAGCCAAAGCTCAGTTTTTGCACAGATCTGCATAGCTGAGGTTTTGCAGCTGCTTACTTTTCAATGCTAACATAGTCAAAGGCTCGTGAGTCCAAACACAAAGATCCTCTGTAAATCTGTGCTCCAGTTCCTATTACAGTCACGATGCTCGTTACTCCAGTTGGTTGTATTTGTTTGCTTTTCACAGATGGCAAATCACTGTGGGTCAAACTGACATCTCTCTCACTGATGTATCCACTAGTGGTCGGTTCAGTCTGGGACTTTGAAACACTTCAGTGAAGAATCTGGTGAGCTCTAAGCTATGTAAATAATTCAGATCACATAACAGTTTGCATACAGTCACCACTGTTTCTCCTTATCAGATGTCTTTCTTGGGCATATGCCTCATGTTTGGAAGGAAAATTCTTTCTCCTTGAATGTCAGTCATGCCAGAAAGTTTTTCCCAAATTGAATATTTAAATAGCCAGCTCTCTGTTATAGGTGGAGATGGCAACAAATCTTATATTTTACATTGTCTAACACGTTTGATTATAAGATACATTTTTCAGCTGCTTCTATTTTTGTTCATATTTTAATCATGCTAGGCTGAAATTTTCCATCCTTGATCTCTGTGTTGGGCTGAATTTTATTTTGGGAACATTTCACTGAAAGTTGGACAGCAACTTCCAAGAATGAGGTTAGTGAAAAACATGATGGTTGGCCCATGCTGAAAATGTCTTACAGTGATTTCCCTGCAGTTCAGTGCTTCATGCAGGGTCTTGAAATTAGCAGAGGCTGATCCCTGGGGGCATCAGCCTGGGCTTGCTGGCCATATGAAAATCCTGTCAGATCTGACCCAGCTGTAAATCACTGCTTTTCACTTGCACATGCTCAGCAGAGCTTGTCTGAAATCCAGATGTTATCTTTGCTGAAGACTTGCCTAGCACAGAGCAGGCTTCTGCCACAGGAACTCAGAGAGCCCCACATGTGAGCAGAGGACAGAACACTGGCCACACCCCACTCTCCCACACCCCTGTCACCTTGTCTTGGAATCAGCCTGAAACAGCACCAAAGAGAAAAATAATGGCTCAAAAGATGAGCTGTGGGACAGCAGCTAGAGACAGGCAGGGTGGCAGAGGCCACAAGGTCAGAGATAGAGCAGATGGGCTGGAAAAGTGCAGGGACATCTTGGAATGACAGGGCTTCAAGGGGACAGAAGAATCGAGAGAAGGGGCAGATTTGGGGAAGTGACAGAAGGACACTGCCTGTGACACACTGTTCTAGTATTCTAGGATGCTACCAGATATTGGGCTATTCTTTCTGCAACTACCTCTGCCTCCAAAATCCAGAAGAGATTTTGATTTATTCTCAACATTACTGTACGTAACAAACAGCTACAGAGCCCTTTGGGAAAGTGTGTCTCGTCTACCCTGTTTTAGATTCACAAATAGGAAGTGTTTTCTGCCAGTAGATGACTCCTCAGGTCATGTGGCCAGGCTCTGTACTGTGTGCCTGGAAGCCCAACCATGTTGTCTTACATCTCCCTCGTAGTGTCATATGGTAAAATGTAATTTCTGAGCCTTTCTTTCTGGCTTACCTAACACGACAGAAGGTTACCTAACTACAAGTGCTCCCACTGGGCAGGCATCTCAGTCTGACATCTGCACCAGCATGAGAGAAGGGAAGCACACCAGGCTTGACTATGTGCATGAGAGAACACTGAGCAAGGATCTGCTAAACCAGTGACAACAGAGTACAGTGAAATCTCAGCATGCAAAAGCAGGTTGGGTCAGGAAAGAAACACCAAGGCTGGTAATCCACAGTCAGTGAATTGCTAGTAGTGGTGTGTTAGCACACTTCCAGTCTATGAGCATTCAGAGCCATTCTTGAGGTTACCACACCAGTCCTAAACCTCGTGCTCTACAGCCTTGGTTATTAAACAGAGATGACTTTGTTACTATGCACAGCACCAGTTCAGGACTGTACTTTTTTTTTTTCTGAGCTCTGCAAGAGCTAGTGTACTTAGATTTCCTGACATGTCAGGAAAACTGTGCCTCATGGGATCCTATCCCTCACACTACCACTACAGCCCTCTATGTGGAATCTCTTCTTTATCCTCTAGAGAGTTTATGTAAGAAGAAGAATTATCATTTTCCCCTGCAAGGTGCAGGGATCCCTTCTGTCTTCTCATAAGGTGAAAAGAATCAAGCACAGCAGACTTTTCAATTCACAGGCTTGATTTCCAGCTTGATCACAGCCCAAGGTGCAGCAGAACCTTTCGGCTGACAACTACTTTAGTGTACTGGAGTTTCCCTCTCGTGCTCACACTGCATCTGTTTTAGCCTCCCTGGACACAGTAGCTGATCGGTGGAGCATAATGTACCCTGCCACCTATCCATCTGTATCTTCCTACATCCCTAGATTTTCTCAATCATCTGATTTTTTTCTAGTACCCTTTCTTTCATCTCATCCTTACTCTTTTTCTTCATTCCCCCTAAAAAACCAGAAGAAACCGGGAGCATGGCTCTGGGTACTATAGGGGAAGTCTGTTCCATTGCGTCTCTTCCGATGAGGAAGATCTGGAGTGCTTTGTGGTACTGGGGAGAGAGAGTGCAGTCCTCTCACCTGGCTACCCCTCTTCATAAAAAACCCAGAGCTATAGACTGACACCAGCAATCGAGCCAATGGACTGAGAGGCAAGATCACATCAGTGTTTGATGTAGGAGACACGTGAGGAGTATCAGTCATGTGAGGAATGATGGTCTGCAAGAAGCAGGGAGGGAGTGCACAAGTGGGGTCATAGGCTAAGCCCACAACCACAAAAAAAAAAGAGATTTCAGAGAGCAGATGCAGAGTCATTAAATTATTGCTGGGAAATGCTGAAGGAGGGAGAATTACTGTACATTCTCAGTATGAAAATATACAACACCACTCATCTCAGGTACTACTGTCAGGCAAAGAACTGGACAAAGTAGGAAAACTTGCAGTATGTATGGAAAATAGGGATAAAGATGTGAGTTGAGCAAGAAGAGAACTGGGGAGAAAGGTATCCAGAAACTGTGTTTCCCAGAACACCCTTTGGTTCTCACCAGTTGCTGCCTCCACATTGAACTCGCACAAGGTGGAGCAACAGAGGAGCTCAGGCATGACTCAACTTTGAGTTTTCCCCTTGATTTCCACCCTCTGAAAGCCTGGGAATCAGAGGCAGCTGGATATGACATTAACCATGATATACCTTTGTGTAGGTTTAGCTACAAATCATTTTATCCATAGTCTTACTTGACCTTCTAAGCCAGCTAGACTTGTGCACAATAAAAACAGAAGCAAGAGGTACCAGCGACCTGCCCCTGTCTAAGTCAAAGACTACTCTGGGCTTGGTGTCCCAATTCCGTTTTACAAGCTGGAAAAAGCCCTGGTAACTTCCAATTGCAGTGAGAGTAACACTGCTCTCTGACCACCATTTGGAAATCAATGAGAACTAGGTCTTTATCTGTCATTGAATAATAGTCATAGAAGAATAGAGAAGTAGAGAGGAAAGGAGAATCATCTGATCCATTTCTCTTCCTGAATTCAGAATTAGCTACACTTGTGCCTGTATCCACTCACAGAGATGGCACATTCTCCAAAGAAAACCCATTTCATTGATTGACTACACAAGGAAAATTTACAGATATTTCACTTGGATCTCCCTTCCTGTAATTTCAGCTATTACCCACCCATAGTGGGTACAGAAAAGATTCACTCCCAATCTCTTTATTTCTATCTTTAAAATATTTAAATATCATTGATGGACCACCCCCTCTGCTGTCTCTTTTCTAAATCAAACTATGCAAATTCCTTTGGATTTTTATCATGAACATTGTTTTCTAAAATTTTGGTCATCTCCAGTTCTCTCCTCTGACTCTCCAGCTGTTCAACATGTCCTGTTAATTAAAGCACCAGGAACTGGACATGATCTTCCAGCTGAGTCCTCTCCTGCCCTTATCTGGAACAAAGGAAAAAGAATATGCCAATACTCCTGTTTGTTCAGCTGTCATGATAGCATAGTATTTTTGTGTTCATTACTCAGCAGTATGTCCCTTACTTATTTCTTCAGAAGTACCATTTCATCCTGCGATAAAGAAAGGAGACAAATAATTTTGTTTCTGTCTTCCAAACAAAGAAATAGTCTCATCTCTTTTTCAACTCCGATAAAAGTCAGGCTCAGAGTAATAGAAGTCTCAAACCTCAGAAATCAACCACCTAGCAAAGAACTCTCAACCTTTGCTAAAAATGTTGAAAGAAAGACTCCACTCCAAATATATGACAAAAACACCCTAACACACTCAGGAGGACACCTCAGAGAAACAGAGACAGAGAAATTAAAATGATGTAAAGGAGGCTTTTGAACAACAGCTTCAAGAACAACCTCTATCATGAAAGATCCGCTTCAGCCTTGAGATTTTGTGGTGGTGGAAGGGCAGAAAAAAGGGGAGATTTTCATGAATCTCAGTGTGAATGAGAATGTGGACTCAAAACTACAACTCAGGGACTCCTTTTAGCCTTGAGTCTGAATTAGTGCTTAAGCTGAGCCTAGATCTCCAGAATCCCAGTACTGATGCCTTCAGGAAAGTAAAACTGTGCTGGTGCTTTGAAAGTTACCTTGTCTAATATTGCTAATGCCTATATTCCCAGTAGATCTTCAGTCCTCTCATGAAAGCAGCTGATTTGCTCTGAAGAGACCACAGTAAGTGATCAGAGACTGCCCTGATCTCGACCAGCTCAAGGCTGACCCACTACAGAGGGAGTCCTCTGGCTGACACTGTCCAAAAGCAGGGAAGCAGCTGAGTTGAGGCAGCACGATCCTGTTTGTACAAACATCTGTGGCAACTTTCCAGTGAGGGTTTTCTCTGTCTCCCAGTGGCATTGCACGAGGCTTTCAGCCTGGGACACACTGCAGCCTCCAGGTTTCTCCCTGCAGTGCTGCTCTCCAGCTGCACAGCTGGTGATGGAAAGCTAAAGGCAGAAGAGGTTTTTTTCCTCACAAAACTGCATCCTAGCTTTCCCAGAATATTTCTCCAGTTTAAAGTAATTTCAAACCCTTCAAATACATTCTCTATTATGTAATCTACTTCATCAATTAAGAAATTAGCAATAGAGATCTTAATCAACATATACTTCCAAATTAAGAATGAACTATCAAGGACTACTCTCTGAATATACTTTTCAACCATATTGCATTCACTCACCTACTAAAAATTGTACACAGCCAATGTTTCCTTAGCTTGCTTTTGAAGAGCTCATATGAGACAATGTTCAAAGCTTCACTAAAGTTAAAATACATCTTTCTGCTGTTCTCCCCTAGCCACAAGTCCAATCATGGAAGCATACCAGATTGGTTTGGTATGATTTCTTCCTAATAAATCCATGCTGGTTACCATTCACCTTCTAGTTGACTTCTGGAGGCTCAACAATTGCTTACCCTCATTCTTGAAAAAATTGTGAGAAGCAGCACATTTATCTCTGTACCCTATGATTCCTCAAAGATAGCAGCTAATGGCTCTGGCATTGCTTCAGACAATCCTCCCAGTATCATAACAGGAATTTCATCAAGTCCAGCTGATTTGAAAACATCCAATATATCTCTTTCATGATATTTCTTCATCTTGAAGCAAATTGAAAACTTTCTCAGGCATTTTTAGCAAAATGAAGGCCAAAGGCTGTGATTCTGAAATTACAGTATTCCTGAAGAGGCTGGAAAACCCACGTAGTTGGGGAAATCTGGTAGGTGTGGAAAAGCCCAGGGTCAGCATGAGTAGCCTTATGGTGAAAAAAATGGGAAAGTTCTGAGTCCTGAAGAAAAGCACAATCCAGAAAGTGCAAATAATCCATCAGGGAAAGGGAAACAAACATAATGAATTTTATACAAATGCCAATGAAAGACCCAAAGTAGTGGTACACCCACTTCTACACAGAGTTTGAAATCTAAAATCAAGAAAGGGAACCAGAACGTATGATCCCAAATGCAGATACTGATATACTATCCGTGCTGGAAACCTGGGGCAAAGAAGACCATCAAAGGGACACTAAACACAGGATATAAATAACACAGTAAAGGCAAACTGTGCCAGAGGCAAAACAGTGCTCTGCCTTATTGAAAGCTCATTGTGAAATCAAATTTGCAAGTTCGCCATCTCAACAAGTAACATAAAGTCTGTACAGGTTGAAATTCCAGGCCTGAATAGGAAGAATATAACTATGACAGATAATGTTACCAACCCAGGATAGCAAAATGCCTTGAATTCAATACACTGAAAGAAACCAGAGAGGCAGGAAAAACAGTAGCAATGGGAGACATCAACTGCCCTCCTGTAGACTGACAAATGTCACACCAGGAGATGAAACAGAGATGACATTTTTGGGCTCTGTCAGCAATTATTCCACAGAGCAGCTGGTTAGAGCCCACAGGAGCAAAGGCACTCCTTGGCTTTGTGGCTCAGTGGAAGCTCCACTCTGTGACGGTGACCACAGAGGACTCAGATTCACCAGCTCTAGAGGAGCACTGTAGGCCAAACACGCCAGTGCCATTGTCCTCTGCCTCAAGAAAAGCTATGCAGGAATGAGGGAACTTGTTAAAAAGAAGCTAGAAAGGTCAGCAAAGAAAAATCCTAACACACAGCCCAGAAACCTCTGAGGAACACCAGACTAGAAGCACAACACCGCTGCGTGTGACCTATTGAGAAAGGCCAGAGAATGGATTAAAGGAGGCCAGCACATACAGACAGCCAAGGAAGCAAGTTTATTAGCAGTAAGAAGGCAATTTTCAAAAAGATGTCTATTGTGTCCAAACCAATAAAATGAAAAGAATGGTGTAGTCAGGCAGATTAAGAGCAAAAATCCTAAAAGAATTTGAGAACTAGCTAAAGAAATCAAAACTACTACTTCATCAAAAATGTCAGAAGAAAAAACTTGCTAGATATCTGCACAGCCAGCCAGTGATAAGGCAAGAACCAGAGACAATAAAGCCATTCTGCATTGCTTTTCACTGGCAAGAGATGTGGAAAGTTTTCATACAAGGGGAAAATGCAGAAGATATGTCTGTAATCAAAGTAATTGTGGATGAGATTGTGTTTCAAATAGACAAAGTGAAAGTTAACAAATTGCTGGAGTCACATGATACTTAGCAGAAATCAAAGATGAAAATACTGAATTGCTAATCACAATGTGCAACCTTCCACTTGAAACTTCCTTGGGACCTGAAGACTCAAGGATGACATACAGGAAGCAAATCTTTAAAACAGGACCTAGTGGGCATCAGGGAAACATAGTTCTTGTGATTCATACTACTTTTTAAGCCTAGAAATATGAGCAACACAGCTTCAGAAGACCAGAGTGTGCATGTGGGACAGGGCAAATTCTGCTCTTGACAAGTCAATAACATACAGTGCAGAATTCATTGATATGTGAATAAATAGTATATACTGCAAACAAGTCAAAATTGTTGTGTAAAGAGAAGTCTTCTCTGAGAGCCTTGCTTGCATGTCCCTGAAAGAATCAGCAGCAGATGGTTGAAGATGGCCCTGTAGGCAGAATCTGTCTTGAAAAATCCCTCACCAAAGCCTGCTAAGTACAATAAACAGCCAAAGTAAAAGAAGGAAAAGTTCTGAAAAGAAATAGTTGGAATAAAGGAAGTAGAAAGTAATGATAAACAATTTTCAGAACAGACAAATGTCTACAGAGGAGCTGCACAAGGATCTGTGCTGGTGATACAAAATATGTTTGATCAAACCAGGAGAAAATTCTCATATACCTTTTTCTTACATAGAACCATACAATGTTTTGGTTGGAAAAGACCTCTAACATCATCACATCAAACTGTGAACCTGACACTGCCAAGTCCACAGCTAAATCATGTCCCCAAATGCACATCCAGGGCTGATGACTCAACCACTGCCCTGGTTGAGGGAGCATCAACATAACCCTGTTCCAGGGCTTGACACCCTTTCCCATGAAGAAATCTTTCCTCATATCCATTCTAAGTCTCCCCTAGTGCAACTGGAGGCCACTTCTTCTTGTCCTACCACTTGTTATCTGAGAGAAAGGACTGATTCCCACCTGGCTACAAACTCCTTTCAGGTAGAGAATGATAAGGTCACCCCTGAGCCTTTTTTTCTACAGACTAAACACTCAAGATCCCTCAGCCCCTTGTTCTCAGACTTATGCTCCAGATCCCTCACCAGCTCCATTGCCCTTCTCTGGACATGCTCCAGCACCTTTCATGTAGTGAGGGGCTCAAAACTGAACAACTGAACACAGGATTTGAGATGTGGCCTCACTGGTGCTCAGTATAAGAGGACAATCCCTGCCCTGCTCCTGCTGACCATATGGCTTGGGTGCCATTGGCCTCCTTGGCCACCTGGGCACACTGCTGGCTCGTTTTCAGCTGCTGTCGATCAGCATCCCCAGGGTGCTTTCCAGCCGCTCTTCCCCCAGCCTGTAGTGCTGCATGTCATGACCCCAGTTCAAGACCCTGAACATAATTCAGTTGGCATCAACCTTTTGAGCCAGCCTGTCCAGATATCCCTGCAGAGCCTTCCTACACTCCAGCTGATTTAACACTCCTGTCAAACTTGGTGTTGCCTGCAATCCAACTGAGGGTGCATTTGATTCCCTTGTCCAGATCATTGGTCAAGATATCAAACAGGACAGTCACTAAAACTGAGCCTTGGGGAAGCCCTCTGGTGACCAGCAGTGAGCTGAATTTAACTCCATTCACCACCACGCTCCGGGCTTGGCCATAGAGACAGTTGTTAACCCAGCAAAGAGAACACCTGTCCAAGCCATAGGTAGCCAATTTCTCCAGGAGAATACTGTAGGAAATGGTATCAAAGACTATCAATATGGTGTCAATAGCCCTTTGAGTGATCAGTGTAGGGTGTGCACCACAGCCACATTCAGGCCAGGAGTAACAAACAAGGCAAGTCATCTCCTACTTCATAAAAGGCTCCCTTGCCTTCAGATTCATCAGTGATCCTTCATAGTCTAAGTGTACAGTAGAAGGTACTGAGCTGCCTTCTCTCTAAACAGACTTTCAAACTCCCTTATTTTGCATTGTTAAATAAGTGGAAAGATGAACAGTCTTTACAAACATGAGCTGCAGAACCAAGTATTACTTCATATCTCATTCCTTAAATCTTGAAAAATATGTGCTCTCTAGGCACAATCACACTTCTTTGCTAAGTTTGCATTAGAACTAGTTCTTCTCTTTAGCCTGCATTACTAGTTCAATTTCATTTATCATGACAAGGTGTCACCAAGAAGTTCCAGTCCTAGGCTCCCTTCTACTTTACCATCCTTCTCCTCCTTCATCCAGATCTTCCTGTTTTCTTCATATTTATGGATAGTGTTTATGCAAAAAAAAGGAAAAAAAAAGGCTGTCAAATATGTATACTTTCATACTATCTAAAATTACAAGCCCTGAAAGAACAGAAAGAATTCCTTGGGTTTAGTTTGTGTTCTTGAATGGATTTCCTCCATTGAAACTGGGCATGAATTGCTCCATTTGGCCTGCTCTTCTACTAGATTATTACAGACCTCTTTAGAATGTAGCATCTACTACAATGAGAAATTTGAATGACTGCAAAATTTCCAGTGTGGTTTTGAGTATTTTTATATTCATAATTTATTTCTCATAATTTTATTTTATGGAAAACGAAGGCTTGGGAAAAAAAATAAGCAATCAGTCTTCCTTAATTAAGGGTTATCATTCCCTCTGGTGAATTTGTAGAGAGCAGGAACAGAATAAATTTCTTTTCATTTCCTCACTGGGAATATTAAATGCAATGCAGTTAATTTGTCTGTGAATTAAATATCCAGCTTTTTTCCAGCTCTTTAGTAGAGAAGATGCTATGCTACCTAAAGTATAGTGGAGGGAATAAGCTTTGTATTCTGCTTGCTTATTCTGGTATTGAATTGCTGTAACGAAGAGAAGTTTATACAGAAACTGATATATGTAGTTGCTCTAGGAATCAATCTCTTACCAGTCTTCTCAACTGATTAAAAAAAATTTCTTTAGACAGCAATACTTCCAATGAAGTTGTAATCCTTATTTTTCAAATGTAGCACTCTTTCTCCATTTCCACAGATTTCACGCATGTTATTTCTGCTGGCTCCTGTCAGACAGAAGGGTCTACTGCACAAGCTTTAAAAGCAACCTCTCTCAAGGCATTTTCATGGATGTCTGGAGCCTCAGCAAGGTTTGTGAGGGGGCTGTTTGGGGCAGGTGTTGGTGCCTGTTAAAGGGTTCCTCAGGTTGGCCTGAAGGACACCAGGATTTCTTTGCTGTGCCTGGATTCCCCGCAGCACCTCCAGCCCTGCTCCTTCCAGAAGAAAGAGCAGTACTACTCTGCAATCAAGAAGCTGTCCTGAACAAAAGGATTGATTTTTTTATAGCAAAAAATTTACAGAATAAACAGGTTTAACCTAGCAGATCAACACATTTGCTTGCAGATAGAGCCCACTGACAGTCCTGGACATTCATCTTGTCTCCCTTCCTCTGTTCCACAGGCGTTGTAACTGCTCAATGGATTTTCCAGCTGTGTTGCTTTTAAAGCCTGAAGTTGCTGTTGCTGTGCTAGTTTGGGTGTTGGTTGGAAACGTTGCTTACTTGTTGGCTACTGCATTGCTCTCCTGCTTACTTTTCCTCCAGCAGGGCCAATTTCTTCCCCATCGAAAGCATTATAGTCTCAAGGATAGTAAATCATCTTACTAATAATGTCACCATAAAATTATTGTGTCTCATTATTCTTCATTAATTTTCACTGTTTCCACATTTTTCACCAAACTCCATACTGGAGAGAACAGAATATACAGCCTTTCTCAGAGCAGAATTAAGGATGGCCTTCAAGAATGACCATTGGGTAAATTTTTGATAAAACCAAGATCCATTTTTGTCTTTAATGTCCCAAGTTTGGGCTGTATTTTACATGTGGCAGAGTGGGCAGTTAATAAGCTTATACCAACTGTACCAACTTATTGACCTTTACTGAAGAACGACAACATCACCAACAAAACCAAACCAAACCAAAACCAATTAAAAAAAAAATGAAAAAAACCCACCAAAAACCAACCAACAAAAAAAAAAAGAGAGGCTGAACAAGACAGACATTTGTTACATTTACATATCAATTGTTCATGATGTAGAAACTTTGTTACATTTACATATCAATTGTTCATGATGTAGAAACTTTTTTGCCCTATTTCCTGTAAGAGCTAAAAAACCTATCAAAAAAAACTATCTTGATATGGAACTTGGTACTTCTGGAAGAAGCCCTTCTATGATCTGCTCTTCTACTTTTCCTTTACATCTATATCTGTATGCTAAAAAACTAATCAAACGGACAAAGAAGATAAATATTTATTATATTATATGTATATTTGTAATTCCACTTGAACTACAGTTCTTCCTTACAAGCTTTCTTAAATGGCTGAGGAAAGCAAGGACTTTGCGTCCAGGAAGTGCCTGCAAAGCAGAGGTTGTGATTTCCATACCCTCCTCTAGGTGATCTTTAGCAATTTGCTTCTCTAGATGTTCTTTACTTGGGGTTTCTGTTTTTATCTAGGGACAATGTCCTTCAGGATATGCTATTTATGTCATCCAAATAATGGTGTAGGACACTTGGCAGAATGTAATTGCCAAATACTGTCAAGTAGCTGCCTCGTCTTTTAATTCTTTCTCCTCATCTCTAGAAATTTTTGCATGTCTATCTGGCCTGTCCTAGACCCACCATGTCAAAAATTCTGGTCAGACAAGGTGGAAACACACTGTACTGGTGGATGATCTGCTGGTAAAGCAGAGGGAGCTCAGATCTACCCGTAGTCTTTTGTGACTACTGTGTCTTGTCCTGGTGCCTTGCAAGACACCAACTGTGGGTGCTCTGGGATAACGGGTGCTATTGTTTCCTGTCAAGAGGTACTCAACCAGCAGTGATGGGAAGCTGGATCTCCACCATCAGCCTCTTCACCTGTGGAGTACATAGGATGTTTTCTCTGCTCTCCCCAAAGTGTACACATTCAAAGCCTCAGCCCCCATGGCTGTGCCCTCTGCAGCCCAAGTCATGGAATCATAGAATCAATTGGGTTGGAAAAGATCTCTGAGATCATCAAGTTCAACCCTTGGTCCAACTCCAGTCCCTTTACCAGATCATGGCACTCAGTGCCACGGCCAATCTCAGTTTAAAAACCTC
>JAWWEV010000001.1:26683965-26706021 GCA_035583235.1 Hafferia zeledoni | reverse complement strand
TGCCCCCTTGTCCTATTGCTGAGTGCCTGGGAGAAGAGACCAACCCCCACCTGGCTACAACTTCCCTTCAGGTAGTTGTAGACAGTGCTGAGGTCACCTCTGAGCCTCCTCTTCTCCAGGCTGAACAACCCCAGCTCCCTCAGCCTCTCCCCACAGGACCTGTGCTCCAGTCCCTTCATCAGCCTTGTTGCTCTTCTCATTCTTGAAGTAATACTGAGAACTACAGGGCAGAGTCATGTCAACAAAGCACCATTCTCAACAGAAGACAGCTCCTAAAGCCTTGTGAAAAATGAGGAAGAAAATGCCTTTTTGCATTTTACAGGAATCAAAGAAAGAAAGAAGGGTAAGGTCAGTCAGTAGCACCCTGCTTTGGAGGAAATTCTTGAAAAGGAAGTTTGAATGCATCTTCTGTGGCTTAACAACTGCTAGAATGGAAAACCTGGGGGACAGCATTGGATCCAGGTCTGAAAAACATTTGCATGTGGGTGAATGTATTGCATATATTTGATCTGGTTAGGCTTCATGGCTTAGACCACAGGAAGAACCAAACAAAAATTAAAAAACAAAAAGGAGAAAAGAAATGGGGCCTGTTTCTGTTCTCTGATATGTTCAGCACACTTAAAGTAGCTGTCTCATCTTTTTATGAAAAACATACATATACTTTGCTCCACCTATCCTTTCCTCAAAGAGGCAGGGTCTGGGTTTATAATTTCCTGCTACAAGCAGGCCTATGACACAGGAACAGGGGCTCAAAAATTATGTTCAGAAAATAAAATAAAAATGCTTTAAGCAGTATACCCTCTACTCATTACAAGGAATCCATATGCTCTGAGATACAAAACCAGCCTCTTCCCTTTTCTAATTCACATAGAGGACATTCACAGCAACACAGCACTCAAATACAGTGAACACAGATGTGTAAGTCATGGCAACAGTGGATAGTGAGAGCCCCAAATCTCTTCTGTGAAAACACATATGAACAACATCAAGGTTACAGTAGAGCACTTCATAGTGGCTTAATACAGCACAAACCTATTCCCAGAATCTGTTGCTCCCTTAGGCTTAGATCCCTTCCATTTGCACAGCTTGACAGTATGAGGACTACTAATGCTGGAAGAATATGGGCTCAGTATGTCAGTCCAGCAAAAGGAGACAAATAAGTATCTTACAGATGGTGTGTGCTTAGAGGAGAGGACAGGATGGAGACACTCTCCTTATAGCTGGACCAAAATTTAATCATCTGTGCACCTGGCTTCAGACAAAGTCAGAGCAGAGATGTGGTTTTAGTTAGGGATGTAAGCTGCATCACAAAGGCAGAACGTCTATTAGTTAATGGCTAGTATCAGTTTTCATGCCTTTTAAGACCATAAATATTTTAAATATCAAGGCCTTTTTCTTTCATGTGTGTATCTATTTCTCTTAAGTGCATTCCACTGCTGTCTGTTCCCTTCTCCTCTGCTCTGGTCTGCAAAAGATTATAGGCGATTTTGTCCACCTCCAAGCCCTCAGTCACAGAAGGTGTTCCTGGCTCACCACAAGTCATAATCCATAATTTTTTCAGAATCCTATTACCTTTGTGAGAGAACTTCACATTAGAAGACTGTGCTTCTACAAAGATGGTGGAAATTATGACTCACAACAGGGATCAAGCACTACTCTAGGACATATACATTAATTCAAGAAAGGTAGTGTGAAGCTCTGACATGGTTAATACTCCAAGTGCCTATAGTTGACTTGGACTGATACAGGAGTGGCAAAGCAGGCCTGCCTGACATGGTCAGAGAAGCTTCTGAGGAACTTCAAAATGCAGGCTGGAGTCTGAAATCTGTGTCTGTTTGATACGGAGAGTTACTGTTTGATTCGCCAGATGTGCTCTCCCCATTCCACTCACCCATCAGCTCATTTCCTCTCCATCAGTGATTGTGGTATTTGGAGTGTGTTTCTACATATGAGGCCTTTCTTATTTGGTTCTGTGCAGATTTTATTAGTAAGGCATGCTGTTTCTTTGCCCCTGTGGTGGGGAATACACCGACCTCTTCTCTGCCTTGCTCAACTTTGTTCTTTTTCCTCTCCCCAGCCAGCTGGCATGACAAGGATAAATAGACTTGCTTCATCTTCTGTGTGTTTATTCCACTTCCAGCTCTTTGCATTCATCAGACATCAGTATTAGCTAGTGATTTTAGTGTTTTTCCAGTGTCAGATGCAACAGAAATGTCCAAGTGAGAAGACCGACTGCACAGGTGAATTGTATAGTGTTGGAGAGAAACAGCGACTCTGAATTTAAGAGAACTGTCCACAGGTTAGACAAGCTCCAAGGATGTGTCTGAATCCCCTGAAAAACACTCATATAATTAATTTGTAATAGATAATTCCACCTCCTTCAACATAAGTTTTTGTTTTAATAATATGAAATGTTAATGAAACTAGCAGATTTTGTGTTTCCAGAAGTAATAATAAGATCTAAATAGTAGCTAAATGCTTGTTGGAGGATGTTGCCATTGGTCAAGTGTTGGAGGAACTGAACAATTTTAGGGACAACAGAAAGGTAGCTCCATTACTTTTATTCCACATTTGACATACTAAGATGAATAACCCTGTGTTAACATCTGGCATCATCTGGTGGCAACAGAACATGGCAGAAACTCAAAGACTTCTCACCATATGAAGCTTATCTGTCTCTAGCAAGCTTTTTTTTGTGCGCATAGTTTATAAGTTTTGTCATTTTTTGAGAGTAAAAGCCTCTCTGCAGGATTGGTCATGTGTTCACATTCATCTGTGTATATGATGTGGGTCATCTGAGCCTCTGATGGTTAAGTGGTTAGATTCTCTGCAGACATTTCAGCATTAAGACTCTCCTACATTAGGATCCCTAGCAACACAAAAAGTCTCCACCTTTATCAAGCTTAATGAATAGGTAAGTTTGTAATTCCTTATCTGCTGCTGAGGCTTCTGTCTAAAATGAGATTATAATTTTCATAGTCATCTGTTTAGAGGTGTTTAGCTACACTGACTAGATACATCAATTTTTGCTTTCACATTGTCCTTTAAAATGATCTGTTAGACCTCAAGCAGCTGGGGTCCAGATTGGGAAGAAGATGCCTACAGCAACTGAATGTGTCATTTAACATCATGAGCTTCACAGAAGGTGTTAAAGGAAGCTGGCATGCAAGATATGCAGGGGACATAGGGATTCAATCATACACTGGGCAATTTCAGACAACCCAACTGGAAAGGAAGAATGAAGTGAAATTTGTGCTATTATCTAGGAATGATTGAAAATACTTTGAAGTCAAGGGAAAGATTTTCACTGACATCCAGAGCTCTGGATCAGGTCCTAGATAGTCTTATACAGAATGACAGGGAACTTTCATCTTCAGGAATTCCTTTCAAGTGACATTGCATTAAATGGCCTTGACTAGCTGTCAAGGTCAGCATATCTTTAGATGATGAAATGGAAAATGTCTGGATCTTCATGGCAACTTCAGCTGTTGTCCTCTAAGCAATTAAAATCTAGACACCTATACTGAGATGTACATATCTATATATAACTTCTATAAACTGAGGCCAAACATACAGAGGACAAGCTTTTAGCCCTAGGCATTGAAGTTCATGACAACTGTAGGTAATTATCAGATCTAAAAAACTGGTCTCTTGCTGAGGTGCCTAAATACAGATGAGTCAGAGGGATGCATCCAGGAAGAGACCCTGTATTTAAAAATGGATACCCATGTTTGTTCACAAACACACCTTTATTCTTATGCAAATGTATGCAAAGACCAACCATTCCACAAACATCCAGGGACTGTATCCTAAAATGCATAATAGCTGCAGTTAAATGAGCTAGCTGTGGGGAATTTGAACATTTCTCATAAAGAGTTTACTTAATTATTTAAATATATATATACATACATAAATGCATATATATATACATATGTATATACACATGTGCACTTACAGGTGTTGGCCTTAACAACTCAGTCATAACTTTTGTTCCTCTTCCCTGGATTCATCCAATTTGTCAATAACCGTCTAGTAATGATGCTGCTATAACCAAACCCAAGAGGCAGGCACTCAGATGGTGTTAATTGGCACAGCTCCACTGACTTCAAAGTCCCTGAAACTTTCAGGTTTGGTCACACCAAGCATGTAGAGAGTGGGTTTATTATCATGTTCTCTGATGTGGTGCCTTTGTGTATGCAACCCAAACTGCATCGCTGACACATTGCAAGCTCATGTCTAATTTATGGTCTGCTCTGAAACTTGGGTCTCTTTTTTAGCCTACCTATTTCCATGGCTCCCTTGGTGAATAATGTGTTTTAGATAATTTTCCCCAGATGTATTGGTTAATAATTTTTCCTGAGTAGGATTTCATTTTGTCACCCAGTGACCTACTTTCTGGTTCTTAGGCTTTTCTCTATTCACATTACCCTGAGGTAGTACCCTACTGCTTGCAGACATGAGAAAGTTGAGGCTTACCCTCTTTCCCATTGTGAAAAATCTAGAAAATATCAACATTATTACTCAGTGTGCAAAGTATTCAGCAAACTTCTGGAGAGCTATTGATTGTCAGCCAGTTTGCAGGCAGTTTTCAGCTTCTCTGTTATTGACAAAGTATTTTAAACTGTGATACTAAAACTAAAGGCCCAAGTCTAGAGTTATAACATGATTGACATAACCCTAAAAATAAGACAGGACAAAGCAGCTTAGCACTATGGAACCCTAGCAGGAAAGCACGCTCAACACTGCCCAGTCTGGCTGCCAGACCAGTACCTCCCAAAAGCTAAAATTGCTTGAAGGCTGCCCTGGTTCATCTCACTGACCTCAGGCAGGTGGAAGCAGGACTCAATGGGGACAGGTGGAAAGTGAAGGTGACATGCTTACACTGGCAGCCTGGAGAAGGGATAAAACAGGAGGCAGAGTGGCTGGCTTGCTGTGGTGCAGGACAGGAAGAGAGGTACTCAGGGAGCCATGTAAGGCACCTTTGAAGCTGGCTCTCTGTCAAAGATCTCATGTCAGACTTGCTCCACCTACTGCTCTCCCTCTTCCCATTCATCTCACACACTACTGAAATCTATTTTAAAAGCTTGTGTCTGACAAAGTCGACTTTCTCTTCATGTTTCCATGACATAGATCCTGGTACTTACTTACTTATCCCCTGACAGGTGAGATCAGATGCACAGTTAAGGCTCAAAGACAACCCTGGATTTAGGCAAATGATGTATACACTGTGGGATTGTGGGGAAGCAGCTGCAGCAGAAGGCAAGATCAGAAGTACATAATGTTTGTCAGGAGTTCTTCATAAAGTGGCACAGGTCATAAGGAGGCACAGTCCAAACTTCAGAGCATGACCACAGCTTCTCTGCCAGTCTGAACTAGGGTGTCTGGACTGTAAAACTGCAGAGGTTGTGATGCTGCATCACAAATAACTGGCATACAGGACTCAGGACTAAATATTTTTAAACAGAATAGAAATTGGACATGTGGGACACTGTCTTTGTTTTTAATAACATGATAATTTCTTTTGTCAGGTGTGCTGGTTTAAATGTAAACTGGCAGGAGAAATTAACTCAACACAAAAGATTATAAATCAGAGTTACAATTTAATAACAGTATTACAATAAATGCAATGGCACAAAGAGCAATTGGTTTTAACCCACAAAACCCAGAAGTATGACCCAGCACCGTGGGGCACAAACACAAAGGGGTCTGTTAGCCCCTGTGCTGAACCCCATGTGGTTCCCCCAAGTCCAAAGTAAAATGAAGTGAAAAACCTGTTGGTGCAGATGACAGTTGCAGTCTGGTAAAGAGTGGTGGTCACAGTCTGGTTGAAAATGGTGGTCTCCTCCTGTCGAGGCTCTGGTCCTCCTCTGGATCTGACAAGTGGTTCCCCAAGTCCCAAAACCTCAAAGATTATATCCTCTCAGGTCCAGGTGGGACTGCCCAGTACCTGCCTCAGGGCAGGGATTTAGACAATGAGTAATCTCACTGTATGAGTCATAGGGTATTTTGGAACTGTTTCTGGCCCATTAGCAGACATGACACCTCAGGCTGGGTGTGGAGGTGCCAACGACTTCCTGGAAGGGAGTTATCACAGCTCTTATCTTACAGGTGTCTTTCACACCCAGCTCACAGCCTGAGGGGTCAGGTGTGCCCTGGGCAGCTGCTGCAAATGGTCCATTGTTAACAGTTCATGGGAAATGAATAGAGGGTGTAGAATATATAGCTTTGGTCACCCCCACACAGTGATAAACTGGCCCCACCTGCTGAACTAGGACATCGGGTTTTCCAGATTTGTCTCTGCTGTTATCAGTCATGCATACAACATAAAATCTGTATTTGCAAAGAGCATGGGAACTTGCCTGCAAAAAAAATCATAACCTACATCTACTCTACTATCTATCCTGAATATTAAACAACAATCAGGCCCAGGTAGCAGAATTTGTGCTCTTCCAGTCTGCAGTTAAAGCACTGCAAACTGCCCCTTGGTGCAGCCTCGGTGTAGAAATCTGTAGTGGATGTAAAGGTGAAGGGAGGACACAGTGTACAGGGAAGGCTGCAATCTTCCTGGGTTGCAGGGAGGGAACTTACAAGGGAACTGTATGGAAGAAAGGACAAGATGGAGGTTCCCAAATGCAGCAAAAAGGGCAGAAGAGTTGCCAAAGCATGGGGGGAAAAACAGGGACAGTCAGGCAGATGAGATCAAGACAGGGCAGAGTTCTGTGGCACCTTTATATTGCACAAGGGACCAGATAGCAAACTGGGGCCAAACTGCAACTGAAAGTTCAATGTGCTTTAGCTCTTTCTTTTATACCCATTGCAGAGCTAAGCCCTGAGTCAATCTGTCTCACGATCAACTCTCCTTGTACCACTGCACAGTTCATTACACTTTACTGGACTGTATTTCCTGGTGAGCAAATCAGAAGTATCTGTGAACAAACCCGAAGTCACTAATTCACAGTAACAAGATCCATATTTCCTTGTAATCTCATTCAGTTTCTGATACTGTCTAGATTTGTGCTTTCTTCTACAATGAGAGTGAATGCTTTCACAAGCTTAACTCTAATTTGTGCTCAAGAACCTCTTTGTTGAATGTTCAGCTCAACAGCCTTTTGAAAGTATCACAAGCAGCCATCTTCTCTTTCCATGTCCTATCTGAGAAGAGCAGTGTCCTCCCGAAGGCTTTTTGGTGACCAGATATGCAATCCAAGAATTTTTCATGCTGTTTTTCCTATCCCATGTTTTTACCAGATACTTATGGTTTTCTCTACTTAGAAGCACATCACTGGTCTCCTTGGCTAGAACTGTTATTCACCATGAGCAGAGCTGTGACCTGTGATGCTGTGGACAAAGGTGGGCTGGATTCCATCTGTCCATGTCCCACTTTGCAGTAGCTGAGTAACCTCAGCTGTGATATTCTGAGTTCTGGTCCTGAATCCCTGACAGCAAGCTTCTGCTGTTTGCAATCTCTGATCTCCTCCCCTTCTGCTTTTTATGGACACCCCCATGTCCATTCACACTCTTTGTCTTCTCTCCTCTCCTCACCTGTCCTATCTCTTTTTCCTACGCAGTACTCTGTGAATCTCTTCCACCACAATTTCCTATTGCCTCCTTTTCCTTCTGGTCACTTTTATTATTTCTCTGTCCTGGCCCAAGATTTCCATTCAGGCTATTCATACTCTGCATCTTCTGACTCATCCCAGTAACCCACTTTACTGCAGGTCCCTTTCTTCTCCTCCACCTTTTACTTCCTCAGGAATTCCTACTCCATCTCTAGGACACTCCTATTTTGAAGCTGTCTGAGCACTGCAATCCCTCACAATGGTCTGCCTTTGCACTCACAGTTAGCTTTGTGAGCCCACCAATAAAGACTATGGTCTTCCATATCTGACTGCTGTTTGAGCTTTGTCCATCCATCTATGTTCATCTGTCTCTTCTTCCTGCTTTTTCTCACCATTATTTTTTGTTTCCTGTAGTCATCTTTAGTGACAGATACTCTGCAAGCCGCCACTTTCTTTTGCTCTTCTTCTCTATTCAGTCCTTGTCACCTTTCGTCATGAAGTCATTTTGGTGCTGTTATTGACCTGCTGAGGTCTTAATCTCTTTCACACATGTATTAATCAAACTGCACAATGAACTGTCAACAATCAACATAAATATGACATCCAGTTTCCCTTAGATCTAGGAGAAGACTTCAAGAGTGGACAGGAAATGTCCAAATGGCCTCTTTCCATACATACAGCCCATCACAAGCCACATAGCGCTTCTAAAACTTAGTTCCTAATAATAGATCTGTAGCACAAAGAGCAAGAGCTACACATAGAACAAGGAAAGTACTGGTGATATAAAAAATATGACAGCAAGAAAACTTTGATGAAAACATTTTTAACATTTTTCAAGTGTCTTTGTCAGGCTCTGAGGACAGCTAACATTCAGCCTGAGCTTAGACTGCATACAGATTGCCACTCAACTTTGCATCCACAGCATCCAAATCCTTGTAAGATGAACTTCAAGGCCTGTGCCCCTGGGGTACTCCATTCCCCAAAGAGCAGCACCAGAAGTTGAACAGGAAGCTGAGTGGGATGCCAAAAGCTCAGCGGATAGCCATGGGATGCAAAGACCTTACTTATGGTGGTAGGAATCTACCCTTTAAATAAACAAATGCAAATCTCTTGTACAGACTGCCACTTCTGTATCTCAACTGCAACACTAGTTGCATCATCCTACAACTGTTCATTGCTGCGCTACTTAAGGACACAAACACATTATGTGAAAATAAATGCAAAATGGCACTGAAGAAACAACTCGTAGTTCAATGTAATTTAACATTTCTGCCTTCCCAAATCCAGTGTGCTGGATATCCTGTGAGTGTAATACCACAGGCAAAATACAATTGATTTAATTGATTCTTACTGGCAGAATCCCCATCTGCAGAATGAAGTTCCTGCATAAATGGTAAAGCAGATCTCTTGGCAAAGGACAGAGAGATTGATTTAACAATTGGGAACTGAGAAAGAGGGGAAGAAACTTCCTCTTGAGGGAAGAAAACTGGGAAACAAATCTAAAGCTGCATCAGAAAACTGCTCTCCATAGGTACCAAAGCAAAAATCAGTCAGATGTCCCACCTGCCTCCTTCCTCTGACCTCTACCCTGTTAAGGATTGAGAGGCAGGTATCCTCACAGCAATTAGACCTAAGCAAACAAAACAAATTGGAGAGGTCATGAGTGTGTTACCCAAGTGTAAGAACAGGCCTCTTGCATCAGCATTTAGTGAGCCAGCATGTGAGAATGATGGATGGAGAGTCTGGGGGAAGGGAGATAAGGAAGTGTCCTCACTGTTGAAGCCCCCATTGAGTTTGATTGGAATATGTGAGCAGGAGACTTGCAACGAATATGGAGCTCATAATCAAAAACATGACAGGGAAACAGATGTTGCCTGCTTTGGAGACTCTCCTTGCACATTCAACACAATGGAAAGGGCTCAGATAATAAAACAGAGAGGATCCCAGCAAGAAATATAGCGTGCTGACACTTTTATGACCTGAGATGCTTACAAAATACAGAAATGGCGTTTTGTTTGCTTTCCATGCGCAGCTTGATATCACATGCTCAGCTCTCTCTGCTGCCACTCGGAGTCAGGAAGGACGATATATTTTCCTTTCCAGATAAACCTAGTGATTCTAGTCAGGTGCAGAAAGCAAATAAATTACATAAGAAGACTTTCTGTATCTATTAATCAAGAGGCTTGTCATTTTCCAGGCCTTGATCCACATGAAAGAAAGTGAGGAGGGGGAAGGGGACTTAGGAATAAAGGAGGATGTGGAGGGGAGCAGAAAGAAGATTCTTGCTGAGACTGCTTGAGAGGTTTCTCATGGCACGAAGGACCACAGCTTAGACATACTCAAAAACAACTCCCTGCCCTCTCCTTTTGAAGCTTTTCTCTGCAAGCCAAGGGAGTGCAGTCCAAAGGAGGAATGCACAAATCAGGAATATTCCATCATCCTTTGCAGATGTTATTCTCACATTTCCTTCTTATTTTGTATGTTGAGAAGAAAATACCCTGCTACTGAAAAAGAGAGCCACATTCAACACCTTGTCTTCAAGTACATGCCAACAGACTATGTCACATACTTGCAGATTCTTTTCCAGTATATAGTACTTGTGGACTATGGCAGCAGGGTTGGCTACTTACACAGATAAAGGAGGAGATAGTTTTCAGTGCAGAGCACAGTAATTCTAATATCAGATAGAAAGATAGGATTGACTCAGTAGTTTGTGTGAGAAACTGGCTCTATTTCACTCTGAAACTGACTTCACATGTAACATTAAAACAAGGCTCAGAATAGTCTTATTAAGGCCATCATATTTACTTTCTGCCTTGGATCATTGTGATGGTAAATCAATGAATATTTATAGCATTTTTGAGATCTTCCAAGAAAATAAGCTAGAAAAGCATAAAATTTTTTTATGGAAGAACTGAATTATTGCTGCAGACCAAACATGAATCAGAATAACATCCCACATGGAAAACCGTCAGGAAAGTTCTTGAACCAGGAACCTGGTTCATGGCCAAAGAGTAAATCTGGTTCTCTCTGAATCAACTGCCTGAGAAAATCTGTCTACACATTGCTAGATAGTCAAGTAGAAACAATATGGACAAAGCTCTGAGGCTTCTTACTAAGGCCAACCTTGGCTTAGGGAAGCTGATCTGACTTTTCTCTACAGTCTGTAGAATGGCTTTTCCTAGACGCACCTTGGAGGACTGAATCTTAGGCTCTTCTGCACTGCTTTCTGGAGCTGTCTATACAACTGTGTGTCTCTCCTCTTTCTAATTTCTGCACAGAAACAGGCAGTGGAACAAGTAATACCCACAGCTAAAGTATTATTGGGATTGGAGCTGTGGTTCTAGTTCTGGTGTCCACACCCATCAAAGGATGGCCAGAATTGGAAGGGATTCAGAAAATTATTTAATTACTAATATGAGGTCATAGCTATCTGCTGTATAGTGAGAAAGGAAGAAAGGCAAATCTATCTTATCCAATAGACACTTGAGAAGGAATTTGAACCCTAACTATAAATAACTATGTGGGAAAGAGATACCTGATAAGAAAGAGCTCTTTATCTTAGGAATAAAAGACTATAAGAGTTACAAATTTGAATTGGAAAGCATTTCTAATTAAACAATGAAATCACCTACTGAGAGCCATGAGGTATTTTCCATTACAAAAATGCTTTACATCAAAACTGAAAAGATTTGCAAAGAATATGCTATAACTCAACTACAGGCTACTAAAGTCACTGAAAAAAAATTCTAAATCCTTTAGGTTTATGACTTTGATCTTATATCCTTTAGGGGCCTACAGTCTTTTGTAACTCTGCCAACAACCTTTTAGCTTGTTGGCACTCTGTGCTAGGTAATGTTCAAGATCAACCAAAGATGATTCCGTAATTTTTACTTCTACTTTAACATCTGTTGTCAGACAGACAATGGGAACACAGAAAATACTTGCTAGCAAACATTTCTTCAGCATATCCCTGTTGAAAGCGAGTCCAGAAGACAGCCATCAAGTCTGTCATGATTAATGGCAAGACAGTAAAGTTTCTTAACTGAATAGCCCAATGCATCAGACAAGGAATCTGTATCTAGATTTACATCATGACTGGCTGCATATATACCTTCTATGGGACCTGATAGTTGTAACAGCATACCAACCACAAAACTGTCTCCTCATCTGGGTGTGTTGCAGATATCTTTGTTTACTTTTCACTCAGCTTAGCTTCCATTTTATGTGCTACTCCATGTTATTCTCATTGTTTCTAAATTAACTAACAAGTGCTGGGATGGGAAGACATAATTTGCAGCATGAAAAAATGCACTTTACAAAAATGTGTGTGGAATTTGGAGATGGGATATGTGGCAGAGTAACATCCCAATGTGAATATAGGATGAGCATCAGATGTCAGGGCTAACCATGCAAATTGGGGATTCCTTCTGGTTTAGGTTGAACTGTGGCATCACTGTTGATTATCAGTGGTTTGCAACAGAAAATAGCATTGAGGGTGGTTACACATGATTACCTTCTCTTTCGTTTGTGTTTTGTCTTCTGGTTGTCTGTAATGGAACCATCACACACCTGCAGTGCATGAGTGATGGGCTGGGAGATGCCCATTCAGTGGTGTGTTTACAATGGCTGGAAATTCTACCACAAAATAAGGCCCAGGTAGAAAGTCTATGAGAACCTGAAGGTCATTGTCAGTCACCAGGGCTGTGGGTTCTGTGCCCCACTGAGCCCACACAGCTCCTCAAGCTCCAAAGCCAATGCAACCATGTGAGAGAAGCAAGGTATATCACAGAAGATAAATTTCAGTTCTCCACACTGAGGAATGTCCATCTCCCTGGACACAGCTGTTTATACCATGTTTTCTTTAATTTTGTTTATTTTATACAGTAGGTACCCTGTGCTGCCTAGGCATACCCCATCAAAAAACCCCCAAACCCTAAAACCTAGCAAGATTTGCTCTGCATGTTATCTTCACTCTCTATCCTTCTTCCACTTCATGACTGCAGGATATTTATTCATTCTATGTGTACTGTGTTTTCCCAAAAAATGAGGCTAACTTGATTTCCTGTCATCCTTTTGTCTTGCAGGTTTTACTAAAATGTAAAGACAAACTATCTGAAAGATTTCTCTCTACACCAGTCCTGATACTCACCCTTTCCACATGCTCCAAGGCTTGATGTAAACTCTTCAAATACTAGAAAATCCACCATGTGCCTAAATAAGTTGTTTCAGTAGTTAATTGACTACACAGCAATGCACATGCTTCACATCCATTCTGAATTTGACCAGATTTGGCTTTCAAACACTGAAGCTCTTGTGCCAGAGTTGTAACTTGTCATACAATCTACACACCTTAAGATATAATCCCTGTTGATTTTTAAAATCTAAATGATATTACTGTGGCTCAACCTTTAAAGTAATCCCTTGGAAGATTTAACACCTCTGCTATATATGTGGTGGTTGATGCCTTATTAAAAAGTGCTAACAGAAATTTTTATGGAAGACTCATTTTTCCAGAGGAAACTCCATATATTTGAAATGTGATTGGACTAGCTCATCTCTGGCTGTCAGAGGTGTCTATTCCATAGATGGCCAGCATTATGTTGCTGATTCTGCAATTATCTTGGCTGGACCCATCATTAAGGAATCTTAGATTTTTTTTCTATTTTTTTTTTTCAGTAGCTAATATATGAGACATCTCTTTCAGTAGGATTACAGGGGACTGAAACCAGCCTGTTGCAACAGTAAATAGACTCATCGGTTCACATTACCCATAAACCAGTGAAATTCAGAAAAGCACCAGATTTCCACATAAAGGATGCAACTTATGCATCCAACGTACAGACTTTATATACCTCCACACTCCACATATAATGTGCATTCTCAGAACACCATTTTTGTCCTCTGAAGGAAACTAGTCATATCTGTACCCAGGTCCTCTGCTGGACAACCACCTGGGATGGGGGCAACAATTTTTGAGATGTCATTTGGATCATGGAGAATAATCCAATTTGTTTCAAAAGTGCTTAATTCCTATTTGTTTGTAGGTTTAGAAAGTTCTTTCTGGTGTTTAGGATAGCTTTTACAAAGGCACTCCAATGTTTTAGAATGGGTGCATTTTGAAAGAAAGATTTCAGCTGACATACTGTTCACCATAGAATGGTAGAAAGTTAGGTTTGGAAAGGAAACTCAAGGATTCCCATCACAGTTCGTATGAAATTCGATGACATGGTCTTCTTTGCAGCAAGAAAACATCATCCTGGTTAATTTATACAAGAGGAAGTTAAGTGTGATGCAATCCTTTAAAGTATGTTAATGAGGAAAAAATACCCAACAAAGACAGATAAAAGCAAAAGGAAATCCAGTGACTGGAAACTGAAGGAAGATAATTTCAGAGTATATATAAGATTACATTCTTGTCCGTGAAAATAGCCATTGAAGTCACTTATCCAAGAAACACTTCATCAGCTCAGACTTTCAAATGAAAAATGGAATGTATTTCTAACAGAAAATTTTGAGATAAAGCAGAAGACACTGTTCTATTGATGGAACCACCAAATGCAATTCTTGGCCTGTCTTATGGAAAAGCCTACAAGCAATGTAGTGATTCCTCTGGGCTTTAAGATCTCTGGGAACAACATTGATGCCTTGTGTTTACAGGAGTTTAGTTTTGGTTTACCTCTTCTGTTTTTAATAGGCTGATTTTCAGCTTTTAGCCACATGCAGCTACTTTATGTCTGAAAGTGTCTCTCTTTTTGTGTTGAGCAGCCTCCTTCCTTCTGTGTGCAGGGCATCATCAATGGAAAATCTTGCTCTTTTTTAAAAATACTGATCCAGACAGAGAGCAAAATATGGTTCTATTTAGTCCACTGGGATGATGACATTTTCCTCTCACATAGCTTTCCCAGTAAGTGATGTTTCAACATCTTCCTTTGACAGAAAAGGGAAAACAAACTTTCAGGGAACCTACCTCTAACCAGCTGCCAGATCCCCACCAAAAACTGGCTTGGAAGCTCACTGTGGCTTCCTTGAGCTACAAGAGGACTGGTGGATATGGGAGTGCTGAGTGAATGAGGGGGTGTGTTGTATGTTCAGAAAACATGGAACACAAATGTGTATGTGTGGGGGTAGGGATGATGTCTTTAATAATGTCTGGATGGGTTAGACATGAAAAAAACTAAAGGTCACTATTTGGGAGGCAGAACCTGCAGTACCAGTGAAATCAAAGGCAATAAAAAGTAGGTCTTCCCACCAAGACCTATAGTTTTTAGATTAATGTGGACTCTTGAGCTTTGATGGCAAGCTCAAGAGCAGCCCTATGTAACCTCATTCAGGTCTTGTGTTTTGCTGCTTTGCATCTATTGTCAATGTTCAAGGCCACATGAAACACCAAAAAATGTGATCACCCATATTTGATGTGTTCTCAGCTCAAGGTAGCAATGGATGGCTCTGCACAGTCTAAGGAGCTTTCACAAAAATAAAAACTGGTTTTTCTCCCCATCCACCTCCTCCCTAGTGATTTGTCCACCTAAGATTCAAATAGTAAGCATGTAAGAGTAACAGCTTTTCTCAGTGAGTGAGAAGCGTGACATCCAAGTTTTATTCTGTTTCTGTCAAAGTCTGAAGCTTATCTAAACAGTTTGCAATTACACCAACTAACACCTCTGGGAAGCTGGAGCTAAGGTTGCATATGTTGCCTGTAATTTTAGGAACTTGATAAAAATATGGATAATGTTGCCTAAATAAAATGAGTCTGAATTGTAAGAAATGGGAGGTAAGATTACAGATAAAAATATGCTGGACAGGACAGAAATGCAGAACCAGCAGGGAATGTAGAGTTCTCTGGAGTACACCTCTGAATATTGTGTATCTACACAGGAGATCACAGCACCTGTTAAATTTAATACATATTAAATCTTGTCATATCTTATATATCTGGGCAAATGTAGCATACCTTCATACTTTGCTGGCAGCTTACAACTCCCAGATTTCAGTTTGTGTTACAGAAAGTATGTAGTCAATTCCCAATGAAAAGCTGATTTAAAGGACACCACTGGGGATTGTAAGGAGATTAAATGGTTTTAATATTTTCAGTACATGGAAGAGGGAATTTAAATGGGAAGCTGGGAATCTTTGTTCCTTTTTTAAAACATAAAGGTCAAGATTTTGCCATAGATACAAGAGTTGGAAGAGAATTTCTTGTTGTGTAGATGTCCATATGTGCTGGGTGGGAGCTTAAGATATTCTTAAATCACATAAAATGCAAATTGATTGTTCATCTTGTCAATATACAGAGCGATTGCAAATCTGTGCGGGGTATTTTTAGAATTATAAATGGAAGATGTGCAACAATGTGACAACAGACTACAGATTTTTGGGACCTTGAACTTGCTGAGGTTTTAGATTTTTAAGTTACTTCACTGAATTTCCCATTAAAACCACTTATTTTGAACCCTTTCACCATTATTTTCATTCTTCAGACATGAATAGTATTTTCTTAATTTTAATATAATTTAGGTTTGGAGTGCTCATTTTTCTGTGGAAGAAATGTCATCCCTTTCTAGAATAAAATTAATCTTATGCAATAGGCCAGTACAAGACCTAATTTATATACCAGGGTAGGACCCAAAGTCTGTGTGGGCTGCTGTGATTATGTTCTGCCCTTGTAGTCATGCTGTTTGAGCAGCACTCCACCACACTGTCCATCAAGTCCAACTTGTATGTAATAAAAAACCCATGCAAGCCTTGCTTCTGGCTTCACTCCTCACAAAGCTGCAGCCATGTATAGCAGACTATGGCCACACTGCTTGTGAGTCACCAAGGGTTTTGTACAAGAGAAAAAAGGAGCAAGAAAAGGAGAGTTCCCTCTCCACTCTTCTCACTCCCAAGATAAAACAGAGCACATTTTACAGTATTTTATGCTTTGGTTTTTAACATTCTGTGTACCATTTCCTCTGTTTCTGATAGGAACTGATCATGACAAGAATAAAAACCATGTCATAGCTTGCTGCTTGCACAGGGAGAGAGCACCTGTGGCCTGAGAAGCTCAACTACAGCAGACAAAGCTTTCTGAATCTTTGGATTTATAGCATTATCATGGAGGAAAAATGGATATACACAGCTCCCAATCACCTTCTCCATGTTTATAACTGCTTGGGTAAATTCCCTCACACCCACTGAGAATTCACCATGTGCTGTATCAAAGAAGGGAAGCTACAGAAAAATTTAAATCCATCATAGCTGTCTAGGGTGGGCTTCTTCTGGTTCACAAAAATCAGCGAGCAAAGTTCTAAATGACATCCATAGGGTTTTTGCAGTCCAGCAAATAAACTTTTACCAAACTAGTCAGGCAATAATCAGTGATGAGGTCATCAGAGCAACAGATTGGGAAATAAAACTATGAAACACATTGGTACAAATAATTAACGTATTTGCCCAGAAAAAAAATATCTATTCATATGTCCATACTGAATTTAGTAAGTCTACAGAGACTCTTTTTTTTTTTCCTTTTTTTTTTTTTTTTTTTTTTTTTTTGTGGAGGACTGGAAAAAAGTAATTTTAACATTTCCTTGATAAGCATTTTGACTTTTCCACAAAATATTTTGTTTTGAAATTTGCTTACAGGTAGTATCCTTAAGACTAAAAAACAATTCACAAAATGTAAATGAAGTCTCTGTTTTGGTATTGAGGAAGAAAAGGCATCTTGAAAGAATGCTTTAATTTGCTGGAAGAAAAAAATTGACTTGTATTAGCAAAAAAAAAAATTATTTCAGAGTTATTCGCTCAGAATTCAAGCTGGAAAACCACCTATTGGTAATGCAACATGACATATTCATAAAGCAGTATTCAGTAACCGTAGAAAAAGCTGACATTGAACACATGAGGACTCAGCTCAGTTTGGTCAGCTCTTTCCCTAACCCTCTGATTCTGAAAATGAGAGGTGATGGAAGGCTGTTCCTTGGTACACAGCACAGCTCCATTAGATAGGGAAAGGAGAAAGACAACGAACCTTTTTCTGATTTTGCTCTCAGGGCCCAGAGAAGAACCTGAAAACCTGGAGTGTGTGGAGAAAACCCACGATTTTGGCAGATCTGGAATTTTCCAGCCTGTGCTGCTTTTGAGTCATGATATGCCAAAAAAAATGTGTTAAGAAAAAAGAAATAAAAGAAAATTCTGTTTAAAAGAATGCTTGGGTTTCTATACAAATCCAAAAATGCCTCTTCCAATTTGTCTCAAATTTTCCAGAAAACTTCTGCTCTGACATGAGATCATATATATGAAATGTAAGACAGATTGGTTTATACTTTTGGCAAAACTGGGAAGGAAGACAAGTCGGATTGTACTTTTAAAAAGAGAATTAGAGTCTCATCTTTGAATTATCACTTATTTAGGCAAGTCCTGCCACTCATGACACTTTAATCATTAGAAATTATTAAAAGAGTAGTAAATATGTTACTGGGGACTACTTTGCACTGGCAAAGAGATCATAAAGCATGTAGGAGGAGGATGAGACATAAGGAAAATAGGGATGTGTGGGGAAACCACAGAGAATAAAGAGGAAGTAGTTACAAAAACTTGTATGCATCTGTGTGCAAGGAAGGGCTGACAGGGAGCTCAGGGGACTGTGTGGTGTAGTAGGATTTTAAGGACCATAGGGAGCTGTAAAGGTCAGAAAAGAAAGAACAAAGAGATGTTGAGAGGCTGGGGAAGTGAAGACCCTCCTGAGGAAAGAGAAAGAAATAAAATGTAATTTTCTCAGAGAGGATGGAATAACTAGAGACGTCATAGAACAGAGAGAAGGGAAAGACAGTTTATGCCATTGCTGGAATCATATATACATAAATATTTAAAAGCGAACGGGCTAATCACTTCAATGGGCTTGGGACACCCATCTTCCCAGCATTTGTACTTCAGGAGAGCTCCAGTACAGCACCACCCACCTTGCTGCCAGAGCCTTCCGCACTGCAGGGAAACTACCACTGCTCCCCTAGAATGCACCTATGCCAGCATTGCTAAAGGGTAAAGGCAATACAAAAGTTTAATTAGAAAACTATGTTCTCAAAATACCTTAGGAGTGGCTTACATTGTTGGAAACACACATAATGATGCCTGGACTGTACCAAATGGGGTAAGATCATCCACTCATGCTTTCAGCATGCTGAAGGTCACCACCTTGAAGAAATGAAACACTTCAAATTAAAATACAAACTTATAAAATACAATAACCAGTAATAATCTGCAACAAAATAATCCTGCACTAGAACACTCCCCACCAACTTTCGCATTAAACTCCTTTGAGTGCCTTGGGATGATGGCTTCTATTACTTTTTGTCATTATTTCATTTTTCCTTTGCAAGGAAGAAAATCTCTGTTCCCCTTGGAAAGACATGGGAGGGAACCAGAGGTGTCATGCAGCTCACTGCCAGAAACACATATGAAGGCAGCCTACTTTGGCAGGAGGAAGAGGACTGGCCCTGCCTGTCAGCCACATATGTTTCCTGGTCTTTATTCTGCCTAGTGTTACCACATGTCGCAAAGTACGCTACAAAGTCTTAAGAGGAATTGCAGGCTTCCCACCCAAACAAAAACACAGAAAACCGACCCTGCAATTAAGTATCCATAACAAATTAAGGGGCCTGAAGATGGGTTGCTGCTCCTGAGTTGACACAAATCATTTTGAGTTTTGACTTTTGCAGCTTTTTGAGGGGTGAGCAGGATCAGGGAGGAGGTTTGGTTTATTTTTTCCATAATCGCTCTGCCTTCCAAAGAAAGAACCAGGACTAAGGGCATTTAGGTGATGTCATCTGCTAGACAGCAGCCATATGGAGAACATGAAGTGGAAGTTTTCCACACAGTACCTGGCAAACCTGTGACAGATGCCACGTGACTGCTTGAAGCATCAGCATTGTACTGAGACACAATGGGCTACATCCTTTAAAATATGCAAAGGGGCCTTTGGCACAATCCATGCAATTGATGTGTGGGCAGAGGTTTTACCCCATGAACTCTCCTTCAGCCTTCGTTTCCAAGGGCTGGTGTCCAGGGGAGGACTACGCTGGCTGAGAGGAGGCAGAATGCAGAACCATAATGGGCAAATTAGGCAATCACATCATGTAATCCTTTAAAATATTTACCAGCCCCATCTTAGAGTTTGTTCAGCTTCCAGTTTCCATTATTCCTACTGATGCTTTTCCTCCCTCTTCCAAGTCACAGTCATTTGTTCTTGTGCCAGGATGGTCACTCAGCTTATATTACTCTTCTGTACCCTGGCTGCTCAGACCTGGATTACGCATAAAGAACATTAATATCTTCCTCCTGGTGTTCTGATGGCTGAGTTTAAGAAGACAAGTTTTCTTGGTGTCCACACATGAGACAAGCCTTCTATTCACAACTATGCTAGCAGGCATCCTCTGCAACTTTACTTCCAGTTCTCACTGAACTCTTATATCATGATACTAAAAGTCAACATTTGTTAGAAATGCTTCAATACACTGTAGGATATCTGTTTTCTCCACAGTCATATCCCACTGGCAACTCACAGCCAACCTGCAATCAAGTAAAACCCTCAGTTTTTGCCCTGCTCTGAAATAACCTTGCCCTCCCCTTTCCATGCACCAATATTTATGGCCATTTGCTTTTTCCTGTGTAAAACATGATGACCTTTCCTGCACTGATGATGCCCCCAGGTTTGTGCCGTCAGCAAAGCCATCATTGCTTTCTTACACTGCGTATGTTACTGAAGACATTCGATGAGATCCATCCCAGCACCACATACACCTCCTATACTGCTCCTTTCTTGAGAAAGCTTGTCCTGGCAATAACTAGATATTGGGTGCATCATTGGAAGTTGTTGTCCAGCCAGGGAACCCAGATTCTAAGAGAGAACAAGAACTTGAAGCTTGTAATGCAATACACAAACTTATTTTAATAATGAAATATAGTTTCTAAAAAAAAAAATAAAAAGAAAACATAATTCAGGGATACTGAAATGTTGTGTTTTAGAGAAGAAGACATAGAAAAAGAAAAACCTTTCTGAGTAAAGCCTTCTAGAACTTCCATCTGTAGGAAAATGGATGCTCCAAGTATTTGTTATACTAATGATGAGGATGTTTCAGAAAAAATATGTTGCCTAAATATTTATTTCCATTCATTACTAAGGTTCAAAATTAAGGTGGATCATTCACATGAGACTCAGAGAGATTCAATTGGAAGAAAAGTGGTAATATATTTATACACAGAATGATAAAAACAACAGTTTGCATATCTATTACTTCATAAACAAAAAGGAAAATGTAGGCTAGATTGAAGGGTTGCTAATCTAGCAAAACTCTCTCTTTCAATAATATGTATTTTGTAATAAGGAGTAAGATGTGTTTGGAGTAAGACCCTATTTTCTGTCATAGAAGTTGAATTTCTGCTTTCCTGGAGCAAATGGAGAAAAGAGCAAACCTCTGTACCTGTAGCATCCCCTCTTTCTTTCTCTGGTCTGTAAAACTCATGAAGTTGGTTGTTCTCACATCTGCCTGTGTTCTTAGTGTGGCATTCCCCACAATTGTTAATTTGGTTACCTCAACTGGGGTGCAAATCAGACATGATTTTATCTTGAATTTAAAATAATACAACAAAAACAATGACATGAAATGATAGACATGGAGGGGGTGAAATTCCATAAATCCATTTTTCTGACTTCAACAAATTTCAGGGGTTTTTAATCAAACCTTTCTTATCTGACCTTGCAGAATAATCATGCTATGCAAAATATATCAAATTAGCTTCTGTTAAAAACAAACAAAAAAAAAGGCAAAACATCTTTCAATGGGCTTCTTTTATTTTTATTTCCCATGTTTTACTTTTTCTCTAGGAGACTGTGCATGTGAAAATGCTGTATAAATTATAGACATGATCTATGATGCAGAACAATACTTATAACATGCCTTTAAAGTTACGTAATGCTGAGAACAGAAATGCAATTAAAGGCGAGTGTAGAGGAGAGGAAGTCCTGTACTCGGCAGAGCATGCTGTCTCATCTTTAAACAATGCAACATGATGGAAACTAATGAATGTTTCTGCAGAGGTGACTGGTTTCTCCTCTGATATATTGATATGGGAGGGGTTGATCTCAAAGATGCATTTTTTCAAAATCAATTTTTCAAATTCATTTGGGGAAAACAATGACATTTTCATTTTCTTTGCAAGAAAAGTATGAGCTGTCTTCCCCGCATGTTCTCAGAAGAGTGCAGGTGAAAGAAGGCATTTGGAAGTTATTTTCTAGTTTATAGTCAATTATTTTAGGGCATTCAAAGATACAAAGCCATGCATGGGTGTATTTTAGAGTGAGAAAAATGACTTCTCAGAAATGGGAACCCAAGATGTCTGTGGCACCAAAGACCTCTGCTGCACTAGAGAGGTCTCTTGTTTTCCACTGTTGTAGTTTGGAATTATTATGTAAATTCTCTCCCCTGCCATTAACTGTCCATGCCAGTAGTTAACAAAGAGA
>JAWWEV010000001.1:26656752-26669336 GCA_035583235.1 Hafferia zeledoni | reverse complement strand
TTTCTTTCTTTCTTTCTTTCTTTCTTTCTTTCTTTCTTTCTTTCTTTCTCTCTTTCTCTCTTTCTTTCTCTCTTTCTCTCTTTCTCTCTTTCTTTTTTTCTCTCTCTCTTTCTCTCTTTCTCTCTCTCTCTCTCTTTCTTTCTTTCTTTTCTAATATGACAGAAATCCCTCCCTCATTAGACCAGTGCACACAGCATATTTGGAGGCACCTTATATGAACAAAATAAAGCAAAGTTTACTAGCAGAGGTTAGGTCACCTTATCTAGCCCCTACATAATGGTGTCATTTTGTACCTATGGAATCCGACAGAAAACAATTCCTCTACAGCTTCAGACTAAAGCATTGCCCCTCACAGAGTTCAGAAATCATGACTCATATGCAAAGAAATTGTTAGGTTCACTTAAAAACCATGAAAGACACTTGAAAATAATAAATTGCAATGTTTTTAATGTCTTTCTATATTTCCAGCCTTCACATTTGGCCCTATTAATATACAAATATGCTACTTTTATGGAAAAATAACGAGATATACAATGCCTTCCACTAAAGAAATAAAGCAAAACACTATCTGTCACAAGACACACAGGTAAATAGTATGAATAGCAGCATGAAATGGGGGCAAAAGGCACAGTAGAAGTGCTTCCCTTTTCCAAGTTCTGTTACAGAGTATAAGGTAAGAAAAATAAAAGACATCTGCTTTCAGAATACTTGATCATGCATTCCATGTTGGCAGGACACTGTGAGTGAGCTGCTAAATGGCAGTAACACAGCCAAAGAAGGCATCTCTGTGCAGGAAGAGGGACGGGCTGGAGTCATTAGGGATAAGCTGACAATACAACCACCGAGGGATCACTGTGCGTCACCATTTCTCTGGGGAGCTAAGCAGAAAGCAAAGCTGTTGCTTTGCTGAGGGAGCATATGCTAGGAACACAAAAGCAATGCTGTTTGACATCTCTAGAGTGAGTCCTCCCAGTAACCAAGGCACTGGATATAAGAAGCAGGTGTGACTATTGTAGCATCTCTGCAACATCTGCCCATCTGAACATTTAAGCATTGGTAGTACGTACACCACCAAGATATATAAAAGATCCAGAGTTATTGTCCCAATAACATAAAGACACAGTCCAGCAGCTGAGGGAATTTTTGATTTTATTACCTCTCCTCATTTTCCATTCTCCTATTTATCTTAATTTGTTGTTGTTTTAAGCTTCACTGAAGACAGGAGTTTATTCTTTTTATTCACAGAATGCCAAAGTGCAATCTTCACTTGAAAGCAACAGTCACTGAGAAAATTTCATCTGCTGCTCTTGCTCTCATTCCCTTGCTTTCAAGTCTGACAGTTTCATAAGACTTCCTGTAAAATAGTACAGAAATGACACACCATATTATTTGTTCCTTGAAGGCATGTAATTTCACCTTTGTTTAGCACTTATTTCTTCATCTATGTATTCCTGATCTTGCAAACTATTTGGCAGCACGTTCTGTCTCTGAACAGGAAAGAATGACAGGTTTAGCAAAGAGCTGAAAAGTAAGGAAGATCCTTGTCTGCACATGTTCTGAGGTTTGTTTTTCTCTGGACCAAAGCTACTATAAATAAATTTCCTGCAATTCAGCAGCACTTGGTTTTGGCCAGGTCAAAGTCCTCTGCAGCATAATCTTTTCTTTAATAGTAGCTCTGACTCTCAGATATGTTCACTTCAGCTTTGCAGACTAAAGAGTGACTCCTGAATTCTGTTCTTGATTATTAGTGGATCTTTCCCTGAATGTATTAATTAAACCTCTGTCTGCTGTCTGTCCTCCCACAGAATAAACACACTGTAATTCCATTTTCCTGTCTTAAAAACTATATTGGTAAGGCAAGAAATAAAAAAAAGGAAATAGAGAAAAAAAAGAAAAAAAACACCCTCTGCCCCCCCCCCCCCCCCCCCCCCAAAAAAAAAACCCACGCATTAAAATTTATCCATTATTTGAAAGCATCTATATTCCTCATCAGTCGTCCTTCCAAGGGCTAGACTTGCTGAGATCTGGTTCAACAGCAATGCTCCCTGAATGATTTCCCCTTCTCCTTCTTTTCCCTTTGAAAAAGATATTTTAAACACTCTGGGTTAAGCATTAACTCATTTTTCTTTCTTTGCTGTTCTTCTTTCTCTTCAAGTCTCAGGTAAATCTTGCTTTGGTGCTCTCTGTCCTGACATTTCCATTTATGGATTAGCTGCATTTAAACCCTCCTGTCTCAGAACAGGCCCTTGTTATGTATGATGCCTTTTCTTGTTCTCTGAAAATGTTCTTTTTTTCATAAAGGAATGCAAGCTCTTTGTGCTGTAATTACAATAGGTCTGCAAGAGAAGGTTCTGGGGAAAGGCAAACTCTGTGAGGATGTCTTCATGGTGACTTCTTAGGAAGGACACAGCTCTTCCAGGAAGGGAAATTGTTCCTCTGCCAGAGCACATGAATCCTCAGGGAAAAGCTCTGGTTTTCCCTGTTCACTCACATTTAACAGTAGGGGAGAGTGTAAAAGGGAAGACACTGATGGAAAGAACTAGCTTTTTATCAGCCTCATCCTGTCCATTCAGACAAGGATATGAATGCACACAGCTGCCCTTCATTTTCCACAAAGGATCCCAGTTTTTAGTGCTTCTTCTCTCATCTACTAAAATCAAAATTGCAATACTCTAAATTCTACTTTACTGTGGTTTTATTCCTGTGAATTCACATGGAAGTCAAATGGAGCCAACTCAAGTAAAAAGTAAGTAAACAATGAATATTGGATTGAGCATTTGGTTCTACATTTCCCAGTCTTCTTTCATCCTCTCTATTTTTTTTCTTTTTTCTCTTCTTTATTTTATTTCTTTAGGACATTGGTGAATTCAGTAGTTCAGTCCATGTCCTCTGTTGGCAGAACTTCCTAGGTCATGGTGCCAAACCACTCTATGCCTTTCTCATCCTCTCCAGCCCTCTCAGATAGCAAAGCAGATACAAGAGAGTGTCCTCACTGATGAGACTTTCTCTCTTCCAAGAAATGTTTTTTTTTTCCTATTCTGTCTAGGAAATTATTTTGACTAAAGAGAATTTCTAACAGTTATCAGCATACATAAAGCTTATGCTCCTCCCTAATCTTGACATGTCACTCAGTGGTTTAGTTGACAAGGTGATAATTGGTCAAAAGTTGGACTCAATTATCCTGAAGGTCTTTTCCAGCCTTAATGATTTTATGATTCTATGATTTGCTGGTTTGAGAAGATTTTTGTTAGTATTCTCCTTCTGCCCTGGTGGTTAGAAACAAACGCACATTTACATTTGTTTCTTCCCTTTCCTTGTGTCCTCCAATTACAAAAAGGAGTCAATACAACTTCCCCTTTACCCTTTTCTGGTCTGTGTAGCCGGTACACCTCATGCAGTCCTTCCAGTATAAAGTATGGTTTTAGTACTTTTCAAGGTTTGTTTTACTGCATTGCAGTATACATCCATTAGTGCAGCCTTATCCACAGAACTACTTACCTGACCCACAAGCTCCTTGCATATTAAGTAAATTCATATGCTCCAATTTTTAATATTTAAAATAACTCCATTTTTCAGCTTTTGTTTTGATTCTGATGTTAGGAGGACCCATAAGATTATTTGTGTTAACCAAAAACTTGTTCTTCTTATCAGGTTTAGACATACACTGGAAGAGCAAACTCATCCATCATGAATCATTTACACCTGTGCATGTCACCAACTCATTATCATTCATGCTGCTTTGGTAACATGTGTACCCAATGACAGAATGAGATCATCTCTTACATGTTGTTTCCATACATGTGAAGTCCCTACATGTGAAAGAAAAGGAACACAACTATTAGTTGCAATTTTGCAAAACTGAACAGAGGAATTAACACTGGCCTGACAATCAGACCCAAATCTTCTCTTTGAATCATCGTTGAAAGGAATATTTTGCTGAAATCCCCGAAGTCAAAGCTCAGCTATACAAATAAATACTGTAGCAGATCCTGACAGGAAGACGTTCAGCCCAATCTTTTCCAGATGGCAGTGATGGATGGCTGTGTGCTTCTATTTATTTGGTTTCCCAGGCAATGGTGTCCTGCTTTCACTGGCCACCACTTGAAGTGCTTTGGCTTACAGACCGGCTCAACAGCAGTGTACATTGCCAGACAGGTATTTTGGTGGGCTTACTCATTGCTTGGATGTCATGACTGCAAAAAAGAAGCTAAATTTTACCACTTTGCTGGGATTATCTATTCTAAAAACTTTATGTCTTAAATTTGTGCCAAACTCATGGCGCAGATGTCTTAGGTTGGCCTTGTCTGTATTTTTACCAACCCTAGACTGCCTCTTCCTTTACCCAGAGCCTTCCCAGCAAAGGAAAAAAACTGAAAAGAAGAAGCTTCCAGGCAAAGCAGAGCCCAGTCATACATAACTTGCTGATTGCTGAGATATGCCAGTTCTGAAAACAATACAGTGACCTAAAGAGGTGAGAGAGAGACAGAGAGAAAGAGGAAAGACATCCAAATCCTGAACCACATTGACTCAAAATGGAGCTGTCACTATTGTTCTGTAAAACACATGGTACATTGGGCTATAAAACAAATGTCCGTAGATCAGGGACTTATGTTATAGAATAATGTGTGGGGGAAAGCAGAGCTGGGTTACAAAGGCTTGTTACAAATCCAGACCATTCATTTTGCTTGGACATGCTTGAATAGTGAACCAAAGTTATTAGCAACAAACACGTGTTTGGTGGCCTAGGTAAAATGATCCATTGCTTCCAGATGACGTTCATTTTGGAGGCATCCATGCCAGGGAATAAAATGAGAAGTTCTTGCTGCAGGAGTATGAGTTGTGTGGTTCTAGCACATTGTACACAATTTGGTGAAGAAGTTGCATTTTCATGTGTTCATACAACACCAGTACAGGGCCATACTGGTGACTGGGGCTTTTGACACTAGTGCTAACATAGCACTGGATAAACAAAGTCTTGATACGAAAACTTCCTAGTGAAACCAGGTGACAGTTGAATTGTGGAGACACCCAGGATTGAATGCCTAATGGGAGCAGACACAAAGAAATGCCAGCCCTTCCCGTGGTCTCAACTTGCAAACCTACTTACGTGGACATGTTCAGGAAAGCAATACAGCCATTGCAATAAAGTCTCCTGAAAGAAAGCATACACATTAACATCAATAAGTGGACAGATTAGGGGAAGGTTTCTTTAAAAAAAAAAAAGCCTTATCTGGAATCCAAAGACAGCAGGAAGTGAATGAAATTGGTTGAGGCTGTGGGGATGTGGTCACGGTTCTCTGTGTAGATGAACAGATGGGCAGCAGAGTTTGGCATGTGCTGATTTGGACAGCTGGGACTCAGAGAATCCGTACAAATGGAATGATAAGAGTACAAGAAAATGAAGGCAGAGTTGTAAGACCAGTGTGCACGGACACAAGTCTTGCAAAAGCAGTTCACTACCTACTAGATGAGAGACTAAGGTTATCTACTGAGGTGAACCTTACTATTCAACAAACAGAAAAACTAAATTATTAAAACATTGGTAGCCATTGTAATGACCGATAATCTCAATTCAGGAATAACATAACATGTTTATTTTTTTATGCCACCTAACTTAATTAGACTCTCCTGTGGATGCACACTATGCTTCTACCCTTAATTACACAACCATTTGACACATTTTCTTTAAAAGCTTCCTGAAAACTTAGAACCACAAAAATATGGCACACTAATGGCATGTGCATGGCGCATAAAAGGATAAGGGATTTTTCCAACCAACACAGATCTATGCTGTGTTATCAAATATCTGAGAAAAGTACTAATTGCCAACTTCTTTAATCATGCATGTAGATGTGAAGCCCTCTCATAGTATTATTCCTAGATAATTGAATAAAAAAGGAACTAGCAATTCTCAGTTTTCAATCCAGAGCATGGAAAGGAATGATGATCCTTCTTTTTCCTTCCAATTTGGCCCTTTTAACCCATCCTACTACGTGTCTTTCTCCTGCTTCTTTCTCACCTCATTCCTGCTCTCCTCATCCAGCTGCCTGTCTCGGAAAAATTACCTTGTCCTCACAGCACAAAAAAGCAAAATCAAGCCTGAGCCTTTCAGCCAGTCCCTTCTGATTCCCTCTCCCACCCTGCTGCTGTGACATGCCAAATCACAGCCTCCTGCCCAGGTACACACAGTCCCTGCCAGAGCTCCAGACTACCAGCAACAGCCGAGCTGTCCAAGGAGATGCCATAGAGCTAAGGAAAGTGAGGATTTCCAAAGGGCTTGTGGCAGTAATTTATTTTATACATATTGTTGGCAATAAATCCATTGCTTTCACACAATATGCTGCTGAGTTCCAGATCATTATTTTCCTAGCCACTCAGCACCAACACAACAGCTGCAGTTGGCCCAAAGAAGCTGAGGAGTGAGGTGAAGACAAAAGCAGCAGCAGGAACAAGATCCCAGTTATTTCCAAACGTGACATTTTCATACAATAACACAACTGAAATAAGCATAGGCAAGCTTCTTTGTTTATGATGAAAATTTGAAAAATGATCCTAGTGAATTTAATTCACCCTTCCTGTAGATTAGGAATATAAACTGTCTCAGCTTTCAGGATTGTGCACAAAGCCCACCACAAAGGAGAATAAGCAATCCCACAGGCCAAAGAAGCAGGTGAGAAGGTAGGCACATAGATTTTATGGCTGAAGAGAAAACTGGGAGGTTATCCTGACTTTCAGTGCAATGCAAGGCATGGAAATCCTATATACATCCCCAAAACTTCTCTGAGTTGGAGGACATGTCACAGGCAAACTGCCTGCCATGATGTAAATTTACTCAGTCACTTCAAGGAAAGAGGAATACACAGACTTGCTGTTGAGGTTTCTTCCAGCAACTCTTTGGCCTTTCCATCTGTCCAAACTTGATTTTCAGTTTGATTTTGTCTATTTCACAATGTGTAAACTTGCAGACTCTTGGTAATTTCTGCCTTCGCCTGAATTGTTCAATCAAAATCTTCTGCCTGTATAGTTACCTGCAGATCATTGTTGAGCCTTCATCTAACTTCCACTTGAGTCGCTTTCTCATTATGAAGACTCCCTTTGCAGTCATATTTGTAATTGTTTCTAAACTCTCATCATTTTTTCATCACCTTTTTGAAGTGTAGACAGCAGAACCAGGCACACATCTAGTGCCAGATACATATCACCAGTGTTGTTTGCAGAGGAAACACGATCCCTTTATTCAGTGTTGTCTGTTTATATACCCAGTGATTACCCAGCCATCACTCACTGGGCTCACTCAGCCATAGCACTGCACCAAAAGGTCACACTCAGTCATTCGCCACAAGTTGGGCATTTAGGGTTACTAGTTCTCAACGGATAGGCCTCATTACACCAGGGCCACCTACTTCCTTTGTCCAACTAGTGTATTGCATTGCACTAACTTCAAAAAGGTGGAAAAAAAAATACTTTCTTCCTTCAGGGTAGGAGCACTCTGTCAGCCTCATGCAGACCTTCACAATAAGACAACTCACAACTTATAGCACAGCAGTATCTGTGGGATTTAACAGATCCAACCAATTCCTTTTCAAATTGTACATTTGAGTTGCACCTCCTGCTATGTAAGGAATATCCTTTCAGTGACAGCTCAACAAGAATTCTTCAGGATGCACCATTTATGTCCCAAGAGAGTGGGAAATTGGACATGAACCTTAAAGGAAGAAAAGTAACAGGTATGAGGAGTCTAGGAGAGATCCCAGTATGAGTTATTTCTTGATATAGAATCTTGAGAGATCATCTAAATGCAGAGAGAAACAAATTGATCACATACCACTCAGCCATGCTATTCATTTACTATGGGTTATGTTTGTCATGGAAATTGTATTTATTCACTTGACTTTTGGCCAACTCCACATACAACACTTTTCACCACCTAAGGATTTCCACTTGTATTTACATTCCAGCTGGGGACTGTGGAATTTCACTCAAAGAGCTCACCACAAAGGGCATGCTCTATCAAAACAAGAGCAAAAACATAAAGAAACTGCCCTTCAAACATCCAATTTAACCTTAGTGTAAGGCGATGCAATTCAAGTTTGACTGTCCACTCTCAGCATGAGAACAGGCTTTTAGGCACAGGCTGAAAATATATTGAGATTCTATGAGTGATGTTCTATTATTCCTGCCAATACACTGCAGAAAAACAATTTTGTTTCATTCCACTAGAGACATTTTAAGGGGAAAATATACAGAAAAGCCAAATCCCCTGAGATTAAAATTAGTAGTTCCAGGAATGGACAATCAAGATCTATTTCAGAATTTATTAGACCACAGAGGAGGGGCTCGTATTTGTACAAATTTTGTGCAAAGGGCAATAAACTTGGGGAACTCTGCTGCTGACACCCTCAGCAGGGGCTGAAGCCTCTTTCTGGCTGAGGCCCACACTGATTTACAATGCTCAGCATCCTATCAAGACAGAAACATGTTATTCCTATTATCTTGCATTCTTTCCTTCCACTCAGTTGCGGAGTATCGATTCTAACACCCTATAGTCCAGTGCTAGGAGAGATGGCAATCACTAAGAGTTGCAATTATATTAATTCAATGGTGCAAAGGATTCTTGGCTACAGACATATTTTCCTGACCAGTACTTGATTTCAGTTTTATCTACACAAAGTCCAATTGCTGGAGATGTGCTTTCTTCTCTTTGATTTCTCCTACTGACAGGCTTACACTTCAAATAAACAATCAGACATTTGGTGGGCCAGAATAGGAGAAATATCACTTCAATTGACTCCATGTGACTGGTTCTGCAGATTCAGCAGATATAGCACTTGCTCTGTGCAGGTGAAAACAAGATTCAAGACTCCTCTCCAATTAAGACTCAATCATAGAAAGTGGCATTTTACACATGAACAGCTGAACTTCCAGAAAAGATCCAACAGAAAACTGGACTGACTTCTCGTTAGGAATACATGAGATAAGGACTGCGATTGTGGATTGGGCACTGTGGGAACTTCAGGCAGGGCTTCCCACAATGTAGCTAAATCACTTAGCCTACAGGTCTTCCGGAGAAGTTGAAGATACAATTCTCTCATCTGCAGAACAAGTCTCTTTTGGAGACCTGTTCTCAGCTGAGTATTTCTCTAAACATAATCTAATAGTACCCCTAAACGAAAGCATAGCATCTGTTTACCATTAAGAGAAGAGAAGAGATCATGCCCTTGACTCCCTTTCACACAAAATGAGACTAATGGACTAAGAAAAAACTTGATGAACACACACTTGCCATGCTCCCTGGAAATGGCTTGAATCTTGCAGGCAAAGCTCCTCTGTGAGTTCCTGCAAACTCTAGACCTCACATTAGCTCTAGAGCGTAAGCAATTTAGAGAGAAAAATCTGTTTCCTAAGAGAAAATGTTTTTTCACATGGCTAGTTCAAGCAGAATTGAAGCACATAGGAAGGATAGTTACAGAGCATTTTGTGCAGAGGAAAATTTCATCCAAACAAAGAGTCAAATTTCTAACCACTCCTACAGCAGTTTCAGTTTAAAACTGTCAGTGACCTGACTGGACCAACTGACCTTAGTTGCCCTGACAAGCCTTACACCTGGAATTCTCCTAAACACACCTGTCCATGGGCCCAGGACCTCCCTGCAAGTTCAGCCCTGAGACACCTGCAGCCCTTGCTTGAGCTTTGTTGTAGCGCTACTGGTCTCCAGAGAAACCACAGCCTGTGCCTGATTTTCAACCCTATGTTTCAAACATTGGCCATGGACCTGTCATGTCACTACAGACTTTCCCCTCAATCACTGAACTCTGTCCAGTAGATTGACTTCCTATTTTGACCTGGCACTTGCTTCCTCATCACAAACTTGCCTGATGATCTGGACTATTGGTCGCGCCTGACCCTGGTCAGCTCTGCTCACATCATTTGGAGATGGTGAGGTAAACCTTTTGCCCTGCCAGGCATGTTACTGTTGTTGGCATCCAGGTCCCTGTCCTGTAGGGAGCAGCTGGCCCTCTGCTGTGGTTCAATGCCAGCCAGCAACCAATCCCCAAGCAGCCATTCGCTCACTCCCCAATGAGTGGGATCAGGTGAGAGAATCAGAAGGGTAAAAGCTAGAAAACTCATAGGTTGAGATAAATTCTCAGTATATCTCATTAAAATTGAGATAAATTAAGTTTACTAAGGAAAGAAAAAGTTGTGCACAAACAAAACAAACCAAAGAATTAAGTCACTGCTTCCCACAGACAGACAGGTGTTCAGCCATCTCCAGGAGAGCAGGGCCCAATCACTCAAATGATTACCTGAGAAGACAAATGCCATCACTCAAAATGTTTCCCCCTTCATCCTTCTTCTCCCCACTTTATACTGAGCATGGTGTCATATGGTATGGAATATCCCTTTGGTTGGTTGGGGTCACCTGTCCTGGCTGTCTCCTCCCCGCCTCCCACACACTGCCAATTTCCTTGCAGCATGGCAGTACAAAAAGCAGAAAAGGCGTTGACTCTATGTAAGCAGTGCCCAGCAATAACAAAAATACCTGTATATTATTAACTTTGTGTTCAGCTCAAATCCAAAACATAGTTCCTTACCAGCCACTGCGTAGAAAATCAACTCTACCACAGATAAAACCAGCACATCCTCACCACTCCCTGACAATACTACTTACTAAGAGAACTCTTTAGGAATTCTTATTCTTTAAAAAAACACATTCATTTAAGAATGAGTTTTCCAATTTTAAAGTAAATTAATCCAACTATTGATACACAGACTGTTGAAACATCCTTCATTGTAATAGCATATTTACTACATATCCCACATTGACCATCTCTCAGTCAGGGTCTCACAGTCCAGGTGATGGGAGATGCCAGCACAGCTCTTTGTCAGGACATTCTTTCTATGTACACTGCAGTATTTAAATACTAACACTGGAGTCTTTTATATCTCACCAATATGAATAATGCATCTGTATCATAGAGCTTCTTATTATCACAGATGATCTACAAAATTAGAAAGATACACCTTAAACTCAGTTTGCACTTTTGAAGGTCTTCTTCAAAACTTCGATAATAAAAAATAAAAAACCTTTCTAGATTCACTTAAACATAAAACATTTTGTCGGATGGAGAAGAAGGGGCTTTGAAAAATACATTCTAAACTCCCACTCCACATTAATGTACCATTCTATACTGGATGTTTATAGACTCCCCTCCCTGACAGTGGAGGGCAGGCACGATCCCTGCTTACAGCCAGCTGCCCAAGGAGTCGTGCTTCCCAGCACCTCACAGAGACAGAAGGCTTACGAGTAGCAGGCTTGCTATGCTGGAAGACTGGACAATCCTGACCTAGATTGCAATCTGAAAACAGGGAAACAACACTTTTTGCCTTGTGTGCAAACTTAAACATCCCCTTTCCAAAAGTCACACACTGAGACAATACTGATTGTCTTCCACCCAAAGTTGCCTTATGTTTTAGTCAATGCATTAGTTACAATTTAAATGTAGAAAGGTAAGACTATAGGAATTCTTATCAAATTTACTCCATTTCCCTGCCTTTTGTTCCAGACAACTACTTTCAATGCTTCCTAGTCCTCACTGCCTGAGATGGTCTTATTGGTTCCAGCAGCCTGGAACTAGCAGAAAGTCTAGTGAACATTTTCCATACACATGAGAAGTCCAGAGAAGACAAAGCTGTAACATTTTGCATTCATAAGGAATGCAGAGCTGCTGCTCCATGCAGAAAGCAGCCCCTGTAATGAATCCTCTTGACAGCTGAAGCACTGAATGCTGTGTAGGTGTCAGGCTTGCTTCAACAGAAAGTGCCAGCTTATGGCCCACAACTTCCCTCTGAGAAACTCCCTACACAGAGTAATTGTGCTGTCTGCATGATATCAGAGTCACAGCATTGCTCCAGCAGTACCACAGCTCACAGGGCTCTGTTGGGTTTTTTAACAAGCTCAAGAGGTGGGCCCATGTGAATATCATGAGGTTCAACAAGGCCAAGTGCAAGGCCCTGCACCTGAGTCAGGACAACCCCTAGTATCAATACTGGGAGAGGAAGAGATTGAGAGCAATCCTGTGTTGAAGGACTGGGGGATACTGGTTGATGAAAAGCTTGACAAGAGCCAACAACTTGCGCTTGCAGCCCAGAAAGCCAATAATGTCCTGGGCTGCACCCAAAGCAGTGTGGGTGGCAGGTCGAGGGAGATGGTTTTGCCTCTCTGCTCTGCTCTGATGATACTCCACCAGGAGTACTGCATCCAGCTCTGGAGTCCAGCACAGGAAAGACTTGGACCTCTTGTAGCAGGTCCAAAGGAGAGCCATGATGATGATCAGAAAGCTGGAATACCCCTCCTATGGACAAAGGCTGACAGAGTTGGGGTTGTTCAGCCTGGAGAAGGGAAGGCTTTGGATGACCTTATAGCAGCCTTCTAATACTTAAAGGGGGTTTGTAGGAAAGATGGGGATGACCTTTTTTAGTAGAGCCTGCTGGATTAGGACAAGGGTTTATGTTGGAGATGGAGTCTACAGGAACATGGAAGAATGGAGGAAGGAGAGAGACAAAGAAACTGATTTTAATGCATG
>JAWWEV010000001.1:26628302-26656652 GCA_035583235.1 Hafferia zeledoni | reverse complement strand
CTGGAGCCTTAGCAGCCGCAATCCACCAGCTCAGCAGGCTGTCCAAGAACCCCCCGTCGCTGGTCTGGTCCCCTTCCTGAGGCCAAGACTGCGACAGGTTAAAACTAAAAGAGGGTCAATTTAGACTACCTATAAGGAAGAAAATATTTACCATGAGGGTGGTTAAACACTGGAACAGGTTGCCTGGAATGGTGGTGGATGTCCCATCCCTGGAAACATTCAAAGTGATGTTGGACAGGGCTCTGAGCAACCTGATCTAGTGGAAGAAGTCTCTGCACTTTGCAGGGAGATTGGAACTAGATGACCTTTAAAGATCCCTTCCAATCCAAACTATTCTATGATTTTAAGATCAGCATAAAATGGAACAGTGGAGCAGACACAAGAGGGTATGTATAGGAATGCATATACATATGCATATACATATGAATGCTAACTAGCCAAAATCACACAGTCCTGCTGTGAAAATGTTACCATCCAAGAAGGAATACAGTTCTGGCACACTGTGAAGAGTACTGCTGTTATATAGCTGCAAACAACAACAAATGCAAATGATACAATACACAGCTATAAATCACAGTTTATGTGGTAAAGCAATACCAAGAGTTTCTTACAGCACAGTCACATCTGTGCTGCTACTGGCTAAACACTGTTACTGAGACGTCCAACGATCTGGGATTTCAGGAAATACAAAATTACATTGACAGATGACTCTGCCCACTAACACGTAGGCCATATGAAAACAATGCTGTAATAACAAACAATTCCCAATTAATTGTAATACAAAATGGAAATAAATCCCTATGCTTCCCCAAAAAAAGTTAATTACAGCACAAATGAGGTTATGTTTTTATCTCCTTTCACCAGTGGAAATAGAGTCATTCCAGTGACTTCAACAGAGCTTCAAAGGATTGACACACCAGCACAGGTGTCATCAAAAACTGATTAATTGTACTTTCCATCAGGGTTGGCAGTTAAGTCTCCATGCAACATACAAAATTATCAAACTGTGGTAGAAAAGTCTGTTGGGTGCTTTGGCTGCCCAGAAGGTAAATTAAAACACTTCCTGAGGCAGCAAGGCTTATAAGGATATGTAGTCTGTCAAAGGGAAAGATGGGAGATTGTGATGTTAATTTGCTTAGAATTTCCTTTCTTTTCTGTCTCTTTTCAAAATGTTGCTTGAAAAGGTTATCCAGTTTCAACCATATCTGACACAACTTACAATATTTGAGAGGTATTAACTCCAGATAGTCAACATGAGAGTCACTAGCTGTTCAGGAAATCCCTTTCCAATGTTTCCCCACTGATGGCGAGATGGAAAGGTAAGTTTAACTCCTCACAGATCCCAAAGAATCCATTCAGAAAGCCACTCTTGCAGACAATTAGAAAAAGAGCTTCAGTTCTTTGATGTCATTAGACACCAAAGTTTTGGTAGATACTATAAGATGCAATCCACATTCCCTTAGTTCCAGAATTCATGGAGTTATTTGTCTTCTACTGTGTTTACTGATATTCAGACTGTGTTCTTCTGTAAGTTCTGACCCATGAAAGGCTTTAACATGGGATTAGACAATTGAGATACCAGATCTACAAACCAGAACTGAGAAAATAACAGTCTTTATTTAGGGAATGCATTTCCAGAATTAGCACTGGACTGTAAACTCTTAGATCTCATGAAAAGCAGCACAATACTCCTCAGGGACCCCTTGGAGAAGACTTATCTTATTCCAACAGGGATCACTTCCTGGCTTTCTTGATGGCTGAGTGGATTATAGTAATAGCATCATGATAATGAGATAGAAGAAAAAAAATTGGTGGGAATACAGTTAACAAATTGTTGGAAAATCGTTGAGACAGCTTATTCCTTTCAGACTTCATCTTCTGAGATGTAGTTCTAGGTGTTCATCTTGCCTTAATCTAGGCACAGGTATTCTTTGCCGAGGTTGTCTACAGATTCTACCTGCTCAAAAGGCCTTTCTAGGAAAGTCCATGTATTGAATGTACTTGCTTCTTGATGCTGTTGAAGGGCCCAAAAAAAATACATGGAAACAGCCGATCAGACAGAAAATACTAAGTGCCTACATACTCCAGGCAAGTGTATACTTGAATGTATTTCAAAGTGCAATAAACACCTAAGATTTTCCTTGGCTGTAACAACTTAATGAGCCTACGGCCAGGTATTTCTGAGGTTACGTTCATTAAGAGGATGGACAAATGCTGGAATTAAGCTTTGAGTCTCAAAGCTTTTCTTAAAATATAGGATATGTAGAAGCTCACAAAGTTAAGAGATACAGGAACAAGGCACTTGCAACAACAATATGCAGCTTGTGAAGGTGAAAACACTATGGGGTTTGGATTAGGAGTATGACACTGGCCCCTCTCACGAAGGTGAGAACTCTCAAGTATATATGCATCTTAAATATTTTTTTCTGCCAATCAGTGGTAGTTTTTACTCATTCATGTTTTTTTATGTGTTAGAGACCTTGGACTCTACTTCAGAATACTGTGTCCTGACAGTCAGATGTGGTTACCTCACTGTTTGAAGGACTCGTGTAATGGCAAGAAGGCTGAGTGCTGGTAGCTGGTGATATGAAGTTATTATATGATATGGTATGATATGAGTTATTAGAATCTATGTTTTGGGGACTGTTCAGGAAGAGAAAGGAATCCAGAAGAACTGTGTATGCCTATTACATGATAATTTTAAGTCAGATACTGTTGTGGAGAAGACGAGCTTTTCAAGGGACAAATTCCTCCACAGATTTCCTCTGTCCTGGCAGGGTCTGGATGACTGGTTTTTGTCCAGATGCTGATGTTTTCCAGGTGCTCTAAACAGGGAGATGATGCTATTTGCATATGAGGTAAAAAGAAGTAGAACTGAAACTTGCTCATCCTGCTTACAGCTCCATCCGTACTGTTTCAGTCTTGTTCAGTTGCATCAAGCATGATGTTAGCAGAAAGAGTAAAAATTATGGTGATACAGAAAACTTCACACAATTTTTTAGCTTAAGGACACCAGGCAGAAGACTTTTGACCTCTTAGGAGTCACTTCAATATAAACCTCTTTCAACTATTGCTTTTGTCAATAATACCGCACTTGCTTTATAGGTACTTCATGAACATACAGACATCTTCATTATTGTCCCATGTAAAATACATTAGTATGAAGCAATGGGCCATGTCTGGGCCTTTTGGGTCCAAACCTATGCCCTACTTGTGTGGACTTTGTTTCAGGTCAGAAGTATTATGGGGTCTGGGACTGCTTTTGTTTCATGTCTTATTTGACACTGAGCACACTGAGACTGTTTAACACATAATCAAATAAATGATAACTAAATGAATGGGAAGCCCTGGACTATGGAAAGAATAAAAGCATTTTCAAAGGTGTCCTGAGAATGTTTTATGGGTTTCAAGCAGCAGCCCGATCGCTCATGATCAAGGTCTGCTCTTTCAAACTCAGCATCTCTCACCCAAACACTTTGAAGTGCATCTGTGCTGAAGAAAACTTGCTGTGTTTGTTTGCTGCTGGTGTGTGTGGTCACAACAGAAGCATCCCCTTTCTGAGGACAAGAGCTCTTTGTCTTGCAGCACATTCTGCCACAGCAAGCACAGGGGTGAGACCGCTCCTCACCTTTTATCCCAATTTCACACGTTGGCTTCACAGCATTAAGAAATTGGTTTCATTTGCCACACATTTGGCAGGAGAATTTTCTAATAACAGTTTTATCCCCTTTGAGAACATGAATCACTCACATGCTGAGTATAAAATTACTTCCCTCCCTCTCCTTATTAAAGGCACCGCACGTTAGCAGGGGTCAGACACTCAGCCTTGCCAGTGGCAAAGTCACAACCAAGGGCACGGCTGGGAGGCACGGCTGTAAAGCTCACTGCTTTTCTTTCTTACGGATGGTGGATAACCTATTTAGCACCCAGAATATATGGTTTTCTCCAGCTGTCAATCCTACCTGGTTGAGATACAGATTGAGAAAACGTGTGAGATGCACTGCGCTGCTCGCCTGGCTGCAAACAAGAACTACATAAAATGTGTGCAGCAGATGTCTGCTTCTCCTGCCCCTGCAGGGGCCACCAGAAACTCCCTCTGGGAGACTTCCCACACCTCAAAAAATGGTCCCTTCCCAGCCATAGGCACCTTGGGAGGCACAAGGGATTTCACCTGGAAACATGGAGGGGGGCAGCAACAAACCGAAAATGGCAGTATTCACACATTTATATATCCATCTGTCTTTGATTTCTGGTTTAAAAAGGGAAAAACATTCAATTTTTCTGATTTCAAAATAATTTGGTTTTTATAGGGAAACTTTTGTTTGAAAATACACTTTAGACAGCAAGCTGGTCAGGCTGCCAGAGCTAATTAAGTATATGACTTGAGAAGTATTGCATTCTGAGTGTTGTTTTGTTCCAAGTCCACACCCCAATCAAAATGTGTGCCTTGAAAATACAGACCTGTCCTCAGATTACCTTTTCTCACAAGTTCGTTGCTAAGACTCCCCATAATAGATTAAGATGGAGGAAAGTTGAGTAAAAGAGATGGCAAGCACTAGCACGGACAGGGAGCCACAAACATGCTGCCAGGTGAGATCACCAGCACATCAGAAGCATGCAAATAACCTGCCTGGATCCCAGGCATGGACTTCTATGCTATCGCAGAAACCTGTGGGGCACGTGCACAGGGGAATCCTGCTCACACTTTGCTGATTTTCTTCTTGAGATCTTGCAGGTTACATACTGTGCTACCCAACGCAGTCAAGATTTAACTGCTCAGCAGCAGACCTTCAAAATCATAAGGAGGTTTGCTGGCAAAGGAATAGCCCTGAAAGGAATTTAGACATCTTCAGGTTTGGCAGCTTTGCCAGTGTTTTGGCATATCCTTGGGCAATTTAGATGTTGGTTCTTGATGGTAGTGGGTTTTTTACATTTTTCAATAAGACCTTTGCATTTTATTTCTGAATTTTTCATAGGGTTATATACAGGAGTGATAGAAGATACAGTTTGAAGCTACTACTTTAGTGATGATGTGATATATCCCCCATATATTACATGAGAACAACACTGTGACACCAAATGTCAGCATATTTTTCACTGTTTTGTCCAAACATGTTACTTGGTGCATAGAATTTGTTCACAGTTCCTTTAACGATTTTGCATCAGTCAGGAGGAGTGAGATTTCATATCCAACAGAGCATACAAACTGCTGCCTACAAACATATTCATATTTAAATACAGAAATGAAAGACCAAACACAGTGAAGACCATGGATAGCCAGTTGTTCAGTGAGTGTCAGCTTTACTGGGCTCCTACACTTTTCCCATTTGACCCTTTGAGGGGTTGTGCTTTTTCTAGCTTCTGAGTCATTGGCAAGAGGAACCAAATGCCCAGCTTACAACAAAAATACAATCATCTGAGTCATCTACCCTCTTCTTCTGCCGGCATGAAAATAGCAGCCAGCAGGAGAGCCTGCACTGCAGCTGTCTGGGTTAGGTTTGATTGGTCAGATAAATCACATTGTATTGTTTCCATTCCTTTGGCTCAGGGAATGTGTAAGCACTTCAAAACTGAATGCTTATGCATGAGAACTTAAAACTAGTTTTCTTAAATGCACACATATGTATCTTTGACATTGACTTTTTACAGATTTTCTTGTCAATAAAAGTAAATTGCTTGACTGTTCATAGAAAGTTAACATAAACAAAGTGAACTCTTATTTTAAAATTGTGTTTTAGCACGTGACTACCTTCAGTGACAACTTTGTCAAAAGAAATGATAAAGTCTTTACTGCTATGACTCTATGCAACCACTGCACTGAAGGCATTTCTCTGACCAATACCCCTGATTCTTAAGGAATAGCAGAGCAAACACTGAATGCGTATTTCAGATCAGAAAACTCGCTGATTTATGGCAAGTTGTGGGTAATGGAATTGTGTCAGCTCATCAGAGGACACAGACACTGTCCAGTTACTTCCCAACCGTGCAAATGTTTTTGTTTCAGGGCTGACAACTCTATACCTTTTCACCACTCCTCAGGTCCTTCTTCAGAGTGATGGAGAAAGTCTTTCAGTGTACAGTAAAAAATCATGCCTTGAAATCTTTCCCAACTCTCACACATCCTTGGGAAGCAATCACAGCTGCTCCACAGAAGGGGTCCCAGCACCTCCTGCATACCCACCCCCTCCACACCATGAAGACATTAAAGGAACAGGGAAGGAGAATCAAACCCCTCAATGTTTAGGAGAATGTCTGGAACAAAAGGGGTGAAAGATAGGGGTCCATAGGTGGTGGTGGATGTTTTAGGACAATTATTGATAGGGCATATATGGGAGTACTGATAAATTAATTTGGGAGAGAGCACTTGGTGTGTTTCTAGTTTCTCTTTCTTTGCTACGAGTCCCAGTTGCAGCAACTCCTCTGCCAGCAGACTGAGCCCGAGGGCATCATCAGCTGCCTGTCTGTATGGTCCTCCCACACAGCGACTGCTGGTGAGGAGCTCCAGCACAGTGTCACTCTTTGTACTGCCAGCATCAAACGCTGCTTGATCCATCCCCCATGGATTAACCATGACAGGCAGCTTTACTGGATGCATCCATAGTGCTAGAGCAGTGGCTGCTAAAGGGACAGAGGTTGGGAGGGCTAATTCAATTTGTGACATTTAAGACCAATTATTTTTACCTGAATGCTCTTGTAGACATGACTGATGGATGGGGTCCCACTCGTGTAGCTATTGTAGGGTTACCTCAGTCTTGATCTATCCTTGATCAACACAGTTGCTTCAATCTCTGCTTCCCTTCATGTGTGAAGCAGCTGCCCTTGTTTTCTGAGGATGTGGGGTGGAACTGACACAATTAAAGGTCACCCTCCATCTGGGAAGAGAAAGTTCTGGTCTACAGTGAAGCACAGGGGCTGGTTTCCATTTTGCCAGAGTTATGTAATCTCTAAATAAAAAATAATTCTGCTGTTCACTACAAGATCTTGTTGCTTAATGCTCCCTAGAAATGGCTGCCAGATTCCTGTACGAATGTAGAGCGCACACAGTGTTTAAAACTTACATAGATTTAAAGTTTTTTTAAATTGTAAATGCAAAGCACTATTTTATAGAAGGGAATCTGTTCTTCCAACTGAAAAACATGAATGCCTGTTTTTCAGAGGTGCTGAATTTCAGTTCAAGGCAAACGCAGCTGCTTTTGCTTTTGTGCTGCCTTTCTGAAAATTAAGTCTGCGGTATTAGGAGTGCATTTCATCACAGGCATGCTAGGTGAAGTTGAGACATGGAAATAAAGTAGGGGACACAGGATACACACAGAAGGAAAACTCAATAAAAGGGGAAACAGTCAAGCCTTTAAAGAACATCATCAACAACATCATTTGCCACTTCAGATTTCATAATACCCAATTCATAATCCAACTGATCTATGTTTTAAAACACAATGGCTACGGTTTTCCAATTTAAATATGTATGCTCAAAAGCCAGTGAAAAAAATTTCATTTCTACCCCAGATTAGGTAAGTGCCTTGCTTATTTTAGACAACATAATTTAACTATTTCCACCATATTCTCACATATGCGAAAATGCACTAATGCTCACCAAAATTACCAGGTTGCAATGTTATCTCTTAATTCTTCAGAATTGTATCTCAATCTTCAACCTCTTCACCCCTCGAGTATTTTTTCCCTTTAATCAGAAAAGTACCTTTTTACTCCTCCTGATTTCTTCCTGATTGAGCTGAATTAGCCCAGCTTAAAGTGGGGTGGATCCATGCATGAAAAAAGAAAGGGTGTGTTTCACTGTGGCCTCTGTACCAGAACAGGAAGAGTGGCAGAACTAATGATTTGGAAATCTCCAGGACCCAGAGGAGTTTCCATGGCTCTGCCCATCTGGGCCATCCAGCTTCCTTGAAGAATCTGACACAAGGGCATAGACAGTGTGCTGGAGGAAGTACAAGGCATGGCTGGAGAGCATTATGCCCTGGAATCTTTGGAAATGAGGACTACAGGGGTTGGCTGGTGGTACCAGCCATGAGAACAACCAACTCAGTCTATAACCTGCTCTCCACAGACATGCCTGAAGGGCCTTCAGAAGAGGATGGCAAGAGATGGATTGCATGCTGGATTAATCATGTGACAGGCAATATATATCTTGCAAGGGGTAGTTTGGCCATTCTTGAAACATATTAAAGACAGGAAGCTAACGGTTCTCCAGAATCCATCAGAGCTAACAAAACAAAATATTTTACTGCATTGAGCTTTTCTTGTCCAAAGTTGGACCAAAGTATATAACATGTACATGCAAGAAGAAAGAAACCAGCTATTGTCTGGTTTAATTTCAATTTGTTGACTTGAACTCAACTAATGTGCATAACTAATGTGTATTAATATCAGCAAGTGTGCTATAGCATCACCAAAAGACAAATTTGATTCCACTAGGGATACCTTTCATTAGATTCCAGTATATAAGCACATAATTTTGTTTCACTCTGTATATACACAACATCCAGTGCCTGTGGATATCCAGCATCCATTAAGGTATCTAAACGTAGAAACCTACACAATTGTGAGTATATATTTCTGTGGAGAATCAGTACCGTGCATTGCATTGTACAGATGTTATGTATAAATTATGTGTGCATAATGCCTCATATTATTCTGTTTGTCTGCAGAAACTCACAAGACATTTTGGGAAAGAAATAAAACCAAAAGGAGATCTGTAAAAGAACCCAGACATCTGCTATATTAAAAAAACATGCATTAATCTCCCTCTAATGATATTGCCAAAATTAATTTTTTCTAGGCCTAAGCCATGGATCAATGACAGTAAGACCATAGTCTGCACTACATGGGTAGGTTATCTAGGTGTTAAGTAACCTTCATTGATGAGGATTCACGTGTAGAAGGCAAAACAGCCAAGTCTGTTTTCCCTTCTGAAGTGACAGAGATAACTAAGTTAAGTGGAGTTTACTGAGGTTTGCAAGGAAAAGTTGGGATCTAGCTACAAGTAACAATGCATGTAAGCCTTTTGTGCCTGACTGTCCATTGTTTTCGAATGAATGCATAAACAGCAAAAGAAGTTGTTCCTAGAATACAGCTGCCAGAAACAGATGCAACCACAGACTCTGATGGAAAAGGACATAGAGGGGCTGAGCAAGACCAGGACCAAAAAATTACCATGGTGGCTGAACCAGCCATGATAACCCTTTTAGCAAGAGACAGGGTAGAAGAAAGAAAACACAATGTAGTATCCTTGAAAGGAATTAGAATTAGAGATCAAACATAACTGATTTACAGTCATTTTCACAGGATCAAAAACTTTTCACCTCCAAATCCAGGACAGGTTTGCATCTGTGCCCACACTTGTTAAAGAGGTAACTTTCACTCTTTGATGTCAGCACCTTCCCTGTGCATGGATGTCATGCCGGAGATTTCCTCATGCAGGAATTTGAGCCAGGTACACTATATTTCTGTAGCATGGAACATATTCCAATCAAATGTGAAGACCACTTGTACTGTGTATCATGTCTTTCTGCATGTCCATACAGTCCTGCAAGGATCCATCAACCCACAAAGTGCCATACCTGCATGCCTCTCTTGAAAAACAGAAGAACTAAAGGAATCTAAAGATTACAAAACTGCCATAAATTTAGGATTTAAATGCCCAGCTACTTCCCATGAGACAAACCTTGCATCTTACTTTCCTGGCCATCCCAATGGGTGCATAGACAGCTATCAGCTGTAGAAATTTCACGTACATAGATTACGGCACAGCACAAATTAATTGATTTTATTTCACAGACCCTTTAGAAGCAGTCTCCCAGCTTGTAGAAATCTGTGGTCACAAGTTGAAAGCCACTGATAAAAGGACACTGTACCTCATGGGGAAAGATGAGAAAAGCAGTGAATTAAAGATAGAGAAAATAAAGTTGCAGTGGGACAGTCATGTAACAGACTAGTAATCATCAAGTTTGCTTTTAAATCAAGGTTTGCTTTGTTCCTATGTATATGCTGTTATTCAAACAAGAATTAGCTCAGGACAGCCCAGGTATGCAAGTCAGCCCTCAGCTGAAACTCAGTGGTCATGCTACTCCCTCTTCAGGCACAGAAGCCCATTAGAGTGTGGATAATTGTGTTATGTATTTGCCTACTACATCTAAAGCTCAGCAAGACTGGATGATAAAATGCTTAGGGACTTGTTTGGCCTTCTTAGCACTATAAGCTGATGTGCAGCTAAAAGCACCCTGAAGGTGCTCTATATGCACGATCACACAGAGATGCACTCTTGCAGCCTGTTGACATGAGATATTCTCAGCAGTTAACAAAGCCAGGAAAGCATTTTCCTTGCAGTACCATCCTGTCATTGGCTTCCACCACCCACATGCTGAACCCCTCACCCTCTTCATTCCTGTTTGCCAGGAAGGCCACATTAGGGAAAATAGGTTCTGCTTAAAGGAGTTTTACTGGGGGAACAAAAGCGTGTGGCTCTCCAAAACAGATTACAAAGACAGCAAACTTTCAGCAGTGTAGAGGGAGATAACAGTCTTTAGACAGCTGTACAGCTGTCATTAATGAAAGGAGAGGAAATCATTTCAAAGTGAAAATATGCCTAGATCTGCCCCTGTACATTAGAGAGGCAGCAGATCTGAGCATTATTTTTTAATGAGATAGAGCCTGAAAAGAATTCCATATATGTTAGGTGATGTAAGAAGCATTCTGTCACAGAACAGAAAGTGTTGCAACCATGCCTCACTGCATGAATTGAATTACTAGAAAAACAGCCAGAATCCAAACGCGGAAGATACCTCATCATTTAAGACTGTTAAAAAAAAAACATGTACTGTTGGACATAATCTTGCATTGGCAATCAAGAAGTGGACTAAATTATCTGATACTTGGGTTCTCATTTATGTGCATTCAAATTTGCAGAGACAGCATATTCATAGAGATTGAATCTGAAAGGGCACATTTCTATTGCAACTTCTTAGCATCTCTGATGTAAATTTCACTAAGCGAGAGATCAGTGTGATTCATTTGTCCATGCTGCTAGTAAGATGTTTTTGAAGTGAGTAAAGAAGCAATAATCAGATCTATCTGGCACTGCTTTGCTGCAAACACTCCAAATAGAGCTAGGGTTGTTCAACGTGGAGAAAAGAAGGATCCAGGGAGACCTTATAGCACCTTCCAGTACCTGAAGGAGCTACAAGAGAGATGAGGAGGGACTTTTTACATGACAAGTAGTGATAGGACAAGGGGCAATGGCTTGAAACTGCAAGACAGTTTGTTTGAATTAGATATTGGAAAGAAATTCTGTACTGTGAGGTTGGTGAGACACAGGAACAGGTTGCCCATAGGAGTTGTGGACTCCTCATCCCTGGAAGTGCTCAAGGCCAGGTTGGATGGGGCTCTGACCAAACTGGTCTAGTGGAAGGGCTATTGGAATTAGGAGATCTTTAAGGTCCCTTCCAACACAAACCATTCTATTATTCTATGGCTCTATGATATCCTGCACCCCAACCTGCTGCATCCCTTAGAAACATCCATATTTGTTTTACTGGACTCAAAATGAGATAATTAATCTTTAAAAAAACAACACCAAAAAACAAAAAAAACACAAACAGTGGAGAGTGTGGGAATAAGAAAAAGATTTCATGCTATTTAAACGCTTTAAAGAAGTTGCTTTTGATGGCTAAAAACATAAGTGACTGTACTACTTGCAATCAATGTCAGTTTCCATCATGGTCTTATATCCTAAGGGACTGCCTGGAGGATCCATACTGATAAACAAAATGATTAAATCCATGCCCCCTAGCATGAACAGAGGCTGTTCAGAGTGTCATAGCATTCCTGCATATAGCTGGCAGTAGATCTGCCTTACTATCACTTATTGAAAGGACTTAAATCTCTCCTAAAGCAAAATATTAGAGTAGGGCAATTGAAGACCTAAATAGCAGTGACTGCATCAGGGAAAGGAAGGTGGATGTGAGGCTGAGCACAGCTCAGGGGTACATTTCTCTTTCAGACACTGACCCCTATAGCCACCCAGGGTTCACCTTCAGCATCTGACCCAGACCTCCAGTCTTAACCCAGGTCTCAGAGGGGAGGCTGAACATGAAGCTCTGTTTTGTTGCTACATGTCTGATGGATGTGCTGCAGTGCGTCGCTGAAAGCCTGACAGTCATGTTCCCTAGAGGCACTCAGGCTTCTAGCACCAGTGAAGTGAAAGGCAGCTGCCATTCGCCCCAGCACCAGCTGGAGAAGCCACAGCAATGTGTAAAGAGTGTCAGCAGTGAGGGCCTCAGGGGAGAAGAGGGAAAGAAATGACGTCACTGTAATGGAGCCCTTCCCTGCCTGACTGTCTGTCTGTCAGCAAGGACTTCTGAGTCAATAAATACCAGTCAGAATGCACAATTCCTGCTGACCTGCAATCCCCCCTTCATCTCTGGAGAAAATAAACATGGACTGTGGGTGCTGAGCTCCTCTGTCTTCTTCAGAGCCTCCATTGTATTTGTGTTTGCAACGTTTCAGGCAGCAGAACTGAGCAAGGTTCACTCAGTACTCCCAGGAACTTGGAGGAACTCCCTAGTTATTATGAGATCACCCTTCGCTGCAAAATAAACTGTTCTTTACAGATACCCTCTCAGGGGTGTTCCCTTACAGATGTCCAGGAGTCAGGAGGAGTCAGGACAGGAGGGATTTGACATTGTATATAAATCCTTTCGGTGCAATCTGCAGCCCCCAGAACAATGCCATTCACTGTCCAAAGCATTCGCAGGAACAGACGCTGCCTGTGGAAAGCCTAAAGGAGGCTCCCTGTTTCACACCTCAGCCCACAACAGCACTTACATATCTGCAGGTAGCTCAAAACCAGATGCAGAAGGGAGCTTCTGATCACTCACATCTGAACAGAAACACCAGTTGTCATACCCCAGTGTAACATATTCCTAGGGGAAAATGTTTTGCTTTGGGATTCTCGTGCTATCCTACATCTTAATAGAGCCATTTGTCCTTGCTATTAGTCAAAGTTCACAGTGTAGTTGTCAAACTACTGATTTTAAAACAAAAGGCCCAGTATACCTTATGCCTACTGTTTGTTTGAGGGGGAATGAAGGGACAGAAATGTCTTTGTTTCTCAATTTGCTAGCAGCAGCAGCAGACTGCTATTTCATATTTGGGCTGGTCATTAAAGGGAGTGAAGAATACTTTGCCTGTGGGCTTTACAGGTACTCAATGACAGTGAAGGGATTCAAATGCTTTCTGGATTGTGTTTCCCATTCTCCAAAATGGATCCTGGTGATGAGAGGTTCCTCCAGCCCTATTCTCCAGGACCATGATGCTCCTTGCCACTAGCCTCATCCCATTCCAAATTTCCAGTTCCAGATTTTCCGGACCTTGTTCTTTGACCCTGTCAGCACACTAAGGCAAGGACTGTTTTACACAATGCCTGGAAAACACCTGATATACTGAGATGCTCCATCAGCAATTAACTCCAAACAGTTAAAAGATAAAAACATTTAAAGATATTTCAATCTGTCAGGGAAGATGCAGAACTTTTTGCTTCTTTGAATTAGGAAAAAAATATTATTGCTACTAATTTTTGACAATGGAGAACAGAGGGGATTTTCTTCAGCAAAAATAGAGTATATAAATATTCTAACAAGTTTCAAATCACTTGTCTCCTGAGCTACTGGGGCCATTCTGAAAGCCAAGGCTGGTTCACAATTTGCAACGGCTACTTTCTGCTTTTTCACATAGAGCACTGCTGTTAACAATGCAATTCTCCAAGCCTGAGAATTCATCCACACATCACACCAGAGTCCTGAGGCTGAACGAGTGTGAAGGTGAGCCATTCTTCACCTAACATCAGACAAAACAGGGGGCCAACAGGACACAAGAGTAGAGAGTTGATCTCACAGGGGACATGCACAACAGTGTGTGGCTTAAGGTGTTCAACAGAAACTTCTCAGAGGAAAAGGCAGAACAGCAATCATGAGTGGTGTGAGCTGGTCTGGGGGGTACAGTCTGCTCGCTGCACAGCAGAGCCCCCTCTTCCCACAGCTCTGCAACCATGGAGAACTCACTTACTGTAAATCACGCCTAGAAATCGTAGCTTGTACTTCAAAAAGCTCGTGCTTATTGCAGTCATGAAAATAACTGTGAGAACCTGAACCAGGGGTAAACCATTGCAGCAATGTAGAGCTGCCTTGGAGCTAGAAACAACAGTTCTCACATCAACTTCTTGAAGTGTTAACTCATTTGTTCCACAGGAATGGAATTTGGCACATTCCAATAACACATGAAACACAGTATTTCACCAGTATGTGTAGTCAGGTACCCAGCATCCCTTTCTGGGCAGCTTGCAAACCAAATGTATGCAAAGACAGGGCAAAACAGGGCATAGGCCCTTTATGGCAAGGGAAGCAGTTGGTACATGGCAGCAGAGAGGCTGAGGACAGTGATCTGATACACTGCTGAAGCCATCTACAAGTTAACTCCTTCCCAGGCACATACCAGAAGAAAAAAGTCCTGGACTATGCTTCTTGAAACAATACTTCACAAAACACGGCCCTGACAATGGAGATAGATTGCCTGGAGATGCTGGGAGGCCAAGAAAAGATAAAAGCTTTCTTAAAAGAATGGTTGAAAATATTCATTGCCATATTGTGGTGATGACTATTTTCAGCAGATATGGGCCACAGCTGCACATGTTTGTGTGAGGAAAGGAAGACGAGAATGAAAGGATTTTTTTTTTAATATCATTACCATTTGGTCCTGCCTCATTGCAGAATACACACAATCTGGCTTTGTGAAGGATGCATTCTTTTGTATCTTTATGGCTTGGAGCCAGAGCTAAGGTAAATAGTTGTTAATTAATTTAATATAAGCCATTAACAAGATAAAGAACCTAAATCACTTTGCAGCAGGATAGTTCTTGGCCTATGGGCTGTACCAGGTCTATGTACTCTATAAATAATAGTATGTTGAGAAACTGTTAACGTTGCAAAGTCAAACACTCAGATGTTTAGGATATCAGCATTAAGCCTGACCTTACGAGCTACCTTATCAAATTTGATTACATAACCACATAACAACTTTCCATTGGATCTCTGGAAGATTCTGTGTTATTCAAGATCTTCCTCTACACTCATTGTTCAATAGGTGGTTCATGTCTTACACTGCATATCATCCAAACTCTGCTCTGAAGCCTGAATCATTACTTCTCTAGTTTGGTGCTTGGGGTTTTTTTTCATTTTATATAGAATTTATCAATTTCCAATACATGGAAATTCCTGGTCTGTTTCTGGAGATGAACATCTGAGGTCCACGCCTCTCCCTCACCATGTTTCCAGTCCTACATATAAGACCTCCACCCTTTCTCAGAACATGAGGATCCTGAGCTCAGTATCTTTTTGTACCAATGTCTTTATTCCAGTACTTCAGTCCCAGGTCCCTACCTTTTGCAGTCTTGCCAGAAAGGTTCCTACTCCTCTCCTATGATCTGTTAGACAAGCACCACATACCCCACTGCTCTGGTGAAAGAGAAGGTTGCCTTCCACCCATGGGTTTGAGAATGGGCAGAAATCCTTCAGAGAACACGCATTTCTCATGTCATTGTGTGAAGTGAGAATTTCTGAGGCTCACAACTTAAGTAAAAGGGGGAAATTTTTTGCGGAAATAGACAAGTATACATTCCTGACATCAGAGGAATTCTCTGCCCCATCTGCTGATCAAAAGACAAGTCTTTCATCCAAATTAGGTAGGGTTTATTAATTTTTACTGGTATCCCTTTCAGGGTTTTTAAGCATGTATGTGAGAATAGAGTATTTCAAAACTTTTTCTAGAAACTCAATTACTTTTCCTCCATTCTTTACAGAAAAGGGAAAAGAAGGATGAAAAGTAGAGATTTATCCCTGACATGGAAAATTTCACCCCAATTATTTCAAATGTAGCAAAGTTCATATGCAACTGAAAATAAGGTATTACAATGCCGTGGCATAAATTTTCAACATACATAATTTTAAACATTTCCTTATATGTTGACTGTAACAGTTTCCAGGAATATTTCTGTTAAATTAAAAAAATAAAAACCACCTCTGATTTGTTCTCATGTGGATTAAGAGGTGTGCTAAGATCTTGAAAATCTGTTTTAAAAAACCTGTTAATAATCATTCCTACATGGTACTGAAAAAGTTTGGCTCAGTCTGAGCAACCTCTTCAAGTCAATTCCCACAGCCAACATACAGCCATCATAATACAGAACTTTACTTTTCTGTCCCAGTACACCAGGCATGGATAAAACCAGAGCAGTACAGCAGGGTGCCCAACACAAATGAACTAGGGAATCATTAAAGACTCCAAGCTACCAGTGTGGGGACTCGCCTTCCTCTTCTTCTGCCAGCAGCCCACCCACCTTCCCAAATCCCATGGTCGCTCTCCTTCAGCCCCTTCCCCCCACCACCATGACACACTTTGTGCTCTCCCTGGGGTGGGCAGCTGGCCAGGGCCCATGCTATGCATGTCACATAGAAAGTAGGCTGAGAACAACTGGAAACCATGATTCCTTGTGCTAAAGAAAGTAGAGACCAGAAGTTAACTAGCAAAATGCTTATGTCCCTGACTCCTGTGACACCAGTCAGGGAGAGCTCCAGCTCAGTTTTTAATTAGTCTTAGCATGAGGTTTGAAGATTGATAAGAAAATTGAATTGCCTTCTTCCCACAAAGGCCAGAGGAGAAAGCAATTTTTCTGGCCTTAGTGAGGTGCTTTGAAAAAAGATCCCAAAGAACGCTGATATGGGAGCTTGTGGTTCTGCTGTTTCGGTGGTACCTGTTTTGTGAACAAACAAATCACTTCAGTTTCCAATGCTGTCAATCTGGAACACCACATCACCACCAAATTAATAAAAATGTCTTTAAAAAGTGAGTCCAAAACATGTAAAAAGTGCTAAATGGCCAGTCGCCTGCTGCTTGAAGCCCAAGATCGGATAGTAGTGAGGGAGCAGGGGGTCTTTTTCTCACCTAGGTAATGATTATACGAGCCCCATAAGGACATAGTTAAATCAAATATTAAGAAGACTGCACTTAAGAGGGGGAAAATATGTCAATCACACTTCGCCTTTGACAAAAGGAAATTCCTTGAAACTGAGAATGGGGAGAGAGCGGGAGGGAGAGTGTCTCGTCGTGTGGGTGGCCAGGAAACTGGAGGCCAGAAAAGTACGAGAGAGAGAAAGAGAAAGAGACGGGGAGGGGGGGAAAACCCACCAGACTGAATTCTAATCCAAATGCTGTGAGGCGTTCACACCAGGCCTTGTGAGAATATTAACAAGGTTACAGGAGAGGGGCCTTTAGCCTCGGGAATTATTAGTGAATATGGAATTATATTTGCGCAAACACAACCAGATGCAAGCAGCTAAATGCTCTGCAGATGTGAAAGGAGACAGAGTGTGTTCCAAATGGGCAGCAGCTTCATGTGTTTTAACCCTCCATCATGATGCCTGGCTGCCTGGCTGCCTGGCTGCCTGGCTGCTTTTCTGAAATGGCAGTGGGATGGGAGGGACAGGCTCTTCTTTTTTATCAGAAATTCAAACACAGGCACACAATAGGGATGACTCTTTCCCAGAAATGGTAGTATCTCCTAGTTGACTATCACACTGAAGATTACATCCTGACTCCACTCTTTTATATCTCTGTGCCTTAGATTAATTTCCCACAAGTTTTTGCTTTTGTTCCACTTTGCCCTGTCTTTTTCTAAAATCTGTCCCCAACTCCTTCCCTGTTTTTCCTCGCTGTTTGCTCTCTCTGGTTGCAGGGTCTAACTCCACCATGGCCTGAGGAGTTAGCCTGCATGCATATGATATCACAGGCTGTTTCCATTAGAATGAGAAATTGATTATAAGAGCCAGGTATTTCTTTGAAGTAATCCTATTTTACTACAAAAAAAAAAAAAAAAAAGGCCCTCTTCTTGAAATACTGTAAAACTGAACAAGAATCTGTTGCTTTGCTCATGATCTCAGATCTGCTTGCAGTCAGGAGGCTGCTCAAAATGCTCCTTTCCCTGGCTTTTTTTTCAAGACCATTGTGTATTCACCTCATTTCTTGTACCATGATTTTTGGGTATGCTCCCTGCCTGCTGCCTCACACTTTCCACTGTCATTCACTCTACTCGATCCTCTGACCCTGCATTCAATATTTATTTGGGGCAGTGGCCTCCATTGTTTAAGCTACTCCTAAATACAGTATTCCCTCTTTTAGCCAGCATGGAAGGCAACAAGCACACCTAGCACCCCGAGTGGGATTTATGGTTATTCAAAACTAAAAAACTACCCTTTAGCTCCCAAATTCACATTATTAAGTACATAACACCAGTAACTGAGTGTCTCTGTTGAGAGTTCAGCTTCTTTATTCTAGATCAACTGCTAATTTCAAAATAATTACTGTCCCTACTATGAAGAGCAGAGAGCGTATACTAAATCTTTATAGATGAATCTTATCAATTTAAGTACAAAGCCACTGAAGTGGTCATAGACAAAATTATAAAGGGGTTTAGTGTCTGGCAGGGTGGCAAGGTTAAGACTACTGCTCAAGAGGAAATTTTTGCTATAAAGAAAAATGGCAACAATTGACTATTTGTCCTATATAACCATAAATGTAAAAGTATGGAGATCTGGAGATTTATGTATGTGGGATTTTACCAGATTACAGTTTGACTTGATGTGAGTATGTTAATTGTGATTTTAATTACCTGAATGGTTTGAATTCCTATTAAGAGACATCTTGCCCATTTGTTACCTTGACTCACAATGCTCATTTTCAAAAATAATCAAAACATTCACACAGTATGGCTTGCGCAAAATTATTGCTGATATTTGCCCTCAAATTCCGTAATCTTTCACAGTATTTTCTATCACTAAATATGCATTTTAAAGGCAATAAAATACTCTAGAGTCAGGGTAGAAATTTCAAACTTGGGCATGCTTTGTTAATGATTCTTTACTCTCCATGAAGAAAATACAGTGCACTGTCCTTAACAGTACAATACATATGGTTTGATTACAAATTTTCCAGTAACTTCAAAGATGTATTTTAATATATTAATTTACTTAAAGATTAAAAATAAACCACCCATTATTAGACCTCTCTTTGTTTCCAGTCTTATTAAAAATAATACATACTCCAGGAAGCCAAGAGTGTATGAGGAAGGAGACTGCCCAGTAAGAAGGGAGGGAGGATAGAAAAATACCCCATTTTCATAGACAAATGCTTATTATTCTGTGACAAAAAATGGTTTCCTATTAAAACTGTCAAAAAAAAATTTTGTTCACTTAGTGTTTAAGGGGGAGTCAAGGCATCAATGAAAGAGAGCAGCAAAAAGGACTTCAACCTCCCCTTCAAAAACTAAGTGCTCTGCTACCTCACACATAAGTGGAACTCATTGTAACCTTGCACAAAGACACTTCTTCTTGTAATTAAGCTGGTTTTGTTTGGGTCTCTTTTTCCTGTTGCATGTAATCTTGGTTTCCCCTCAGGCAGGGCCATGAGGCTCCTCAGTGGACCTCAATGTCCCCTCACTGTGGCTGCTGCTCCCCACTGCTCTGGATGGGCCTCAGCTGGTGGCCATGCTGAGAAGGCTTTTGCCCATTGTGCTCAATGGGGTCTGTGTTTTATGATGGCTCACAGTATAGGCAACCACCATCTCCCCCGGGGGCAATGGCAGTTTCTGTTTCATGGAGAACAATGGATGGTGGTGGCCAGTCCAAAAGGGAACAGTTCTGCATGGGGAGAAAAACAACAACAACAAAAAAAATACTATTAGTTACAAAAAACCAACAGCAAATATGGCCATTCATACGAAGCCTGTGGGAGGAAAGCACCTATTGTGCCAGATCCTCTTTACAGGCAAGCAGAGAGGAAGGTGGGAGGCAGCATGTTTGTCCTCTGCACCAAATGGGTAGCCAGGAGAACTCTCCCTGGAGGAGTGATGGAGAGGGAAGGGAAAATGTGTACATGGCTGGTTCCAGGTTTGTCAGCACTGAGGGCAAAATTGTATTTTACTGCCCAAAGGAGAAGAAGCAGGGTCAGTTCAGCCATGAGGTGGAGCAAAGATGAGGAGCTGAGACAGAGGGCTCAGAGAAAAGCTGTGAAGAGCTGATCAGGCACTACTACCATCATCAAGAGGCCAGAAAAAATGGAGACATGACCAATGTTACTTGGCAATGCTGCCCTCCTGCCCAGCCAAAGCTGGTGCCCATGCATCCCCCTCATTCCCTCAACAGCAGCACTTGGCCTGGCTCTCCAGCTCTGGGGCACAAGATAAGCAGCTGGCAGAGCAAGGAGGTTGGATTATCACTCAACCAACCTGGTGCTCTGGGCAGCTGGTCACTGCTGAAATTAAGTGCCAGTTTGGCATACAAGGGGAGAAGCATTGTGTGAACCTCGGGAATTCCTCATATTCACAGGATAAAGTCAAGCTAAGGGTCATGTATGAAGAATAATTAATGGTGGGAGGTGACAAACCAGGAGAAATTTGAAATGCAGAAAGCAAAGGGTGCTGGAACTATTTCAGCAGCTTTTCATTGTTCTGGTGAAACAAAGCAGCTGCAACCGAGTCAAAGTATCCCATAAACCATAGGTGTTCTGCATTCCCCAGATGAGAACACAATAGTCAAGATTATAGCCATGGAAGTGCATATAAAAGGTAAACAAAAAAATTAACTTTGAAAATCTGTACCTCGGAATGTTATTAAATAATATATTAACACATGCGAGTGATCTTTTCAGAGATAATTGTAACGACTCTGTATTTTATATACTTCATTCTTTCTGGTATCTAGAAATACATTTGGCTGTGCCATAAGTACATTTTTGTAAAGTTTATTTTGATACTTCATGATAGTCTTATTTTTTAAATGAACATAGAATAATCAGTGAAGTGTGTATTGGACTGTAAATTAACTTGATGTTAAATCATTACCAGTCCAACAGGTGTTAAGCCCTGATCTCATTTTAAATATTAGCATTTTTATTAACCACAAAGAAGAAAATAGGAAAGCACTACTAGTGAAGTTTGCAGATGATACACATTTTGCTAGAATGATAAACAGGATTGAGAAACAGCCAGTTATACACAGCTGGGTTGTTTGGTATGAAGGGGAACTCGCTCAAACAATGACTCTGAACACACATAAATGAGGAAGGTCACACACCTGGAAACAAAAAGACCTGTCATGCCTACAAGTTGGGGGACTGTGGAAACCACTGGCACTGAAATGAATAGAGATCAGAGAGAAAGAATGAGAGCTCTCAGTGCAGTGCAGCAGCTAACACCATTCTTAAATATATAAATGCTATTTATTGCTCTATCAATCTGTGCATCATCTACAAACTTTCTCAGTAACACTTCTATTTTATTTTTAGCAAATGGTTGAGTAGAAGCAGATGAATGATAATGAGAATAGCAGTAGCATTGCAGCACATTTTGGTGCTTACCCTGAACAGAAGAGCTTGAAAAACTTACGAGATTAAGGAGTTAGATTTGTAATTTAAAATGTGCAAAGCCTGTTTTATGACAGTTTGGCGGGGGGGAGGGAGGAATCAGCCCATGCCGTTTCTTTAAAAAAAACCCCAAATGTTCTTTGATTATCAGGAGAGAAGATTTCTTAAAGTAAAATGTGTTTTAGCTTAAAAGGCAATGAGGTTACACAATCTAAAACTGGAAAGCAAAATTAGATCCATTTAGATTAAAAATAGGGTATACTTTATAGAGACTAGAACAATTTATAAAAACAAATCAAAGGGTTTATATCAGCGACTTTTCATAAGTGTCTGGTGCCTGATGATTCCTGATTTAAATCTGAATTAGGCAAGCAGATCTCTCTGTACCCTACTCCCCTACTCTCATACCTTAAGAGTTCTTATTCCTATAAGCAGGATGAACAATTTGTCGAATTATTCTTTATAGAATCTCTTCTGAGTACCTTGGAGAAACATGTAAGTCACAGACAAATGTTCACACTGTAAAATATCCTCCAGAGAAAGTGAGAGAGATGTCACGCTAATTGCCATTGCAAACAGGCAACTGTGAGGTTCACTTATTAAACGGAACAACCAGAGTTACAAAGCACAGGCTCAGACTGTGTGAAGTCCTACATATTCCTAAACATTCCAAATCTGTTTGCCTATGAGATTTTTCCTAACAAGCAATTTCTCAATTTTGCCAAGTTTTTTTTTAAACTTTGAAGGTTTATATTTTCTTGATTTTTTTCTATTAATTCTAGTAATAATATTTTCAGTCTCAGGAGTTTTTAATATGTTCACAAACATGGAAATATCATCATTAGTTGAGTATACATGAAGGAGCTTTGGCAGATGGAGGAAATTATTAGGACCATCATCACTAATAATGTTGCTTAATGTAAAACTGTTATTTGGAGATGTGCTTCCACTTCAGAAACTGCTGGAAACCAGTAAAAGCCTCCTTGGTGACCCAGACGACTATGACTGAAGAACTAGTTCAGATGATGATTCTATCAAACTGTTTCCCAAATTTGTTCCAGTTCTGTGGGTTCAATGGGGTGAGAGAGTACATGAATCTAGTGAAATATGTTTGGGGTGATATTTTCATTGATGTATTTTAATATATGCATATTGTTTCAAAGGGAGGGCATTTAGGTAGGAGATAGGAAGGTCTCAGGGCAGCATCTAAACCAAAAAATTTCATTCTTTGCAGGGTTAAATTCCTGTAAGAATACCAGAAATTATGAGAAAGTACTGTATATCTGGCTCCCAGTGCTTCTTACAACAGCTTTTCTCTTCCAGTCTTGTGTTCTTTAAAAGCAGACAGATATGGATGATACATGAGCACCACTTTTTTTTCTTTGTGAAGTGTGTTGTCATTTTTCTCATTTTTTTCTGTCTGTGGATTCAATTTGACTTATATAGGGTATGTCCATTTACCATTTCTAATGACAGACCCTAACTACACTTACCCAGACAGCAATATTTGAATATAAAATATAGTTTCAGATACAAAATACAGAAGTTCTTAAAAGCATTGCTTATGTTACAGTCAAAAATATGTTAAGCATTTTAGGGATATAGAATAAGACAACTCTTTACTGGGAACAATGACTGAAGGTCTCCTCAGACATCCAGGCTGGATTATCCACTGGAAATAATAGCAGAATTGGGTTTTCTATTTACTGTAGTAAAGCAACCTTGTCTATAAACTCCTTATTGTTGCAAAGCAAAGGTGTGTGTCTGGGGAGGGCAAGCTTTTTCCCTTGATGTTCCAGGACATGGAAATACAATCCTTTTTCAGACACAGATGTTTGCAATAGAAAACTTTCACTCCACTCTCTTCTGTTTTTAATCTGCTCATGACAGGAAACACAGATTCAAAATGAATGTAAAGAACATAGTCACCATAACTGATGATAATGCAAAAGAACACGTAGGAAAGACTTCTTTTTGCCAACATATTACAGGGAGAAAAGGTTTACAGATTTCAGAAGATTCGAGGTGTTTTTATTTCTCAGTGGCTACCAATACAGTGTTTTTCCATGAACTTCACAGGATATAGCTCTCTGCAATGCTATGATACTATCAACGTACAAAAGACACTACAACACTTTTTCAGCATACAAAAGACACTACAACACTTCTTCAAGTTCTGTGCCAGATCTTCAGTGCTTCCAAGTGACCACCCTGCTAAAGCTTCACTGAACAAACAGATGTATAAAAATTGCCAAAGATTCTTCCATAGCATGTGTAAAATGTAAAATGAAACAGGTAAGAGTAACTGATTCACCCTCTTCAGCCAGTCTTGCTGCTAACTTCTAGGCTCTCAAAAATTTCAAAAATGTGCTTTTTAAACTAGGCCAACCTGCATATCTCAAGATTTTTATGCATGACAAGGTGAAGTGTTTGACTGGACTCTCCTGTGCTTTTTGGTTCCCTGTTTAAACTTCTCTTCTTACTCTGTCCTTCAGATCACAACCTACCTGTTCTCCCTTCTCTGCCTCCTTCAGTTTTCCTAAATCCCCTTTCCTTGCTCTTCCATTCAGGAGTACCTTGATAATGACATCCTTCACTTAAAAAAACAACAGAAGTCACAATATTTACATGTCAATGTCTGCAAATTCATTTATCATGCTGTGTGTCCTGCACTCTTTGATCTGTGTCCACTCTGTCTTTAGGACTATGAGCTGTTTGGAGCAGGGGCTGTCACCTGGTGCATGCACAGCACAAAGACATCTTATTTTAGACAGTGTCTGAGCAATGATGCAGCAAACCATAAAAAGAATTGTAGCTATAATTACCCCTCCCACAAGTGACATTAAAAAACATGATCAAACACTCAGAAATTGAGAAATTACAGTATCAAGTGTGGGATGTGATTTGGTTTATTTCCCTCTCTTCTTATCAATATTATAATACTATCTCTAGCTATATCATAGCACACTATTTTTTCTGTAAAGGAGGTCTTGCTTCTTTGAGTATTGTTAATATTTTAAATATTTTTTTTATCCTAAATGGTGTTCAAATCTTTCTTACCACAGGATTTTCTGTCATAATCCCTCCATTGAGTAGAAAGTTGCTAGTTTCCTTCTACATTTTTCTTTTATACTTTTATCAAAGCATGTGAATAATTCAAGAGTATTACTGAAATTGGTTTGACAATGCTGACTTGAATATTTGTTACTCTATTTCAAAGATGGGAGATAAAGCACAAATAGATTATAAAACACAGATCTTACATGTTAAATTAACAGACTTAGGTTCTAATATTTTAAGCTGTTTCATGATTTTAGCATATGGTATATTGGAAGCACAGTAACAAAAAAATAGCTTTTAGCTAGAAATGCATAGAATTTCTGCTCATTTTTCAGGTGACGGACAAAAAACATTTTAGTACATACGATTTTTCACAGTAGCCAGCAATAAAGCCACATTCTCAAAATTTATTCAGCTTCTTTAATAATTTTTATGTTTTACAATCTGCTGCCAAAACCCAAACAACTTCTAATTTCTGTGTTAAGACAAGGAGGCTGTGCATGAAAACTCTAAACATCCCTAACTAATTCCCAGGACCCCACTGACATCGTAAATTAAGCAAGGCTGGTCCTTTGTAAAGCCCTACCTCTTCAAGGCCTCATGAAAATAAAAGTTTTGTGGATTGTAGCTCTGGGAAAAAAAAACCAATCTCAGACTTTCTGTTCTGCTCTAACACTTCCTGCACCTTCACTAATCACTCCACTGAGCATATGCCTATGTCTCTTTTAAAATAATTTTACAACTATTTTGTGTAGTTTTACCCTTGATTTTACAATGTCTCTTTCTAAGCATAGAAACCCAAAGTGGACTTAGTATTTTCTGACTGGTATCCCAGTACTAAAAAATTGCTTAATTGACCATTTCAGCCACAAGAAAATAGAGTTGCCTGTCCAACACAAACTCTAGATGTTTTGCAGAATCACCATGTCCCAGGGGACACACATTGATCTGAGAGATATGGTCTAGAACTCCGACTTCTAAGTCAACAATTTGGCAGTACTCATACCAGAGAATTGCACTGGTGATATTTTGACCGCGTCCTGGTTCACATTCATCTGTTAACTGATATTTTCCTAATTTAGGCTGTGTAGCAAATTCCTCACCTAAGTAGTCTTGAATGGACTCACAATGTGCATTGGGGTAATATGGGTAGGGGGAAAGTGTCTAGGAATCACACATGAGACAGGCCAAAGATGTTTGGGCAGCAGCAGCAAATTTCAGAGGACAACAAATATTAGCAACGAATCTTTCTGCTCCCCTAACCTGGCCATCTCTCAGGATGCAAGGTGTCATCTTCTCTGGGATTCTCAAGCCAGTCTCTTCTCACTCACCTTGCTCATTCACACCACTCTCCTTCTCTGCCTACACCACGAATATCCCATGCTTATTCTTCTGCCCTTGCTAGATTTCTGTCATAGCAGTGGGCTCTTCCTGTGTTAAAGAGCTATTGTAAATATTGATTTTGTTGTTGTTGATGTTCAGCATCAGTTTGGGTGTAACAAAGACTTAAAAGTAGTAACTCAGGCTCTGTTCCAGTTAAAGGAAAAAATCCAACTTTATTTCAAGTTTTTACTTCAGTTTCAATTTGATCTTGAAACACACTTGGTTTTAATACACTCCTATTATCTGTGTGATCATGATGTACTTAGCATTATTTAAAAGTCTATCAATACTTGTGTCAAGGGCACGTTTCAATGTGAATTATTCAGTATCTATTTCCAGATAATCAGCAACAGTACTGAGCAGGGCAAAGCAAAAGCCACCATAGAATTCTACTACAACATGGATCTGTCAGCTAATCAGCCCTTAGTCATTTAATGCGTGCTTCTCCTGTGTGTTTAATTAGAATGCTCTGTGGTACTAAATCAAGGTATTCCAAAAGCCTAAAAAGTACCATCTTTTAGGGTTCCATTTACTAACTCAAATTCTAATAGCTTTGAAAACGAGTGCTAATCCTTTTTTAGTAGTATTAACTATCTTCACTCTTTAGTCTTTTATCACTGAATCCCACACAGCTTTCTTGTCATCATTTTGCCTCAAAACAATGTCCAACTTATTGACTTATAACAATATTATATTTATATTTATTAGATGCTGAAAGCTTTCTCCTTGGTAAACATACTGGAAAAGAGTCTTGGTTTAACTTATTCACAACTGAAAAATTATCATCACATTTCCTGATCACATTATCTCCATTTTCTTTGCACTTTTTGAAGATAGGTTTTTATGCCATATGTCTCCAGCATTTCCCTCTTCATGGCAGTAGTTTAAGATAGCTCTACCTGCTCCAATTAGTCTCCAAAAGAACAGTTCCAATTTTGAGACAGAGGTTAGGGCACCTGTCCATCTCTCCCACCATGTTCCTCTCAGATTGCACCTTCAGCCTCACATTAGTGGAGCAGCCATAGGCTCCTGACCAGTAAATTTTGGTCTTAGGACTGGAAAATCTTGAAAAATAACAACTAAGCTTTTCCATTTTTCCACTTTCCCCTTGATGTTTCCTACAATTCAAGCAGCTTCATGTGATTTTTGCCTAGTTATGTTCTCAAAAATGGCTGACACATTTTTGCTGAAACACTGAATAAAAATGTCAAAGACGGGTATCACACACAGAAGTCTTTAGCTCAGATTACAAACAGTATCTAATAGTGATGATGCAAATAATGAAAACCTTATATGTAAGATTTCTGGATTCGAGTTAAAAGTTCTTATGGGCTGTGCAAATTAGATATTTTACAATTTGTATTACAGTATAGTCTAAAGATTAGGCTCCTATATACTAAGCACTGCACATACACGGTTTTAAACTATAAAGTGTTACTAGCCAATGCATCAAAGTGGAAATAAATAAACAGCCATGTAAATTTGCAGTGAGTTTAGCTATTAAAATTACTTCCAGATTTCAGAATTAGGAACATTCCACGATAACATCCACAGTGACAGGGTTTGAGTGGGCTACTGGAAATAATCACAGGTACGACGTGTAGTGTCAATGCTTCCAAACCTACACGTGCACTTTCTTTCCTGGTTTGTTTCTGCACCAGCAGATTCCCACAGTCCCTGTCCCAGGTGTTTCCAGATGTGCAGATGAGCTCAGTTCACCTCACCTGAACACCGTAAACAAACCGTCTTGTGTCTTCCCAGCCTGGGAATTGAACTGGGTAGAAACTGACTGGGAGAAACCAGGCACCCTTCCCGAAGGAGCTGGCACAAAGCGATGATGATCAACCTCTTCAGGAGTATGATAAACCTTAACTTCGGTGTTACTTGCTCTGGTTCTGTCATGTGGTACTTTGAAAGCGACAAGGGCACAAAGCCCGGATTTGGAGCAGTGCCGTGTCAGGGATGCTGGATGAAGGGAGCTGCGTCTGCCTCGGCTTTCAGGACAGAGCAGGGCACACTGAGGGCACAGGGCAGCTTGTCGGGGTTCCCTGTGGGGTTCACTTTAGCTGGTTTAATTTAACGAGTAAGACGAGCATGTTGCGGATCTCTACGTGGAAAAGCACGGCCAGGCAGGCCACGGGGAGACCTTGGAAAGGACACGCTGTTGGAAGGAGCGTTTCAAGGGCGACCTGCAGATGGGGCAGGGCCCGTGAGAAGCTGAACGAGATGTCCTGGGCTGGCACCACGGGCTCGACCGAGCTCACCGACCCCTGTGGCGGCCACCCCGGGCAGGGCCGGGCCGGGCAGGGGAGCGCAGGGAAGGGCAGGGTAAGGGAAGGGGACGGGAGGGAAAGGCAGGCAAGGGGAGGGGAATGGAGGGAAGGGAAAGGGAGCGAAGGCCATGGTAGGGGAGGGGAGGGGAAG
>JAWWEV010000001.1:26496238-26615957 GCA_035583235.1 Hafferia zeledoni | reverse complement strand
TGTCCTATTGCTGAGTGCCTGGGAGAAGAGACCAACCCCCACCTGGCTAGAACTTCCCTTCAGGTAGTTATAGACAGGTAGTTAGTACTGGCTTCTCCATTCTAGCATTTCTTGTGCTATAGAAGGTTATCAGACTGATGTGACATCACTAATGGTTGAGAAATACTATCTGCTATTATTTCTGTAGTTTCTTCAAAGTTCATTATTTGTTCCTGTATTTTTCCAAGAACTGAGGTTGAGCTGACTGATACAGAGTCACTCCACCTCGGTGAGGTCACAGAGTGAAGCATGAGGTTCTCTGTGAGCTTCTGGGCCCAGTGCTTCCATGCCATTGTGTTTTGTGCCAGCCTGTGGGGCTGCAGCTGGATGCAGAGGAAGGCTGCAGAAGGATGGGTACTTTGGAGAGCAGTTTCCATAAGGCACCTGTGCCTAAAAACCGTGGTTGTTGCTGGTTCAACCACATTGTTCAATGAACAGTAAACTAGTTTTTATATGGATTTGTGTCTTGTGAGTGTTCTCCACAGTGTAACAAAGCTGTCTCTCTACTCCCTCTTCTTTTCCCTTGTGCCACCTCTTCTAAGCAATGCCTACAGTACTGTATCTGTCAGATTTTCAGCTGTGAGCATTGAGTGCATCATCTAATGGATTTGGAAGCAGCATGTGCTGATCTGACCAGACATTCATGTCTTGCCTGTCTGGCCAAAATGTTCTTGCTCATAGTTCACCACGCTTACCTCCATCTGAAGCCTCCTGTCAGCAAGGCACTAATTGGGTTTGTCTCTTAGCACCTTCTTTTGTGGTAGTTGTAAAAACATATTGTTATTAATTCCTTTAGCCTTTCACTGAGTCTGCGTGAAATGGACCGATAAGAGCTGCAGTTAATATCTGTGGTTCGTAGCTTGATTAGAGAAGATACATTGTCTTGGCTTAAAAGAGGGAAGTAAATGGTTTGAGAATAATTAATGCAGGGTTAAGGCTGAATCAGGCTGCATTTGAGACCATGAATGGCAGATCTTTGTACTTATGGCCAGACTTGGAGAACGCAGCTTTGGGCAGGGCTCTCTCTCCCCACGTGGGTGTGCCCTTCCAGCCTGCGCAGTGGATTTTTTAGGTGAGGCACAGCGTGTGCAGAACTGGCCCCACCATTTCAGTCCTGAGGTCCATTTGCCACGGCCGAGCGAGCTTGGACAGTGACAGGGAAGTCCTCGGGACTGTCACAGCACCCGGTACTGACCGGGGCTGACCCTGCTGAGCATCCGAGATGTGCCGGGATGGGATGGCAGGGAGGCTTGAACTGCCAGGGGACGGTCCCACTGAGACTGCAACTCAGGTCCTTGGGATTCAGAGTCCGGAGTGCTCTCCTTTACACCACGGGCCCGCCCCACAGCTCTTTGTATACCCTTGAAAGACAGGAGGTCCAGAAGTGGTGCCTGTGTCAGCATGTGTTGGATCTCTCTAGCTGAGCAATGGCTCAGCTTTGAACAGTTGCTGTAACATGCTGTCCTTCAAGTTGATGTGGAGAACTGTAAGAAGCTTGGCACAAAGAAATATGACTATCAGTCTGTGTCCTTGCTGAGGAAGACATCGTGCTATAGAGTGAGATTGGTGACCACCACTGGCCGCATGCAGACCCAGTGCTTGGTTCCTTCAGCAGGTGTGTGCAAACCCTTCCTGCTCTGTAGATGTTACCAGCGGTTCTTGTCCCAGGAACTTTGCAGAGTACTTGAGCCAGCCCTTCTGAGCCAGTGCTTCCAAGTCCCCCAGCCAGGCTTGGTATAACCTGTTTTTCTCGACACAGGAGGGAAGGGTCCATGGTTGTCCCAGGTCCAGGGGTACCTCCTGGTGCGTGGCAGCAGGAGCTGTGGCACCTGCTGTAGGTAACTCCACGTCTGTCAGTGTGGCCGTCATTAGCACAGTGAGTGGCACGTGGAGCTCATAAAGGCAAACGAGAGAATACATTTGCAGGCCACAGTGTACCACATTAAAGGATCCATTTGCTTAGTCATCTTTAACAAGGCAGCATGAGAGGGCAGCCTAACCCAAATGCAGTTATACTGAATTCTTTTGCTAGCCCTAGAGGGCAGAGTTAAATTTATGGGGTGGGGTTACTATGTGCTGTAAATGTTCCTCCTTTAAATGTGCTTTTCATTTTAAATATAAATATTAAAATCTTACTGAAGTTTAAATATGAGTACATTTGACATTCAAGAAAGGGGTACTAGGCAGTGTTGTTTAAATATTAATTTAGTTCAGTTTCTGGGCAATGACTTAATCTTTTCTCAGAAGCTATTTATCTGAAAACTTGTAAATATGTTTCTTTCTAACTTAGTGTGCAATCTTTAATCCCAAATTTTAAGAATTAAGTATGTTGAAATAGCTTTTATACCAGATGAATCTGACGTATTGAATTACCGGATCATGATAAACACATTTATTAAGTTTCTGCAGCATGTTTGCAGAGAAGTGATTCCTTTAAAAACAGTAAGTGAAGCAAAGTCTGTACTACGTAGATTGCTCTTAAATTTCCCTTTTCATTAGTTTTTTTTTCTTTCTCTAATAACATTAACATTTAAATTGTCCAATTAGGCTTTAAAATTTATGCTTTAGCTAGTAAAATCTGACTTGTCTGGCTTCCCTTCATTTTGCTGCTTAATAACTGTCTGAAGACAGGTTTTGCTAAGCCAGTATTAACAGACGAGCATATTATTTTAGCAACAAGAGCTTTGAAGTTGCAAAATAAAATTAGGGAAATAAAAAATTGTAGACAGATGCAAAGATGCAGTAGTTGGTGACTTTTGTCATCCAAAGAATTTCTTTTGTCTCTGAGGCTGGAGCAAGTTTTTGGTTGTGTTGTTTTCGTTTTATTTTTCTTCCTTTTTTGATCCCTGTTGGGAGGATCTTCGTGTTTCAAAATTGAAATTTTCCAGTTTCTGTGCTTTACTCATGTTTGTGTTTGCTTAATGCTGCTCTTTCTTCCCTTTGACTTTCACATTTTCTTTTCCTCTGGCAAATTTGAGCTTGCCTCGGTTTGGGCCAACTAGGGCAAAATGAACGGCCGCAAATAAAATTGTAACAAGAAGAGAAAAGTCTGTGAATGATCCTTTGCTGTTTCCTGAATCGTTCCAGCCTCATTAATCAGTGCTGGTGCTGTGGAGCCTTGTGGTGTGTTATGTCGCCAGCACAGCAGCTTCTCCGTCCCTTTCCCCCACCCCCTGCGTGCCTGCACAGTGGGGAAAACTAGAGAGGGAAGCCATCAATCTTCCCTGTCCTAGATGTCAGCAGTGATTCTCCTGTTGGCTTCCTGCTCTCTCTGTCATGCCCACCACCTGTGTTTAGAATTAGCTCTGATGCTGTGGATCTCACTTGGCTCTTCACCTGTTCTGCCCCGACTAAATAGCTGTTAAAGCAGAGCAGCTAAATGCTCTAGCATGTGAATATTAACCACCGCTGTGGGTTGTGGGGTGATTTCTGTTGCAGCTGCTATTGTAATACTGTCATAATTTTCTGTAACAGTGTAGGGTTTGGGTCTGAAATCTCTTGGTTTTATTTCAGCCCAAAGGTGAGCTTGTGAGCAAGACTTTTTTGTTTTAATTTAGAGATGAAAATATTTATTAGGTATATTACAGACAGAGGCATAAGCCTATATCTCCCATCAGTTAGCTTGCTGGGGTAGATTGATGAAAAAAGTCCAAAGAAAGTTACTCCAAAGCTTTGTCCTTACCTTCAGTCACTCAGAGCATAATTAGCTAAAGACTTTTTGGGATTTGATTTTTGTATTTTTGTATCTGGCTAGTGCAGCTCTTGAAAATGTGTCTGTCTCCCCCACCACTGAATAGGTTGAGAAGCAGAGATGCTCTGCCTCTGTACCTTTAGGGCAGGATTAATGTAATCATTTTATGGTTTGTTTTGTTAAATAATACATCTTAACTGGACTCTAACTAGCCAAATTTTTATGTTACTTTTATGTAATTGTGTAACATTCCTGTACCTAATTAAAAGGAGAAAGCAGTCCTGAGAATTGTATGTCTATTGACATCTTTCTCATATTTCCTTGAATAGGTGCAAGGTTTTTCTGTTTTTAAAACCCAGGATGAGATGAAAGCATAGGCATAAAGCTTCCTTATAATTGTAGCTTGTCTGCTGTCATTTCAAGTGTGTGATGGCAATATTTATGTAGAGTTATAAAAAACAGAGGTTCTGAAAACTTGAACCTTGTGAGTGCTTTCACTTGATTTTATTTGTGTAACTCTTTGTGAAGTGTGTGATGGCTGATTTTACTACATATTTGAGAAGCAGCTTTCTGTTGACTGTGCCAAGCAAATACATGTATTCAACAGGTAAATACTTGTGTTCAACACTCACAGAATTCACAACACTAAACATGGAATGTATAATCAAGATACCAAGAATTGGCTGTGACATGGGATGTTTTGGTCTATGTGGATCTTTTCCTTATCTCTAGCAACTTTGATGTGTCTTTCTGTTCAGGCACATTTATCTCATGAGAAGGAATGTGAGTGTGTTTTTGACTGCTGAATTGAAGCCTTGACAATTTTAGCTCTCCTGATGACCAGTGTGTCATACTGAGAAAAACTCTGCTTTGGTCCAAGAGGGCAGCATTGGATTTTGAAAGCTAGCATCTTTTCCAGGATACTCTTTTGCACTGAAAATGGATATGGCCATATGACAGGATTTCAGGACCAGACTTTAGTCATCCTGCTCCGGGAGAAGAACGTAATGATTATTCCTGGTTATTTGAGAGGATTTGGATGTTGGTAGTTTTTCAGTATCAGGTGCAGCAGTTGTTTATCTCATTGCGAAAAGGGAGGTTAGGTAAGAGAACAGCTGAATCTTAGTAGGTTTTGGACCAAGCTTTGTTTGGTCATGTGTCTGAGAAACGCGCTGTGGTGCTCAGAATTACCTGCAGAAGTCTGATTGAGAGAAAACAATAGATGTTAAATCATCTGTTGGATACTACACTCTTAATAGAAGTGAAGCTGAACATGCAGCACTGCTGGTGTAGGTGCACACACCACACAGAGTTAAATATACGAACAGCAGGCTCACACTGTGCTTACTAAAGATGTCTGAATGAGTGAGTGCCTGTGGGCTGGAGCTGCATGTCTTGTGGCTTTCACTCTGCTCCGCTGGGAAGTCTTCACTCCTTTTGTTTTTATCCTTTTCCAACTCCAGTACTTTCAAGCACACAGCTCCCATTCCCTGACCTAACAGCTTCATTGAAGTGCATTCCAGCCCCATGATTTCATGGTACCAGGCATAACTCCCCTGCCACGCTGCTATGCTGCCCGCTGCTTCTCACAGAGTGAACAAACAGGGAACATAAACTCTCTCCAAAGGAGCAATGTTCTCTGTATATTTTTAGTGCGAGAAATCCAAGATTCATTTGAGCGTGTTTTGTGTAGGCTTTTTTTTAATATAGACTTGTGCTAACACAATGGAATATTTCATGCCACCCTATTTGCTGTAACTTGTCGTGCTTTATGTTGTTAAATGGAATCAAAGGAGTTAAAGATGAAAGACTTCTAGTCAACTGGTCCCTCAGCTGGGAGCCAGTGTGGGTTTGTTCTTTGTAATGTATTTGTTAGTGCTTTACTCAGGTTCAGCCTAGCTCAGTTTTCATTATTGGATTTACTTGTTTCTGCAAATTCCATACTTTAGGTTAAGTAATTGCTGAGCTTAGACTCAGTATAATAGTGCTACTGTTTGTTTCTCATATTTAACTTGCTAATTTATTGCCCTTATATTGAACAAACCTTTTATAAGTAGTTGTTTACCATTTGAACATACAGAGCACCATTAAAGATGTCATGCATGCCTTCACAGGTAGTCTCTTTACTGGATAGACAGAGAACTTTATTCTGTTTTTATATGAAACTACATCCATTTTACATTGTACTTGGGTATTTTCTTTTCAACAGGTAGTGTGTCACCAGATGCTAATTTACATAGTATTACAACAAATCTACCTTTCATTAACTCAGCCTTTGAATATTTAGAGTTAGTACAGTATTTGAACACCTAGTTTATGTTGAGACACTGATGTCTTGTATTTTCTTGGTGAAAGATGTTATCAAACTGCCTATTTAAATGTCACTTGCATTTTTATGTATTGAGTATATTATAATTAAATTCGAGGACATCATTTTTCTAATACATCCAATATGTTCATAGTGACATAACCTACAAACTGGACAGTGACCTGGGAAGGAGAAAAAGCAGATAGAGACAGAGAACATGTTACGGGAAGCATATGAAGCAGGGACTGTGACTGCAAGGGAACAGATTCTGTCTGACTTGAGGACTGACAAGGTTTCCAGACAGAACTGTTCTCCACAGGCTCAGGGTGTCAGGTCTTTTTGGGTCATGGTATTGACACATGAGCTGATCTCTGCTGACTGCACAGAAATTCCTGCTTTCTGGTATAAAAAAGGGGTAGTGCTGCTTCTGCACTGAGAAAGCACTAGCCTCAGGGTCCCAGAAAAAAGAAGGAATAACATCAGGAGACATTTCGGGTGATGCTCTCTTTTACTAGACTGCAGTTGAAAGATGTGGAAGTTTCTGCACCATGTGTTAACTTGGTCATCATAACATCCTTTACTTGCTGCCTGCCAGTGGGTTTCTAGCACATTGCGGAGTTTCTTAGTTTTTATAACTGTGCAGGTAGAAAACAAAGTCAATGCAATCAAAGCAGTATTAGCTTAATTAGTAATAATAGTAATAACCTTACCATATGGCATTCTCTGTGCTTTCTTAATGTCTTGATACACCATGCAAGAACTCTTTTGAAAAGGAATGGGTGGAAAGCACAAGTGGACGAAGAAGAAGATACAGGAGAGATGAAACTGATAAGAAAATAGAGAGTAGGGCTGTAAAAAGTATAGCCTCTGAAGAAGAGTGTGGTTAAACAGGCCTATAAATGGGTCCAGGAAAGTCAGCAGCGCTATGGGAAGAAGTAGTTGTGGGAAGGAGTATCAGGATTTGCCCTGAATGAGGGGAGACATGGAGATGAGAAGAAGCTACGTACTCTGACAAACAACTGGTGGTTCTCGGATCCATGTAGGGGCAGAACACCATCTCAGTGATCATCTATTTGTAGCCTAATTTTCTTGTGGACTTCTTATTCTCTTGGTGAAGAGCAGGAACATGAGAAGCAAAAACAAATGTTATGCCTGCGAAGTACCTGTTGGATTGCCTAGGAACTGCTCTAAGCCCATAGCAATAAAGTACAGCTCTCAAGCCAAGTGTATTCCAGGTTACCCACATTTCCACAAGACTTTATTTATATACATTGGAATGCTGTATGCCTCCTCCTGTAGGTGAGCACCTGGCCCTTCTCAGTGTTAACTCAAAGCTGGCTGCCGTCCTTGGGCCAGGTAGTAGCTTAGTGGGAGGTGAGTGGATTCTGTGAGTGGTGAGAAATGCTCTGGTGTAGGTTCCTAGGAAAACAAGGGATCAAATGGCAAACAAGATTGAGTAGCATAATTCCATTTTTGTGTAATGGAGAAAAGAGGCATGAGTGGTCAAGGACTGGAGCACAAGGACTGGAAGTTGGAATTCCATTGGAGGAAGTAGTGTGCTTTTCATTGCAGTGACTACCTTGCAGCTCCTGTGCTGGAGGTTCTCCAAGAGCACTTAGAAACTGACTCAAGAATATACTAGAAGGCAAGAAGATATTTGGGATGGGGTGAAGGGGTTACCACCAAGACTTAAATGTGTAGGCATTTATGTGAGCAGGAGCAATTAGCATGGCAGCTAGCCCAAACCTGCTCTTGCCTGTCAGCACAAACACTTAAACATTGGATAAGAAAATTGTCTTGATCTGAAAAACAGGCTTACTTTGAAAGCAGAGAATTTTCCAGCAAATTCTAAAGGAAGTAGACTAGGATTTTCTGAACTATAGATCATGGGGTTTTTTAAAAAATCCTATTCCACTTGGAAATACTTTCTCATTAATTTTTCTTGAGCCTGAGTCAAAATGAATTAAGTCAATTTGAAGACCTTTTTTTAATAGTTAAAAATAATGGTACTTGGCCTTGACTTTTACTCCCATTTTGTGTGTTTTAGTAGTTGTATGACTTTTTTTTCTCCTACACACATTTGTAAGAGATTCACAGAAAAGAAGACAGACTACATCAGTAAATAAATTCTCCCTGCTAAGTTATAGATGTTGCTCATAAAATTTAGCAGGAGAACAGTCATGCAGCCACAGGCATAATGAGGTTGATGTTCCTGCTGCGCAACAGAGTCTGAGGTTTGTATTGTGCAGCTTTGTGACTGGGACTCCTCTCCTTTCTGAGGTTGGGGGACCCTCATTTTAAGTCAAGCAGTCTTGCATGCTCTTAGAACTTGGCATGTAAAACAAGCATTTTCACATAAAACATTGCTGAGCTACTTCTGAATATGGTGGAATTCTTTGGAAAGGTCAGGGAGGTAATTGATCATATTCTGACAGCTTGGGGCTCTGAGAAAATGGTCAGATGGAGGGCTGGGATGCAGGAAAACAAACTTTCTAAGATGATAACTGTCACATAGCCAAGCTATACATGTTTCAAGCTTTTTAATCGTTGCTCACAATCTCAGCTTCTTAGTAATTTTTTCTTCAGTTTCTCTGTGCAGTCTCTTCAGATGTCAACATTTTACTGGTCCTGATGCATGGACAGTATTCCAGGGGTGATCTTGAGCTCTAAAAGTATTTCTTTGTAGAGCCCTTTTAGAAACTCTGCTGCTGCCAAGATAGGTAGTTTCAGAACTTTGATAATCTCTTTCATTATTCTTTGACCTTTGGGTCAAGGACTGGGTTTCTTTTAAGAACCATTCAAAATGTTCTTTGCAGCTATAAAAATAAGATTTCAGTGTTCATGGGAGTTAAGATGCCAATCTACTGGGACATTGCATGAGTTTATAACAAAAATGTTTTAATGTCTCTACAATGTGATCCTGAGTTTCTGTATCAGTGGATATATAACTTAAGTGTGTGTGTAGAAATTACAGTGGATATAGACACTAAAGAGAAACACACAGCTTCAATGCAAAAGAGACTGAAAGAATCTATCATTTGATTTCTGAGATCTGCTTTTCACCAGTCTTGTTTACAGCTATAGTTTTTTGCATATGCAGTCTGACAGCTTAAAATTATGGTAGTTGTCAGTCTCTGCAGTAAGATAAGAGTATTTTAACTGACTGACTGCAGTTATCCATCCTGAGGTAATTTATCCATTAGTACACTGACATGAGGAGTGAAGACAGGCATAAATGAGGCCTTTTTAATGACTTTAAAATATACAAGAAACTGTCAAAAAAAAATGTGTGTTAATTTTACCAATGCTTTGCCACAGAATATGGTCGTGGATCGGATTTTCTCTGGTATCCAGCCAACTGGGACACCTCATCTGGGTAACTACCTAGGAGCCATTCAGAACTGGGTGAATCTGCAGGAGGAGTGCAGCTCAGTGCTGTACAGCATTATGGACATGCATTCTCTCACCATGCCCAAGGAGCCAGCTGTCCTGCGCCGGAACATCCTGGACACCACTGCTGCCATCCTTGCCTGTGGCATTGACCCAAAGAAGTGTTTCCTGTTCCGACAGTCACTGGTTAGTGCTCCTGTTACGTTAGACTTGTTTCTCATTAAGTGGCTTTCCATACATGTTAATGACTGAGCATAGCATTGCTGAACTCCTTAATCACCTTTGTGTTGGTGGTCCTAGAAAAAGCTAGCAGTGTTGGATTTTAGGCTTATCCTTTACCACAATTTTGAAATGGCTGAAACCGTGACTGAGAAGTCCCTTTAGGGATAAGTACACTGTAAATTTCCGAAACAGAGCTAGGAGTTTGTGCAGATTATGAATAAAATACTGAAAAGACCTGTTAGGAGACCATTAATTTAGCTCTGTGAGCCTCACTTTAGTTACAAAAGGTTAGCCCATAAATGCATAAATGTAGTCTGTGTAACCATAAAGGCAAGTAAAACATGTTTCTATTGTTGTGTATCAGCTCTTGCCACTTGTTCTGCCAGTGGTACAGTATCTCCAAGAGGTGATTAACATGGTAAGTTCTGTATCAGTTCAACCATGATCATGAGGGGGTTTCCTCTTCCTTGGGATTTTTTTTCCCCTTCTTTGCTATAACCTGCTTTTCATAAGCACCTTTTTCCATCTGATCTGGTAATTCTTATGTGAACTATTTGCTTCTCTTGATTACCCCAAGGGGTGCTGGGTTTACCTTCCTACTTGGCATATGTCGCCCTATTTTCCTGGAGCACAACTTAGTTTCTTGCTTGATTAACTTTCTGTAACTGACTCTAAACTGGCAAACTTCTGTAATTTCCCACAGAGACAGATGTTCCATAGCTTCTGCTCTTGGGAAGATGTCCTTAAATGGATGCCCAGCTTGCGGCAGAACTGCAAACGTGATGTGCACAGGGTCTGAAATGTATAAGATGAAATGCTATTACATTTCTTCTTTGAACATGGTTCATAACAGGCAGAGTTTCCTGTGGCTGTCAAACTGCAAATGGCAATCATAGCTCCATATCCCTAGTGGATAATGAAATGATGAAGACAGGTATACTTCCTCCCTCACTTTTTGTTAGTATTTAAAAAAACAATCCAAATAGATTAGCTCAGAATTCTAGTGGAGATATGTTTAAATTGATTTATCTATTTTTTTTTCAAATTCAGTTAACATTTTAAATAAGTTACCAGTTTGGATTTTTAATTTGGCGCTCTGCCTTAATTTCGTCATAGAAGCTGACATCTCAAGGAATAATCTCAAGGTGAGTTACAAGCCAATGATGCAGTAAAAACCAGCCTGAAGGATCGGGTTTTGTTCTTATTTTCAAGCAACTGAACAATGCAATCAGTTCCAACACAGGATCAGTGACTAGATACACAGAGAGAATCCTTCAGCACACAGCAGAGATTTGCAGGTTGCTGTAGAGAGAAATAAAATGAAGATTTATAAAACTGCAAGTGAAATGAAGAAGGTAGGCAACAGTTATTTTTTTATCCACTGAAGAATGTGAACTGACAAGTATCAAAACAAGTTAACACCTGATAGATTCAGCACAAGCAAAACAATGCTCCTTTGGTGAAACCCACAGTGAGGCTACAGAACCCCTTGTCACAGGGTGCATTGCATGCTAAAATACATATGAATTCACAAGAGGACTTGACAAATCAATCTGAAAAATCACCTGGGGACTGTTTCATATCTGAGGTGCCACCCCTATAGGAAGTGCTGAAACCACAGATAGGAGAATATCTGTGCTTTTCTGTACTTACATTCTGCTGTTGTTGTTGATTGCTGTCAGAGATGGATATTTGATCTGTTCCAATGTTGTTTTTCGTATGTTCCTACAAGCCTAAAGGCTAAACTAGTGCTGTGCCAGGTCTTGCTAAAACCAACACACAGACTTCCCTCTAAGCCAGCAGATTATCAGTGAGGATCTTCCATTGCAATCAGCCACAGAAAGCGTGTTGTGTCTTTCACAATATGATAAGGCAGAGAGTGAGCCTTTGAATCCCCAAAGAGAAAGTATCAGACTCAGTAAATGATGGGAGGACAGGACTGTACATGATGCTTCTAAAGTACAGTGATGCTTCTACCAATACAGACAACAAGCCAATGAAAACCTCAGATTGCTAGACTTGAACCTGTTCATCTCTGTGGAATAAAAGTTTCTACCAAATATAATTCTGATTTATGGTGGTTAGGCTGGCCTCTGCTAAATAGACTACCTTATTATATTAATTTTTCTGTGTGTCTTTATCTGTCCAGATCTAATGGTGGTTCTTCTTATTTAATCTAAACCATTAGATTAAATGTGTGGGCTGTGTCTGATGTCTTGAACCTTATCTTTACCAATACTTACCACACATGTATCAGCACAACTTTCCAAACTGGCTGATTCAAGCCTATTTTTGAAAGCTTTTTGTCACACTACAATCAGCAGGACTGGTACAGTCATTTGTACATCCAGACTGTTTCAGCACTGGTCCAGGCTGAAGAGGTTTGTTAGCTTCCCAAAACTAAGTCTGTTCAAGCTGTATGTAGTGGTCAGGTACACCCAGAGATGCACTGTGGTCTGTTACATTTACATCAGCAGGACCAGATGTTTCTCTGGAAGCAATTAAAAGGAATATCTGTGTGTAGCTCTTGATGCGAGGAAAGGAGACAGGAACCTTGCTAATGTGATTATTGTTTTAGTATGATAATGAAATAGTATGTTATGGAATGTCATAATATCTAGATGATTGTTCCTAAAAATGAAGGTGTAAGATAGATTGCAGCTATTGCTAATCAAGAAAGTTTATTGCTTGATTTTGATTGATAACTGCTCAGTTTTCAAAAAAAGGAGCTGGTCTCCTTCTCAGCCTCTCTAGCAGTCTCCAAGGGTGGTCTAAAAAGCCACACTTTTGTTTACAAACATCTAGCTGAAGTGTAAAGCAAAGTGATCAAAACTGGTTGTATATTGAAATAGGTTGTACTTCCAGAGGTCATTGGAAAGCAGTGAAAATCCAGCTGCAAATAGAGAACTGGTTTAAGTATTTGGTTATGGACAAAGTAGTTTTATTCAATGCCAGATCAAACTGATAAATGAGAGAAGTCTCAGCAGATTAGTGTGCTGTAATGATTGTTGTATTTTGAGTTCTATCTAGAAAATTACCAAACCTGTAGATCACAGAAATGCTACTGCAATTACTTCTGCTTAACACTTCTATTCATTTTTTTTTTTAAACAAACAGCACGCAACAAAATTATTACTATCTAAGAGCTTTCAGTTTTAGTCACCTAAACCCACTACAACTAATGACTGTTAGTATCCTGATTCTGTATCACTAAAGGCAGAATGAAATTTTTGCACTGCAAAAGTCTGCTAGTAATGGTAAGGCCCACTGAGGGACTGCTCATGCAGCCGCTAATGTGACACTAATGCTGCTGTGTCCTCTCACTTTCCCTGGATTACCCTGGGCAAGAGTGGCCTAGAATTGTTGAAAAGGGGTTTTGTTGTTGTTGTTTGTTTGGCTCACTCTTTCTCTACTTTACTGCTTGTGTTGCTTCTCTGGAATATGTTCGCCATATGCGAAAAAAGCATTGCTACTTTGTTTCTCAAAAGGCATGTGCATTTGTTAAGGGTTTGCCTGTCAGTAGGCTTTTGTTTACAGCAAAGTTTATGTAGATTAAGTCTCTAATCCAGAGCTATCTGAAATACCTAGCTCTGGAGTTTTCCCATATTTTATCATCCTTTCCAATACAAACAAGAGACAAAAGGTTGAACAATATTAATCACAGACTGACTGCTGGGAAAAGTGTGGTGTGAACAGATACCTCTCCTGTTCATACTAGATCCAAAAGGTGCTGCTGTCATAAGGATACAGGTGAAGTTGACTTGGAGTGCCACAACTAATTTCAGTGATGTCCATGCCTTGCAACTAAACTGAAATTTTGCTTAGGCTGATTCTTATTGTATTGTTAAGAGGGCATATAGCCTATGTTCTTGTGTATTGGGTAAATTACAGCTAAATTAGCTATAAATGGAAAGCACTAGTTTGATGAAAATCACTTTTATATGCTATAGAATTTACAATTTGTAGGTTATATTTTTCTCTAGCAAATAAGTCAATGGCTGGTTGTCTATTTGGTCTCCATACATTGCAGTTCACCACGAACCTCCCATGCTTATATTACCTTATACAAACTTGAATTCCAGCTTAGAGAAGTAGTGGATACCAAGAATAAGTGATGATAACTTGAAAATATTTGGAAGCAGGAAGGGTGATGATGAATAATTAGGGTAGTGTTTGAAACCACATTGTCTGTGAAGGTTTATAAACAAGCACATGTAATTAGAGTACCTAGGAAGACACAATTGTGAAATATCTTGGACAGTGGAATGGCCTCCCAGTGAGGGAAGCTCTTTCGTTGCAGAAAATTATATTTTCTTAAATACAAAGACAAGTTTTAGAAGAATGACAATTTCAGTAAGAATAAAAAGTGCCTGTTTCAAAATTACACATTTTTATTTGGAGTACAGATGCAAAATGTATGAAAACCTCTTTGCTCTTCAAGAAAATAATGTCAAGATATGCTTTAAGTGGCTGCCTTTGCCTGCTAGGCATAAAAGTAACAGACTAATAACTTATACAACATATCATGAGAATATTAGAAGAAAGAGAAAATATATTCCTTAAATACCATAACTGATAAAAGCTGTAGCAGTCATCTTTCATAAAACTTAGAGTGTTTTATTAAAAACAAAAAGGACTGTGGGGTGGGGTGGGAGGGGGAAACAAGAAAGACAGGATGCAATCTGCACACATGGTAAACTTATATGATATAAGCCATTTTCTCTGATTCCTGGTGGGTACAATACACATTTCAGTTCTTACCCATGACCATCTTGTATCTCATCTGCTTCACAGTTAAAGCAATTTTAGAAACTTGATTTTGCTTTTATGTGGTCTCAGACTGTTCTTCCTGTCCATCTACCTACTGAGTAGACACATGCTAAATGTCCCGAGAGAAACTAAAATTCCATCAGGGTTGATTCAGCCGGCGGTGGTTGATACACTGCACGAACACTTCTCTGAGGAGTCCTGTGAGTTTCTGGACAACGTGACATTCCGTTTTGGGGCGGAAAATTGCAGTTTTCAGCCTTCTGGATAGGGTGATTTATTTTCTGAGTATAATCAGCTGCAGTATTCTTGCAGTGTGCAAGCAAATTGAAGCAGTAACTCTGTGAGGTGGGAATTTGCCAATTTGTCTTAGCCTTAACTCCAAAAGACAAAATACGACAATATAAATGTGTGCACTGTGTCACTGCTGTTATTTTCCAGAAATATCCATCTGCTTTGTTTTGTGGGCAGAGTTTGAATGGATTCACACTACTTCTTATCCAATTTTCAGAGGGGTTGAAAAGCTTCCATTGCATCATAGCTTATAAATTCATTTAAGTACATTAATTTAGCATGGTCCATTGAAAACTTCCTGTCATAATAGGATGTATGTGACTGTTTAATTTAGCAAATTATTCTGCTTCTCTCATTACTCTGTTTTCTCCCTCGTAGAACTGGACTAGACACAACTAGAACTCAATGGGAAAAAAAGTCATGATTCACTAGGATTTGTTTTTTTCTTTCCTCCTTAATTTCCCTGGTCTATCTCAGCTACTATTATGTAGCTGTTATATGTTTCTTTCTCTTCAGTCTTCTGGACACACCAGACTAGTTATTCAAACAGTATTGTGGGTTAGACTAGGAGGAGGTTGTTTCTGAAAATAAGTTAGTTTAATAATGAATAAAGGAAGGGCTCTTCAGAAAGGAGAGACAAATCTTATTTCTGTAGGTTTTAGCTAAAAATAAGTAAGTGACTAAAATGTTCAAAGGTAAAGGTGAAAGCTGTAAATTCTGACAGATTTACCAAAGATAACCAGATAACCACCACCCAATTCAATACATTGCTTAACATGTTCTTCATGTTCTTTAGATCAGATGTTGCCTTTGTGACTCTGAATTTATTCCACCTGCTCTTGAATTATTTCTTTGAACAGGAATTTGGGATGCTGTCAAGTTTTCTATTGTAAGAGTACCGCAATGTGTGTTCAGTTGCTGTGTGCATTTGATTCCAAAGCAGTCTATTTTTGTCTTGTTTATGGCCTTTATTCTCTCTAGCTGTATAATACTTAGTGATGGATCTCTGTATCCTGAACGTATTGCTTGCAGCCTGGGGCATTAATAAAATCTCACCTCTTATTCAAGAAAAATAAATGTAAGCAGCATCTGCTTTCAAAGTGAGGTCTCTTGAATTTTTTTTAAGCACTAATTGGTACTTTTAGAAGAGAAAAAAGTCCTAAAAAAGGTTTAATTTCTTTTTAAATTTAGGACATTTTCCCTTGTGTTCAAATTTCACATCTATCTGGATTACCTCCACAGACCTCTTTGTTTGTCCTCTACACTGTCAAAGTAAAGTCTTGGAAATTTACTGCCCATTTAAAGTGTAGCCCTTGATGAAGTTGCACTGCTGAGGGGAAGCTGTTTCCACATAAGACATACATCAAATTTGCAATTCCTTACAGAGAAGGGCTATAGGTTGCTACTGGAGGAAGTCCTTCTTGAAAGTGAAACACTGCGTCTCTTTTTGCAGGAAGCCACTCCAGCTGCCAACACACAATTTAGTATTATAACCTGTAAAAGCTGAGGTCCCGTGTTGCTGATTTGCCTGCTTTCAGATCTTCTTACAGCATCCATGCCTCTCCCACTGTTGTTCTTGAATCCCATTGCTTGCTGTCCTCCTTAGCTGTATTTCTCAGCATGAAAAGTCATCTAGAACTATTTGGATGAAAATTAGCTGTTAGTTTTCCATGTATATATCATCAGCTGTGGCTGTGGCCAGGGAATATCTACAGTAATTTGGTGGGGAACAGCTAGGATTAAGGATAAAATGATAGCTCTGCAAGGAGAAGACCTGAGATTGTACTTCAGCATGTAACACTCCAGAGATGATCCAAGTGTAAATTGTGATCTGAGTTTAATAACTTGGAATAATTAAGAAGCTATTTGTCTTTAAAGAGGGTGGAGCAGGATACTCAGCCAGGTGAAGAAACAGAAATGGTTGTGCCTTTAGGTAACTGCTCGTTATCATTTGGAATTAGTCACCTCTCTTAAATTAAAAAAATAAAAGGAATATGACTATGCAGACTTGGGCTTGTCAGGCCACAAGGAGGGAATATAAGCAGCGTGCTCTGGAAATAACTATTTGATTAGTGATTAGTAAGCCAGGTTGTGGGGGATGCTTAATGCAATGGAGGTTGAAGGAGGAAATGTGCCCCTGGTAATAGCAGAGAGATGACCATCTCAACCCTTTAAGAAATGTTGATGGTTTTTACAGACTTGGAAAAGATTAGGAAAGAGAATTTTTAAAGTGGGAAAGAGCACAGAGCATGTAAAAAGAGAAAAACTTGATGTATTTTCTGAGAAAAGCAAAGGATATAGTTTGGACTGTCTAATAAAGGTGGGAGGGGGTCACTATGTGGTTTTGGTTAAGCTTTTTAGGGAAAATTGTTAATGGGAAATAGTTGGCTTTGTAAGGGAAACAATAAATACAGGACTTAAAAGATTCTTAGTCCTCCAAATATTTTCAGCCAATCTGCAAGAAATATTTCCTAAGAAAATAATATTTATATTGAAAACAGGTTGTTAACATTTTTTTCAGGACACAGAAGTAGCTGAAGTGGACCTGAAGAATTTAATTGATTAGATAGCTGATTTTCAGAGTTACAATGATTGTGTCATCCTTGGAGTTTGGTGTGACATACAGTTCAGAAACTGTCACTGGTTGTGGGTTTTCTCCATTGGAGATATAATGCTGTTTCCCTACAACTTGTAGTATTTTTATACTGAGTTATTTGGGGGAGAGGGCACTGCTGAGAAAATGATGTCTTCATTGGAGAAGAGTTAAATTTATTAGCTGTTCTCTTTTGGGAAGGTGGGGCATTCCTGAAGTACCTCATAGCTTCAGAGAGTGGTTCTATTGTCAGACTTTAAAATACAAAACAAATTGAGTTCTTAACTAGTTCAGGTACACATCACATAGCCTGAATTGTTTGGAACTTTTAGTACCTGAAGTCCTACTTAGGATTTGGGTGAACTCCTTAAAAAAAAAAAAAAAAAAAAAAAAAAACACAAGAAAAAGCCCCCTCTTTTTTTGTTTTTTTCATGACCTGAAGAAGGTACTGAGAAGAAGTTTGTGGGCAATGCTAAGTTCTTATGAGTATCCAAATGCTATGCCAAGGAAAAGAACTCTAAAAGAACTCATAAGACAGAGCGGGTAGGCAAATAAGGGGTAGAAGAGCTGTTAGTGCAAGGTGAAAAAGCATCTAGGTATAAGTAATCTAAATGGTTTTTTTACACAGTACTGAACTTAGTCACGACACAGGAAAAAAGTGTTGGAGTCATCATTGGTGGTTGCCTAAATTTATGAATCTGGATTTCACAGAGTATTCTGAGTTGGAAGGGACCCACAAGGATCATCGAGTCAAACTCTTAAGGGAATGTGGATCAGATATGCAACCTTGGTGTTCTCGGAATTCATTGGCTCAGCAAAAGTAATTTTCAAAAAAACCCCTACAATATGTTGTCATCACCATATCACCAGAAATGGTTTTGAGAAGAAGACAGAGATGATGTTTTGTCACTTTACAAACCTTAGTATGCCCATTTTTTGATTATAAAGCTTTGGTGTCTACATCTCAGGAAGGAACTAGTGAATTAGTTCGGATACAAAGAAGAGGAATTAATGCAACAGGAGATAGAATTGCTGCCATAAAAGGAAAAATTCAGAAGTCAGGGATGCTTCAGTTTGAAGAGGCATATATGCAATCAAAGTTTACAAAAATCAGCAAAACACTGAATGAGCTGGATGTGGAATATAACAAACAGGTGGTATTCAAAAGTAGTAAACAAAGATGGATATATTAGTGGCTAAATTAAAGTATTTCTTTACACAGTTTAAGCCTCTGGAGCTTATGATACATGTGGTTGTGAAGTGGGCAGTAACAGCCAGTTCAGAAGATTAGACTTATTCATGGAGAACCTGGACACTAACAGGACTGGGCCAGGAATAATATCTTCTGATATTCCCTAGTACAGCAATTATAGATGCTGGAGAAACATGAGAGGAAGATACTGTAGGAAGCAGTAGGCTCACATGTTCACACTAAATGTCATGTCCTGTTGCAGCTCCTGGAAACAGAGCACTAGGCTACAGCTACCTTTGTAGTACTCCAGTACAGTTTGATTTCTTACATTCTTATGTTTTGGTTGTTTAATGAAGATGTTTGCTCAGAGTTTTAAATGGACTTGCAGCAAGAAGCTGATCAAGTTTGTCTGAGAGAATGGCCTCTCCTTTATTGTTATCCATTGGTACTGCTCAGTGGAAGGAAGAGTAGATCAGGCCTGTATTTTACTGGTATCAAATACATCTTCACGTCTCCAAGTTTCTTTGTATCCAGATTTATCCAATCAAAGTGATGGAATACTGGAGCCAAATGAGTAACATTTGAGCTGATGCAGGGTGACCAACCAAATGCAGCAATTACCTGCCCCTCTTGCCAAGTAAAACACAGTAGCTTAAACCATGATTTAGTCTGACAAATGATTTGTGGTTTAATCCTAGTACCTCCTGATTCACACACCAACATACAGTCAGTTACTGCAGTTTGGATGATGAATGTTAACTCATTAGGCTCCAGTACTGAATTGTTTTCCAGCTGAAATCACTACCCTTCAGTACACTTTTATATGTGTTCTCCCCCTTTTATCAGCCTTTTTCCTCATAGTATTCAGTGCTTTAGTCTTACTTAGGAAAGGACTCTGTGTGTTTGAGAATTAGAAATAAATATAGCTTGGTAGGTCCCAGAACTGTGTTTTCAACTCCACAAATGCTGTTTAGATCACTTGGTGTTTTGGTAACTGATGTAATGTTAAATCCACTGATCCAGTGAAACACACGTGCAGTCTTGGCTGTGGAAACAAAGTGTGACAGAGCTGAATCAATGACTGCATAGCTTGTAAAGAGAGTCCTTGTCAACAGAAGTGTAACAGAGCACCATCTCCTCTCTATCCGTGACTAGAAGAAAGAAATGAGAAACCGCTTTGAACCAGATGGTGATTCCTTCTAAATGAAGTAGGAGTCTTGACCTTAGTATTTTTTATAATGTTCAGTTTATTCTTTGTGTCTTGCGGAGGATATATTTGGTGCATCTTGCTGCACTTTGTCTTATGCACAGAATATTGCAGGTCAAATAAGCATGAGGGAATTACAAAAAATAAGACTGTGGGAAAGGCAGAAAGAAGGCAAAGACAATCAACCTGAAATATTTCACATCTCTAACCACTGAGCTGTTCTCTTAAGGTGAGATACCTCTACACAACACTGGTGACCAAAATAGTCAGTGATTGCTAGCTAGGAAATCACTATATTTAAAATGTGCATCAAAGGAGTTTCAATTAGTAATGCTAGTAATTCTTACCCATTGACAAACACTTTTTCCTGCCTTCCTTCTGGGTTCTTATGTCATGTTGCAAGCACAAAGCTTTTAACATCCTTGAGACAGTTACCATGCTCTTAAACACTCAAACCTGCCAGTATTGAAAAGAGTGGATCAAACGTGTGAGCAAAGGAGTGGAACATACATCACTTTTTCAATTGGGTGATTAGCATCTATATAGCTAACTAACAACAGGCAGAATGACAGGAAAGAAATTAAAGAACAGTGTATGTATCAGCAATGCTTGCCTCTTACTAGGCTGGAAATGAATATTTGAAATGCAAAAGCTGAAGAGTATATATAAAGAAGCTAAAGATGGTTTCATCCAATGTAAGCTGTTGGCGCAGCACATTTCTCTGCCTGTAGACTCTTCCCATTAGCAGGAGGCAGGCAGTGACTGTCTGATTTCCTTCTGAAACTATTAAAATTTCACTGCCACCACAGTTTCCTCTGAACGTTAAATGAAGTGTTGGTTGTATGAGCTTAAGTGGAATCTTTTTTTATCTTTTTAAACCACCCTTGTAGCAAAGGTTATGTGGAGGCCTAATCCTCCTATTTCACTTGGAAATCGGTATTAGTTTTGATAGGATTGCCTCAACTCAGGCTGTCCTGTAGTTTGACTTTGCCTGCTATCCCTGTTTGCGGACAGGTCAGGATCATTAACTCCTCTTGGTGCACACAAAGCCCTGACAGGCCTCACCTGGGCTCTCCACCAATATACTTTCTGCCCAGTGCCCCAGAGCTCCACTTAAGCTCAGGCTCTTGTCTTCACTTGAGGTACATCACAATGTTCCTGTACTCAGTCCTGTCCCTGCTGCCCCAGTTTTCTCACTAGGCTTCCTGGATTCTTCTCACATGTGACTAATTACCTTTCTGTGTCTGCTGATCCCAGACTGTCCCTGCCACCACCCTTGCCCTATCAGTGCATTGTCCTGGTCAGGCAGGTAACTGTTCCTGCCTGGCTTGTGTCTCTCTGCAGCCACAGCCCCGTGGGGTGCCCAGGCTCTTGGTTTCCCCTGGCAGTTAGCTCAGACTCTGTGAGGAACCTGCCATTAGTTCACTGCCTGACATGCTGGGGTGCAATGTGGCTCAGGCAAGGACTAGAGGCACTCTGGCCTGTGCTTAAATGGGGCTCCTGGAGCTGTGGGCAGAGGGGATGGCTGATGGCACAGTGGCAAACAGTTGGCTTAATTTACATCTGTGTTCAGCTCTGCTATTGCTGAAGCATTTTCTGCATTATTTGGAATATAAGTGGATAGGATCAAGAACCTTGCTATGCTACCTGAGTGTAGGAAATGCAATCCTGGAAGTGTCTAAAACTTTCCATTAGATTGTCTCTGAAAATAAAATATATAAAAATGGTTTTCTGATCTCTGATACTGTTTATTGATTTTGAGAAAATTTGAATATAAATGAAGAAAATTAAAACAGATTTTGGCTTCATACTTCCAGGTCCCTGAGCATGCAGAACTTGCCTGGATTCTTGGGTGCTTAACTAATGTGCCACGTCTGCTACGTTTGCCCCAGTGGAAGGTATGGATAGTTTTGTAGATTGAAAGGAAATACATGGGAATTCAATAGAATTGTTGTCCTTGAAATACTTGCCATCTGTGAATTCCCAATTGTATCTTGGTTATCTTTGCTTTAAGTTTAAGTAGTTCTACAGTCTTGTGGTGGAATGGGGGAAGAGTGTCTTTCCAGGTCTCTTGCTCTCAGTGAAGGTTTTCCTGCTGGAAACTACATAATAATATTATTGGCAGAAGCTTGCAGAAACTGTACTAAATGTGAGGTCATTTTAGTATTGTTAAACTGATTTTGCTAGAATGTTTTGTGTTATTTCAATAATTTCAATGTTTATTTAATAATGCAAAACTACTACAAGATATTGCAGTGGAAACCTTGAGCCTGGCTGATTAAGGAGTTCCATAAACAGCTTTTCTTTTTCCACTATAAAGAGTGGCTGTTCTGTGGATTTTATGGAAGAGTGTTCAGAAAAAGAGTCCTGTGTTGGAAGAGGGGTATAGAAATTATAAATATAAAAAATGTGCTGAGTGATAATGTATCTTAAATGTTTGCCTTTACAAGTTTCAAATGTTCATTTTCTTAATCTTGGTACTGCATCAGCATGACGGCATCAACAGTTCTTTCATTTAATTTCCTTGTATTTTATTTTGGCATTTAGTAAGCAGAAAAACCAAAAGGAGAGAGAAGTATCTGAAAAAGGGGAAAAAAACCCCAGCAGCTTAAGAACAGTTTGGCTTGCAGAGTTCAGAGCAGCCTTAAATACCTCCAGATGTTTTCTTTTTTCCTGTTTTTCTTCTTAATTAAATAAAACCAGTAAAACTTAAATACAGCAACCAGCGTTAATGCATGGCATAGATTAAAGCAAACCTTTTAAAACCTGAGGTTCTAAAGTTAAGCTCTTAAATCCAACTTTGACTGGACTGGCTTTCCAAATCTACAGTTAGGTGTTACAGGTGCTATGCTTTGCAAATGAAGTTTCCTGAACCCTAGACACTTAGAGACATAGACAGAATACAGGATCTGTGGGAGAGGGTGAGAAAAATTTAAATATATTTTAACAGTCTTAATTAGATAATTAAGATTTCAAGGAGTTTAGTGTATTTAGTTATTTCTAAAAGCAAAACATAGATACGCCATTGCTGGAACATAATTAGTATCTGTAGCCTGACTTTTTTGATTTCGATGATCCATATTGTGAAGCAGTAAAGGACTTGAAGACATTAGATGGATTGTGAGGAGCAGTGTGAGCTAATGGAGAGAATACTGGACTCTGCCTCTGTGGTTATGGGTTCTCCCAGCTGTCGCTGACTGTCCTTGTGACTGTGTGTGACCAGTGTCTTAATCTCTTTTCTGTGAAACAGGTTTACATACAGTTTATAGCTCTATTGTAAAGTGTTTCAAAAATTTATTTCTGAAAATGCTATTTAAAAAGTAGGGTTCATCAATACTAAGTGTAGTAACCCAACCTGATCGTTTTGCCTTTGAAATCATTCAGAAAACACAAAGCTCTGTTTTCTTCCGACTACAATATCAGAATGGTGTAGGGAAATTCATAAACACAGAACATAAAACAGAATGTATATATTCATAAGGAATGGCTTTTACATGACACTTTCTTCTCTAGAGTTACACAGTAAGTTGCTCAATTAGTCAGGATTCTAACTAACTGATATCACAGATTTTGATACCAGTAGGCAAAAATGTGACTCCTCTCTGTTTTTCTTTTTCAAACAGATGAAGCGTGCCAGCCAGAATAGCGAAGGAACTGTTGGTTTGTTGACTTACCCTGTGCTTCAGGCAGCAGATATTTTGCTGTACAAGTAAGAGGCAGAATGTGAGCCCATGGGCAATGTCTGTTCAGCTACATTAGAATGAATGTTCATCAGGTCAACATGCTAACTTATTAAGTGGGGGAGCTGGGTGTGATTAGATCAGAAGGTTGGAAATGGATGACAGACTCTCAAGTGGCTGGTTGAAGTCTAGCCTGGCTAAAAAGCAACTGACAGGGCTGTAAAGGGAAAAAGCTGGTTACTTGAGAATAATTCTTAGGGAATTATAATAGATTGATGCTTAATTATGCTTATTACATATTCACACACATAAGCTTTCTTAAAGTAGTTGTGCTTTATTTTATGCAGTGTACTGTAGAGATACTTAAACTGTCTGTGTATACTATATCAGTATTAGTGTGGGATTCTGTGTAGACTGATTCATGCTGATGAAAAAAGGTGAATAATTGACTGCACCTTGTAGTACCTGGGCCAGTTCAGTTTTCTCTGTGGTGTACTGTGTGCTGCAATGGAAATAGCCCCTAACGAGAGACTGGTGACTCAGCATCCCTGAGCCTGTAGCCTGGCTGATACAAGATTGTTGTGACTAGTTGTATTTCTTAATATGATTAAACTGTCTCAATGAGTAAATGTTAGAGACAATGCACTATGTATTAATTATTTTTATGTTCTGAGCCTATGTGCTTTGTGGCATTGTTCTGAAGGGAAGTTGAGAGTATTTGTTGGGACAGAGAAGTAATACAGAACTATGAGGACAGGGACTTTATGACAGATTAGCCAGATGTTAATTCAGAAAAAGGTATCTATAGAAATTTCATTTCTGTGATCATAGTAGGGGAAAACAGTACTGTTAGAAGACCAAGAGTTGGTATTTCTAATTTACCTGAATTTTAACTAAAAATAATGGGAAGCACGCAAAAATCAGAATGAATTTGAAGATTATAATAATCTTCCTAGCTGTGAGTCACGTTTGATTGTCAAGCACTGTTTAAGGATGAAATTTAAAGAACTTTGTCAAAAATCACCTTTTTTGATTGAGCTCAACCATGTATATCTCTTCCATCTCTAATAAGATCATGTGATTCGTATTTCATTAGTGAAGCCAGTGATTTGTCTGCTACTGTACGTATTAACAGCAGGTTGTCCACACAGAGCACAGAACAAGAAGTGAAAGGAAAAAAACTCTCACTTTGAAGAAATTTTACATAATATCTCTGATAATAAGTGTTTTAATGTAAAACAAAAATAAGGAACAAGGATTAGGGAGAAATACAAACACAGGAAGGGAATGGCAGTCATGAAGAAGAATTTAGAGCTGGAGGAGGGGGAGGAACAGTACTAACTCAGATAAACCAAGGATCAGAGAGACAGGAAAATGGACAGAAGATAAATATATGGCAAAAATGACCAAAAATAGCACCAGAACAGGAATATTAGAAATAATCAAGAGATAATACATTTTCTGTTTAGTGACAAACTTTGTGAATATGGAACCATTTTGGCATTTGGAAACATTTCTTCTGACCTGCTTAAAGTATATTGATTATGGTAACTGATTTTCTCTCTGTTAGTTCTAGGCCACTGTGATTTTCTGTTGGCTACTGTAACTGTTTTTAGGTTGCCTTGCTGACTGTTTGGTGGGGAATAAAGGTGGGCAAATTGATTTCTTGGATGTCAGCCCAGTAATTCAGAATTGGAAGGAAAGAGTACCGTGTTGAACTGAAATTTTCTGGGAACTTAAAAGATGCACAGTGAACTTTCTTACTCTGGAATATATCCAGGATTCATAACTGAATACCCCACAAGCCTTAGGAAAAAAATGTGCTGGGGTATGAGAGAGTAATCAAAAGCTGGCAAGATTTCAAGTCAGCCTCATCTAAAAGAATCATACATTTTTAGCAAGTATGATTAACTGTGGGAAAGAATCACCAGGGGAAGTAATGGATCCTTCACCTCCTCATGTCCTCTGATGGAGATTGTGTGTTCTTCCAGAATTATTCAAGCAGTTAAGTTTAATACAAAAGATTAAATGATCCTTTGACAGTTCTAATCCTCTAATGATAACACTCGTGACAATGGAGGCACTGGCCCACTTGATATTTATAGAAAGGTGACCCATGAGGAAGAACCACTCTCTTCTTTGCTTCCCTTGATACATCCTTAGTACTAGCTTCTCAACAACAGTTATGTTTTCCTTCAACTTGACATGACAATGGCTGCACATCATGCCTTGCAGATCTTTCTTACTTTATTTGCACACTATAACACGTTCTCTTTGATCTCCAGAGAGACAGCAGGAGATATGACAAAAGTGCATCTTTGAGCTGAGTTTAGTGAGTTGCTTTTACAGGTATCTTTGGCACATATGTTTTCATGAGTGGCTGGTTTTGCCCTTGGCAGATGTGCTTCAGTTCAGCACAAAATGCAGACTCATCCTGGGATATGGTCAGTTCGGCACCTTGTCCCTACAGCACCCATATCTAGCTGGGACTGAGCATTTGGCTCAGTTTGGCCCTCAGTCATGGCAGAGGCTGTGACAGTCTTAAGTAACATTTCGGCAGAACCAGAGAGCTTTGCTGAGTTTCCTGTATCTGTCTTTTATTAAAAGGTCAACACATGTTCCTGTTGGAGAAGATCAAGTCCTGCACCTGGAACTAGCCCAAGATATAGCACAACATTTCAACAAGAAATATGGAGAATTCTTTCCTGTGCCCAAAGCCATTTTAAGTGAGCTGGTCCTGGTTAATTTTTTTCCCCCTTAACTGTGTTTTAAGGTTGAAGATGGATTTGAATATTGTGGAAATAGTTTCAGGGACCAAGAAAAGGATACGAACTCATGCTAAGGGAGTGGAAAATTGAAAACTGACAACAAGAGACTGGGGGCTGTGAAATTGAACTCCCAGGATAGACATAAGGCTTTACAAATCCATGGTAGAGGAATGTGTGTGACGTCTGGTATTCTAGTCCAGGGGGCCAGATGCGCTCTGCTGCTGCCAGTCAGCCTTGCTTTTTGAGTATTGGACTTCTTAAGAGTAGGGTCTCTGCTCCATGTTGCTAGTTCAGGAGACCTGTAAGCAACAAGACAAGAGACCTCTAGCAAGCAGAATTCTTCAATGTCCAAGTGGTAGATGAGTACATTAAGCATACTAAACAGCCTGTAGGTTCATTGGTACAATGGTCAAAAAGTTTTAAAGGTTGTTTAATATATACTTGCATATTTCAGTACATATCTCTTACAGAGCTTAAGACTTTCCAGTTTTGATCTTAGACTCAGGGAGACTTACAAGGAAAATATTCTCAGCCATTTTTGAGCTGTAAGGTCATAGGCCGGGGGGTGAGGAGGAGTCAGATGGCACAAATGGCATGTTTGTTAAGAAACGTGAAGAATTGGGCAAAGAAGAAGCATTGCATCTTTGTTGTAAGTAATGTAGAGGAATGCACAGCAGAGACCTTCGCCCCCAAAAGGGCAAGGACTTCTCACCTTAGAAAAGAAAGGCAGTAATAAACCTTTCTCAATTTTCAAGCCTCAGTGACATAAATGGTGTTAGACCTCAAGTGGAGCTTAGAGAATAGTAGGTATTGCAAACTGCAGTTTCTAATGAGCAGTTGAATACTAAGCATTATAAAGAAGAGCTGAGTGTAGCCTGTGATGCAGGTGGTGCTGTTTACCAATAAATAAAAAGCTCAATTTGAAAAAAAAAAAAAAGGAACATTTCCCTTTGCTTATGAAAAGCATTGCTTCATAAGTTCATAAGTACATGCAAACCAACAAAATATCCTAGATGAATGGAGAAGTTAGGGACCTATTCAGACTCATTAACTGTAGGCAGTGGAATTATGTGGACTCCTTCAAATTTACAGAAGAGACAGACTTTGCCAAAAGGTGGTTCAGAACAGAGCACTTTCTGGGGCAGTCTGAATTGTATGTTGGAAAACCCCTTATGCTTTCACTGAGTACATGGGCCATCTGTGAGGAGCATGCAGGTAATGTATTGGCTGTGTTAGGTGTCTAAAAAACAACTGGTGTGAATACTCTCTAGATCAGTGATGCTTTATGTACTCCATAAATGATGTTTCTTGATGAAAGACTGAAACAGTTTGAGTTAATGCTGTTAAAGTACTTTGCAATATTCCCCTAACGCTACCATTCTATTTCATGTAGGTGCATATATCCTAGCAGTTTGTACAATACCTACACCTCTCTCATCTAAACAGGGCTTTACCTCTAATAGAACTGGTCAGTGTTCAGTTAGAGAATTTTAATAACTGTCTTTATTGACATTCAGAGAATTACCAAGAGATTTTGGGTGGAATAGTTTCACGAAGTAAGGAGATAAACTTTCTCCACTGCTCAGAATGTTTCAGTAACGTGCAGTCCATGCGCTCCAGGTAACTTGTTCCCAGTGCCAGTAGTACAAGTGAGGAGAAATTCTGGGGGGAAATCAGCATGTTAACCACAAAAAATATTAGGAGGAGTCCCAGCAGATGTTTCTGCTTAGTGAGAATGGGAGAGATGGAGATTTCAGTCAGTTTATGGAAGGGGAAAGGTGGCTTCCTTCTAAGGCCATAAGGAATAAATAGTGCATAAGTGATTGTGCTCACAACTCATTTTTGAGGAAGAATAAAGAGCTTCATCATGTGTTTTTATTAATTGTCGTAAGAAACCATTGTCTGCATTCATAATTACTCTTTTCTTTTTTTTAAGGTACAACCAAGAAAATAAAATCCCTCAGAGATCCAGCAGTGAAGATGTCCAAGTCAGACCCACAGAAGTTAGCTACTGTTAACATAGCAGACAGCCCTGATGAAATAGTGCTGAAGTTTCGCAAAGCTGTGACTGACTTTACCTCTGAGGTGACCTATGACCCAGCCAGTCGCCCTGGTGTCTCCAATCTGGTGTCTATTCATGCTGCAGTAACGGGGCTTAGCATCAAAGAAGTGCTGCACCAAGCCACTGGTCTCAACACTGCTCACTACAAAATGGTGGTAGCAGAGTCAGTTATTCAAAAATTTGCACCTATCAGGAATGAAATCAAAAAACTCCAGGAAGACAAGTCCCATCTGATAAAGGTTTTAGAGGATGGAGCAGAGAAAGCCAAAGAACTGGCTGCTCCCATCTATCAAGAAATAAGAAGACTGGTGGGATTTCAATAGAAGCTGCTGAGTAGTTGCAAGGACTTTTGTATCATGGGACAGACATTTTGTTATATGTAACAAAATAATTTATTAATTATTAATCATTTTGGTTTGAAACTAAAGTTTTTTCTTGGAAGATCCAAGCAGACTGTTGAAAGTGATTCATTAAAAAATGTGCATATTTCCAGTGGGACCATCCTTCAGCTTGTTTGGATAGTCAAAGAGGGAGGGCAGAAAACAATCACAATTCACAAAGAAATTGTACAAAAACCTATATGGAGTTTGGGATTTTTCCATTGGCCACTGCAAGAAGCTGAACTATGAGTGAGGTGATCAGAATCAGAACAAAGATTTGTAATTCTTTCAAGAGCACACTTAGCTGTGCATGTAATCTTGTTACAGATGGATAATTCATACCATTGGGACTTACTTAGCTTTGATATGGTGGTTGAACATGTTTTGGATAACCAGAATAAAAGCAGAGACTTATAAATAAATGCTCAGGGTGATGAAGAGAGAACTTAGTGCTTTTCCCTATTGTGTCTTCAAATTCAGTGTGACTTCAATCTAAATAGTTTGTGTGAAGGGAGTAAGTGTATCTCTCTAAAACTCACTGGATGCTGTGCTTGATGACTTCTTTCATAGTCACTCCAAAGAATCCAGAAAATGGATTTGAATTTCACTTCTGCCACCTGGGTCATACTGCTGGTGAGGTCTAAAGTACTTCATTGACAAATTATGTGCTTCAGCTGCACCTGTTCCGCCTGCTGGTTTGTTTAGCAGAGAGTTCCAGGATTTTCAGTTCAACGTCAAGTCTAGGATTGCTTTAGAAAAGGTGTAGAGAAGAGATAATCATGATTCAAAGAAATCTTAGGTTGAGAATCAGAGGACTTTTTATAAAGTTTACAAAATTGTTTGTTTGATACAATTTTCTGAATTCAGAGCCAGAACGGAGTTAAATAGATCTTTATGAACTCTTCATTACTGAGCCTCAAGAAGGCCTGATGATGGGAGAATAGGATTAGCCTGCACTGATCTTAGGCCTCACATGATCCACAGACTGGGACCCGTAGACCATGGTACTTGTTGTGGAATGTGTGACAAAGGGGAATTGCCAAAATGAGACACCATGTTCTGAAGAGGGGATAGTAGTACATGTTAAAAGGTAATGAAAGCTCCTGGTCCTGTGCCAGTGTATTTAACTGTATCATTACACTTCATGGTGCTGTGTATGAAATTGCTATACTGTAATGTAAATTGAGTTAATCCTGTGCTCTGGCAGCTCATAACCATTATATGCCTGTGGCATTTGTCATGAAGGATTGCAACTCTTACTGAGCTAGTAAAACCAGAGGAGGAGGAGGTGTTTCTACATAGTGCAGTTGTTTGTTTGTTTGTTTGCTTTTTTTTTAAGAAGTCACTATTTACTTAATTATAGTGAGTTGATTCAGAAAGAAATATTTAGTTTTCCATAACATGAAGTTGAGAAATGACATCTCCAGATCCATGTGGAGACCTGTGTTTATTTATTAGGGATCTCAAGAAGAGAACTGCCATGGAAGAACTTGATGTTGGCAGAGTTTCTAAAGTTAGTCAAGACTAGAGAAGCAGAATGGATGGAGACAGAATGATCAGAAACCAAACTCAGTATAGACAAGTCCAAGGTAATGTCCTCTGGAAAGAATAAGTATGTTCACTGATTTCCCTGGTTTTAAATAAGCTGTAGCAGATTAGGAAGGGGCACAGTTATAGCTGTGCATATTTAGGTAGTTTTACAAAACGTTTGTCAGTGTTTAATAGCTTCATTAGTCTGCATGGAAACTAAGACAAAAAATTAAGACACACAGTATTTGCAGTGGCACTGTTCAGTATGGATTGGCTTCTGCAAAGGTCCCACAATACCTTGCTTAAGAGAAGCTAAAACAGGGCTCATGAAGACACTGAAAATCTTTGAATAGTTTCTATCTGTACCTCTTTTTTCACTAGCAAAAATAGGAGCATATATTCAAAAGATAAATCATAGCTTCAAGGTGCCTTTGCACTTCTGATACTCAAATCACCTAATATGTAGGGTTGCCATTCAACACACCTTCTTTGCAGTGGAAAGGGAATAGGAGCATTCATGGAAGAGAATAACATCAACAGGCAATTCTGGTTTTCTATTCAAACTATTCTGAGCAATCTTTCCAAAACAGTTAGATTTTTTCAGAAAATCATCTAGGTGAAGCCGGAGAAAAACTTCAAAAGAGCCTTTTCTTTGTCGTAGGGGTTTATTGCATTACATATTTAGCAGTATTTCAAACAAATTCACTAATTTGTCTCCTTTTAATTCAATAGTATATTAGGGGGAGGTTCCCTTCCCTTTATCCCGTCAGTCAAACAAACCTTACTTTCCTGACCTATTTCCTTCAAGTAAGGAAATACACCTGTTTTTTCAACTTCAGGAAAATTAAACTTTTGTAAAATGAATATGTTCACCTGCTGATGGTTGACTTAGCTTTTTTAGTTGCTCCTGTGGAGGAATTCTCAAAATAAAAGGTCTATCTGCTCAGTGAAATAATCACAATGTAGCTGTTTGCAGATATCTGTTGCCTATTTCAGTTTTCTTAGAGCATGGCTTTTCTGCAAGGTTAACTATCTTGTCACTCAGGTTACTTGGCTGAACCAAGCCTGGGTGCCTCTCTGCATTTCTTGAGCCCTTTGCTTCATGTCTAGAAATAGTTTGGCAGGAAGAAGCTGAGCTTGAAGGAATGTGTGCTCAGTACTAGTATTAAAGGTTGTTTGATTTCAAGCTATTCTGATCTCTTTATTCTTCTTCTACCTCCTAGTTTCCTCTTCAGAACATTTTTGGAAGCACCCATTCTATATAGTGTTCTATGACAGTGTTTACATTAACAAAGTAGTGTAGATGAATTAGAGCAGCTGTTTAGAGAACAGTTGTTGGAGAGGGCTTGATGCTGCATATTTCAGAATTACTTGTTTCACACTAACTCTAGTGCAGTATGCTGGAGATTTACTGGTTGTTTGCATCTGGAGTGCAGTAGATGCACTCCTGAAATGCATTTTCATGTTTATTTTTACCCAGATCACATTCCTTGAGACCTCTCTGGAATATCAAGTGAAGTGCAGTAGGTGGGGGCAGTGGGGAGTTTCTGCAGAAGAACCCACCTGATCCCAGCTCCACCACTGGTATAGGCTGTGGTATTGCAAAAGTCATTGTAAGGCACTCTTGCAGGACTGGCTGAGGAAAAGGTTCAAATACATCTTTCCTAGTTGAAGAAAGAAGAGATGAAAGGTGGAAAGGTATCCTTATGACTCGCTGTGTTACTCTTTGAAGAAAAGGAAGCTGAAACAACAGTCCTTTATTTCAAATATGTGCAGTAATTTGTATCTTAGTCTCAAACTGTCCTCTTTTGCCACTCCTGTATGTTAGTGCATCTGAAGTACATACGTAATGGTTGGGATCTGCCGTGTCAGACATTGCATCTCCTGGTAAGCTTCACTTACCTTTGGAGATAAAAGGTCAACTGCACAGTGAATAATTTGCAAAGATCTAACTGAAACATTTATACACTTGAGACATTTATCTTTGTGGTCAGTGGTTCCTAGGAAGTCATTGCTTGTCAGAAGATGCTGAGAGTGAGTCTCGGTTCAGTGCTCTCAGTTTTTGAGAATTTTAGATTTGGGAACAAGTTTTCTTCAGCAGAGACTCCAAATTATGATTAGCCTCATAAATTAACTCTGGCACTGTCCAGTATACATTCCTGCCCCAAATAACTGAAATGCATGTATATTGTACATTATACTGGAATTTTATGTGGTTGAAGTATGCTTAGTTTTCAAACACTGTCATCTGGCTTCTCATATTCTCCAGAAGGCCTTATGCATAGTTCTGATTTGATGTGTGTTTATCTACAGACAATTTAAGCAAAAATCCTCAAGGTTATGCATCCACTGAAGGTTAAGGACTTCATAAGAGTGAGCTGCAAGTCTAAGGAAGGACAGTGAAATGGGATCCTTAGGGACTGACCTGCATCTGAATGTTTTGGGACCATAGGTTATCGAAGCAGAAGTTTTCTTATCTTTGGTCAGGGCCTGACAACAGCACAGCAGTAAATACTTCTAATGAAAGCCTTTATGTCAGCATAATAGGAACTCTGGATCTGATTTATTGAGGACTGTACTATAACATGAAACTTTTAACTTTTCTGGTCTCCACAGTTTGCTAGATGTTTATGATGGCAGAAATCTGTTTGGAAACCATTAAGCAAAGCCAGATCTAATCCTGGGATCCAAAACCTTTGAGTGTTTTCCCGAAATGGGAATTTCACAAAACAGTTTATTATTTATAAGCTACAGTACCAATTTCAGTAGTTGCTGTAAGATCAGTAAGAGCCAGAGCTCCATTCTGAATGACTCATTCATATATTTCATTACTGCTCTGATGCCCATTCTGCATATCCATATGGCTCAAGGATCATGACAAAACTCAGAGAAGGTCTGTGTGTGGTTCTGGTAATAGCAACAATATGGACCCCGGCAGGTTTGAGTCTTGAATCTAATGAGCGTGCTCTTTCAGTGGTCCAGCTTGGTTAGATTTATGTTCAGGACAACAGATGATCTTTCACCATTTTGATCTCTGCATTTGAGTTCCTGGATGCTGCCTAAACATAAACTGTTTATGGCTGATTGACTGCTTCACAGAGAGAAATAGCAAGCTGGCATAGAGAGTCTGGTGGAAAAGGTTTTCTGTTCAGGAAATATATTATCTATTCTTGACAGGAAAACAAACCCTCTTTCTGCTGTGTTGGACCATGTAATTTCCTTTAAATTATTTGATCTGTTCATTCTTTTTGGGTAAACTTGGCAGTAGCTGCAAGAAGAATGACAGCGTATTGTGTAGTCAAAAGCCTTGGAAGGACCCTGACATGTCTCATCAATTCAGAAGTCCTTTACATACTGGGATTCTACTGGTTGCATCAGCTAGTTTCAGGGAAAATATTGCAACAAAACTGTAATCATATGTGACATTAATTGATCTAATTAAAGCTTTGGTGTCTTGGTTTGGTTTGGGGGATTTTTTTAACTCACTAGGCTGTGAGAGAAGACAACTCTTAAACTTTGAATTCCCAATCAAGCTTTCTATCGCCTAGTCCTGTCTAGGTGACAGCTGAAGGAATCAAAAATTTATTGCCACAAAAGATTCTGTTCTGATTCTCACTGTCTTTTCTGTCATTTTGTTTGTTGCACTAATGAAAGGTTTGGCAGATGAGTATTTATTCTGAGAAATCATTCTACCTGCAACAGTAGATTGCACTATTATGAAAACAGAAGATTCACAGATCATTTCACTTTTAGGGAGCAGCTTTGTTTTCATAATTATTTTGTATAAAACTGAATACCAACCTCCTGCACAAAGGGATGAGCATGTGTGTCCAGGTACAATAAACAGTTTAACATCTGGGAAGATATTTTTGCTGCTATGTTAAATTGCTGTCACAGAACACCATGACAGAAGTTGAGATTATCCACTACACGAGTGATCTTGTGCCACTTGTGGACATGAAGCTAAGCACTGAACTTAATGTCAGTTGTGCTCTCACCACTCCAACATGGATGTGAGACAGGAACAGCAAATCTGTGCCATACCAGAAAGCTCAATCAGTTCCACATGTGCTATTTTTGCTGTATCTGCAAGATGAAATGTCAGGGCAAGAGTTCCAGAACTGAAATCTTTAAAGATTATTAAATGTTTAGGAGTAACAGCATGCTTGTAAAGCCTGGTTTATAAAGCCTATGATAGCACAGATTTAGCCTCATTCATAGAGCTGACATGAGAAGTCATGTGGCTGAATGTGGCATAAAGTAAGCCATCTGCTTCCTTGACACAATAATGTAAAGACAGTGTGAGTCTAATATGAAGGGTTACTGGATTAACCCTTACAGGTGGAAAGTAACAGCTTATCGCACACCAAGGTAGTACCACATCTCTCTTGAGATCCTAAACCATTCTGAAAACAGATGCTCACAGTTAGGTTTGTATAACTTAGGGTTATACAAAACACAGGCAAGATTCTGCATGGACAGTGTCACTTGTCCTACAGGCTGTTGTATCTATGACTCTCAGTTGGTTTCATTTCTGTTTGGTGTTACTTTATTGTCATCCAGCAGTGTGAAATGATGGTCACGTGCTGATAAAATTAATGAAACCTCTGTTTGAAACATTGGATTTATGCTCTCTGCTATCTTTGGTGAAAACTTCTTTCCTGATGGCCCAAGATTTATAGAAAGAAATTGTTAAGCTAAAAAACGTGAAACTTAGCAAAACAAGGCTACTCTTTGGTATTATCCAAAATTTCTGGTGTAGGTGGTTTCTCGTTGCATTCACCCCATTTACCTTCATGCTTCCTTCCCTGAGCCACATCCTTCTCTGAGTAAAATCTAAAGTAAAATCTCTTGAATGTTGTGAGACTGACTTTTTATTGTGACTGGAGACAGTTGTTCAGATGTATTTCAAGTGTCTCTTCATGGTGTTTGCTGAATGAATAGCAAAGATTTCAATAAGTGCCTCTTGAGTATTCAAGCCAGGAAAGATCTATGAGTGGGTTGGGGTTTGCTCTACCCACACTTACTCTTTTATGGCCTGTCTGGCAGATGTTCCTACAGCAAGAGTGGGAAAATAAGCAATTTTCTGTTTAAGCTTGTAGGCCAAATGTAAACTGTAATGACACTGTGGCAGTCATTATTTTTAGACAGTTCTCATCAACTTTCTCTTACTGACATAACTGCACATCCTCAAGGTTGAAGTTGTGTGGATATTCAGGGGGGAAGAGGCATGTCCTGCCTTCCATCTCTTCTGGTCATAAAGTTACTTCTGAGATTCTTGCTCCTAAATGGGGGCTCTGCTTTTTTTCTTCCAATGAGAAGCAAGATGTGTAGAGGTAATCCTGAACTTCGGTGGTTGTGTCTCTTAAACTAATCAGTTGTATGTTCCTGGGGCATATGTGGAATCCACATATACAAGGCATCTCAAAGGACCATAGTTTTAACTATAATTTTCGTGCACAGAAGGCTTCTCCCCATCACATCAAGAATACTTCTCAAGAAGCGTGGGAGTTCCTGTATAGTCACAGGCTGAATGCACTGGACACAAACGACTAAACCCATTTCCGTCTCAGAGGCAGCACGTTCCCTTGGCATGCATGCAGGCAGACAAGGAAGAAGTGCTTTGCTTGTTGGAGAGGATTGCTACTGCCATTAGACAACTTATCCAAACTGTAACACTCCTGGCTTATGTTCAGCAACATGAACCCTCTTAGAAGGAAACTCTGAAGTGGACCAATTTACTACATGTGCTTCATAAAGGCTACCGGTTGTGCTGGGTTGGTGTGACCTGTTGGGAAAGTAACATTTTGTTGTTTAATAACCATTACCAAAACAGCCCAAGGATATGGCGGTATCAAGAAGATCTTGAATCTCTGGAGGAAAAGCTGAGAGAGTTGGGGCTCTTCAGCCTCAAGAAGAGATGTTTGAGAGGGGACTTCAATGTCTGTAAGTATCTGAAGGGAGGGTGGCAAGAGGATGGAGCCAGGCTCTTCTTGGTGGTGCCAAGTAATGGGACAAGAGGCAACAGGCAGAAACTGGAATGTGGGAAGTTCCATCTGAACATGAGGAAGAACTTCTTTACTGTACAAGTAACCAAGCACTGGAACAGATTGCTCAGAGAGGTTATGGTGTCCCTCACTGGAGATACTTAAGAACCCTCTGGATGCAATCCTGTGCAATGTGCTCAAGGACAACAATGCTTGAGTAGGGAGGTTGGACCAGGTGACCCTCTGTGGTCCCTTCCAACTTTACCCATGCTGTGATTACGTGAATTCAGATGTGTTCCTGACTTGTATGTGGGTTTTTATGGCTCCACTGAAGATGAAATATGGTTTTGCAGGGGACTTACTTCTAATGGGCTTAGTTCCTACAGACAAACAGTGTTGTTAAAATAGACTTCAGAGTTACAATATATCTGTAAAGCTTGACAACAAAATTGAGGTGATGGTCATCACTGCTGTTTTAATCCACTTTGCTTACCAGCATCACATGCTGGCAGGAGTAGAAACTTAATTTTTTTCCATTTAAGCCAACAAGGTCCTGACTCAAAGGGCTTCACGCTACCTTCTGCTTGCCTTTGAGGAGAGGGATTAGCTGAAGTGTGAATGTTGTCTTTGTGGTTTATGAGAATGTTTCAGTAGATGTGGGTAGTTTGTCAAGGGAGATCTCTGGGTGGCCTGATGGATGCCGTAAGGTTACCTCTCTTGAAATCAAAAAAGGTAATGTAGCTGCAGATGTCAATATTCCCAGTCAGCTTCATAGAGTGTTTTGCTATAGCTTCATAGAAAACAATGCAATGTGCATCAGCAAGGCTATTTTGGTATGGTGTTTTTAATGTGATTTTAGTCTTTGTTGTCTGCCTTGCAGTATTCTGTTCTTTTACCATTTCTTCTGCAAAGAAGAGTTTTGCTCTTTGGTTAAGCAAAGAACGTATAAAAACATATTTTACTTTTTATTTCTTTGATGCTTTTGAACAAGTTGCTTAACTGCTTTGCCTCAGTTTCCTCACTATGAATGAGGCATAGGAGACTTTATTACAGATATTGGAAGGGTAAACTAATATTTGTCAAGCATTCAGAGCCTTCCAGTTGAAGATGCCCTCACTTGGCATTGAGTTATAGTATTTCTTCCTGAGATGCTCTGTTAGTGGTGCTTGTGGCATAAATAAATACAGTGAAAAGTGCTGGAGGGCAGACAGTTCAGTACAGAGTAATAAATAACGCATCCAGTGAAAGCATCAAAGTTGTCTGCTTTGCAGAAACCTGCAGGCTATTGCTTTCTAACTTGATACTCTTTGTTCTGCTGCAAAATGCCTGAAAAGGTCCCAAAAGAAACTTACACCACAATCTCCACTGCAGCTCCTTAATCTTTGTCTCCTCCTTGCAGCTTGAACGCAAGGGCCTCTTCAAGGATCTGATATCAAAAGAAGGGTAATGCCACTACAGGGAAGGGGGAAAAAATTACTGAATTTCCTGAATAGTAAATAGTTCGGGTTGGGCCTTGGTGGGGTTTTTGGGGGTTTTTTTAGGGAGCTGGTTCCTCTGCTCTTGGGCCTCGCACTGCAGGAGGGTATCCCTACAGTGGACGCCCCTGTCTGCCGTTGTTGCAGGACTCCCACCGCTCCCCACCTCGAAACTAGCGGCCAGTGCAGAAAACTGGTTTGGCAGGGAAGGTGTTGCAGGAGTTAAGCGGCGGTGTGGAGCATTGCTCGGCCTCCGTGGGAGAGAAGGATCTGCGTCCCGCGGGGGTCCCGGCGGGCGGGGGAGCGCAGTGCACGGCGAAGGTCGCCAGGGGGCAGTCGCGGACCCGGGGGGAGTGGGAGGGGGGTACACGCATCACCCCCCGCTCCCAGCCCAGGACCCTGGTTTCTCGTGACACGGAGCCCTGGGCTGCTTTTGCCTGTATCCCACTGCTCTGACAAGGGCCAGGGAGCGGACTCCGAGCTCCGCGGGTGCAAGGAAATGCAGTTCAGGCTCTCGAACTAGTCCTCCGGGCGAGGGAGCCCGACTCAGCCCGTATTGCAGGGTGAGTTCGCAGTGTCCCATCAGCCCGGTGCCGCGGCTCTGCACAGGGGCTGGGCTGTGTCCCCGAGCTCCCCCATAGCCTCTGGGCTCCCAAACGTTAAAAAGCAAACAGGAGGCGTTCTGGTGCTGAAGTTGTGCGTCAAGGGCCTTTCCGAGCCCCTTATTCTGTCCCTTTCTTCCTCTGGGACGATGCTTGCTTACTGCACGAAACAGAGCCCCAGCACTGAAGGCTATCCCGACACCTCCGTTCCGGAAGGGCTCTTTCTTCGCCCTCCGTTAGATTTCAGAGCAGAAAAAGGGGCAGCCCCTGCTCCTTTTTCGGAATAGTGAAGCCCGGCAGGGGAAAGGAGGGTGACTCGAGTCCCTCTCGATCCGTCCCTCTCCCGACGATCATTCCCCAGCGCTTACTCTCTAGCGAGCCGGAGGCTGGGGATGATGTCAATAGCCGAGTGGTTAAAAACACACGTGAGGGTACCGTGCAGCGTCGGTCAGATCTGCTCATCGGGAGTTATTTACTAAGCCCTCCCCGTTTCCCTTAAGACGAAAAATACGAGACGAGCCGAAGATTGGCCCAAGCCGCCACTTTCGTAACGTGGGGAAAGAGGGAGAAGCGTTCTGACGCTGTCCGGGAAACCTTTCATTGCATGGTCTTCAAGGCTCCACAATAGGAGCGACAGGACAAAATACACCTGATCCTGCTAATTGCAGCGAGGAGAGAATCTGCCAGCCTTCTTTCACTGCAGTACGAGCTCCAATACACGACCTTTTCCTATTTCTTGGCTTTATTCGTTCCCCACCGCCTCTACTGGGGCTAGCTAAATATGCCTTCGGAATAAAAGCAGAGACGTGGGGTTTGGAAAGCCACGTCTGATCCTGCCTGTGTATCCCAACCTTGAGCCCCTCTCAGACTGGCAATGCGATGCTAAATCTCCAGTGGCCCTGCATCTCCTCGCCTCCGCGGAATCGGAGTATTTCAAGTCTCCGAGCCCCGGCGTGGCGGGAAAGGTGATGGAGGAAGGGACGAATCCGCAGCCCTTCGCCTCTGTTGTCCTCCTCGGGCCCCAAACTCGTGGGCGGGCAGAATCTCACGCCTCTGTATCCCCATCCAGGGACTTTCGAGGCAGGCTTAATGCAAGGCAATGATTGCCTTCATCCTCTTTCGGCCAAAGCGAGCGTGTTTTGCTGAGGCAGGGAATAAATCTGCCAGTTAGCGAGCACCCTGTCATGTATCATTGGCCACAGTCTGAACACTTTAGAATTAGCGAGAGGCAAAACTCCAGGTTCACGTGGAAATACCCCAGAGACAACGTACGTGGGGAAGCGGGGGAGGGCAACAGCGGCGGGCTACAGTGCTCGGTCTTTTAAGCATCTCCGCGGGGAAAATTACAGCAACTTCCCTACAACGAAAACCATTTTAGGAGGGAAAAGAACATAGAAAACAATTAGTGAGTTGGTACGTTTCGAGAAATGAATATTTGAGAGTCCAGCACCATTCCGTGCAGGGTGCAGCGTTAGTTGCCATAAATAAATCCCGCTGCTCATCCTTCTCTCGGCGAAGCCTGGCGAGTCCTGCCGATGCCCCCGCTGTCTCGGCGGAGGCTCCGGGTGCTGGAGCACTCGGAGGTGCAGTGCAGAGTGCATCACTCCTGCGACTCGGAGCAGCTGGTCTCTCTCCCCTGCCCTCCTGGTGCTCATCCCGAGCGGGGAGTCTTCGCACCCATCTTCTTCTGAGGTCCCAGGAATCAGCTCTACTGACTGTCTTTTCAACCCCTTATTTCGGGCGGCTGAGGTGCATACATGATAGTGCCTCGCAAACTCTCACCAGGCGTTATTGTGTCCGAAATAAATTTTCAAAACAAGCATTTGCCTCCCAAATACGGATATAATCTTCACGGGCTTTCGTTTAAATGAATTCCATTGAATCAATGCGGCAAAGCTCTTTATCTTATAGTGCAATTCAGAATGTGGCGTTGTACACATATGGTTTAGTTTTTTCGCCCTGATTCTTGTGAGCTGGGCAGCTTTGAGCCGAGAAAGGAGTATTTATACATATTCGACTCCTTGCACATTCTAAGGTGCTGCAATGGTATAGGATATTTTGGTAAATCTGTTTGGGCAGAGAGATTAAACAAAGTCCAGGGCAAATGCCGATTCCGAAGAAGTGAGTCTATCCTTAAGATAGAGCTAAAAATTCCCTGGAAATTTGTTATTGCTGTTGCTGAAAATAGGCTAAGCACGGAGTGATCAATTGTCATGGCAAATGGATCACGAATAAGAGTTGTGTGAAAAAAAGAAAAAACATATAAAGAAAAAATACAGAAGAAAGGTACGAAGCCGCTTATAAAAGAGGATGCGTACAGAGTCGGGAGTGCCGTGGGCGTGAGTCTCGCATGCAGCGCGGGCGTACCTTGCAGGGGTGAAGGCAAAGGGCAAGCGAGGGGGGGAATTGCCTGGCAGCCTGCCCGCAGCCACCAACCAGGTACGGCCTCCTCGGAGCCCTGAAAGAGCCGGGGGCTGCCCGCCTGGGGAGGCGTATTTGGGAACCCCGCGGCCAACAGAATCTCGCCGCCGAGCCCCAGCAAATCGCCCCTCTTCGTGGCCCCAAGAGAGCAGCGGCGCTGCGAGGGCTCCTCGCGCTGCTCCCGAAACTTATCCCAGCTTGCAGCCTGCACCCAAGGGCTCTCCTGCCTCTCACGCCGCGTGTGTCGCTCTGTGTGTGTGGGATGGGAGGTGGAACCGTCCTGTGTGTGTGTGTGTGTGTGTGTGTGTGTGTGTATGCGTTAGGCTGCCGTGTCCGTGCCTGATTTCTCTTTGAAGGCATCTACAAGTGTTGTCTCCACACGACCCGCTGGCAAGGCAGGGAGGGTGAGTATGAGCCCCTGGTTGTGACCCTTCTTTGTGCAGTGTCTGAGCTGCCGGGCCGTCTTGTCTGGAGTGTGATTTTTAAGTTCAGCTGATAAGGAACAATTTACTCCGCGTTCTCCTTCTTCCTCTGTACTGGACAGGGAAGTGTCGGTGCAGTTTTATTTCTAGCAAACCAATGCCTGCAAAAGCGATGTATACTTCCATCCAAATAAACGAATCCGAGTGAACTCCACTCTCAGAACTGCGCCACTCCCTTCTAGACCGAATTCAAACTCTCTTTTTTAACTCGTAAAATCTGTTCATGTGTCTGCCCGTTAGTCTATCAGTCTATCTACCTTTGGGATTGGACTTTCTGGGGCAGGCAACCCAGGTCAAACCACTGAATACTCAAGTTTATATCCAGACCTTTTCAGTTTATTTTGGGCGAGTTTAGCCCCAAGCCCCCTTGAATTCGTTCTTACTTCAGTAATGAGACAAAAACCCATTTCCCTCCTGAACGCGTAAGGCCCCCAAACCAAAACCCAATCACAGCACTCAAAATTCAGAGGGCTTCTCTCAAGGAAATGTCGCGGCTGCGTGTAAACGAGGTGTCAACGCCTGATTATGTGAAAGGAGATAACCCTGATCTTCTAGACACATTTGAAATAGGTTTGTGCTTTATTGTTGATTGGTTTGTTGTTTGATGTTTGTTTTCTCCGGAAATAAACATGAGCTGATTTCTGAAATAGTATACCCCGGTAGCGTTTTCCCCCTATTTTATGATGTATCTGCCGTTGCAAACGAGAGATGAACAATTTCGAGATATCATATCAGGGTTAGAGGACCAGAAGAGTTAATATCACCAACCCAACTCTGTTTCTAGACAGACATATTTTGGAATATGGCAATGAGCTGAAGAAAAGGTGCTCTCCGAAAGGATGAGCCACTCGGCATTTAGCTGTGAAACTGTCTAGGAGGGAAGTTCTCCGGCTCCGGAGATCCCAGCCCTGAAACGTTTGTCCTGTAGTATTTTATGGTGACTATTTGTAGAGAGTGCTCAAAAGTTTGGAGAGTCGAACTCCTATTGCAGCTCCGCACGGGTTTACGGCTGCAAACCATAGGAGACTGTGCTGTAAAGCTCCCGACAGCTGGTGGGACACCAGGTCTTCATGCTTCATGTGGTGCCGCCGAGGTGTCTTCTCTCCAGAGAGGCTTTGGGGCTTGTTCGCCGTGACGGTCTCTCGGGGAATGGGAGGTGTTCGCTTAACCTGTTTTCCAACGCCGACCTTAAAACGAAAAGGCAACCTTTGAAGCATCGCTTATAAGCCGCGCCGTGCAGACCTGGAAACCAAGTCACCGGAGATCGGTTGTGAAACCCAAAGAGGGGATGGGGAGCCTGCAAATCTTTGCAGCCGCGAAGAGATTTAATCGAGTAACACCGGCTAGACGGCGTCCGCCCGAGCCGTGCGTTTTAAAATCAAAACAAGGAATAAAAACCCAATGCGAAAACCAGAGAAGATGCAGCTACAATAAAAGTTGCTCGGTAAAGCCTACACTGCACAGGCCGACCCACATGCCCAGTATCAGGGTGGAGAGAGGAAAGCGTGACCCTGAGGTGTCACATCTGCCGGCGGGGCCTACGCCGGGGTCCCCCGGGCCGGCAGGGCAGGCGGCGGGCGAGGCCGCGACCACGAAGCAGAGCTGAGGATCGCGCAGCTCCACCGCCGGTACAGTAGGCATTGGGAGGGGAAGGATCGCCTGTAGAACTGCATCTAAAGGCCCAGAACCCCTGCCCAGGCCGTGCACTGCTTCTTCACTCCTTCTGACTCAGCTTGGCCTTTTTAGCTACGAGAGGAAACTGCTCTTGCTTTCCCAAGCAGATGACAAAGCGCTGCCATTTCTCTTCTGCGGCTCCTAGGGTGATTCCTTCTCCCTCTTTGCTTTCCTACGCTTGTCGATTAGGTTTAAAAACTTTGCAAAGGTTTCTGTTCCCGAGGGTCCAGATACATCTCCTGACACTGAGGAGTCGCGATCGGCTTTTTCCGTTTCGCAGGAAATCACCTAGCCCACGGGGGTTTCTTCTCTGCTTCAAGTTCAAAGGCACGGTCCTGAAGTCGTTAAGGGGGCAAAAGGGACAAGTGTGGGGGAGGCACCGGGTCAGGAACGCAGGGTCGAAGCCATTAGAGCCGCCGCCTCTGCGGGCTTGCCCCTTACGGCCTCAGCATTTCGCTGCGAGCATCGTCCCGCCCCGACCCAGAGGCTTAAGGGACTCGGGGGAGAAGGTGGGAGGAGGGAAGGAAAATGTCATGGTGTTTTTCTTTGGAAACACTGAAGAGGTGGCACTGAGGGCCACGGAGCGCCCGAAGAAATGACAGCGGCGGGGAGCGGAGCTTAAGGAGAGCGCCGTTTCCCCACCCGCTCTTCTCCCTTCTTGGGTTCAACTATCGCTTGGGTACCGGGGCAGGCATATCCCTACAAATAATCATTTCTCTGCTCTCCCGGGACCTGCTTGTCTACGTGCCCTGCATCCCCTGTCAGCCCGAGGGTGTCTGCTGGTGAAATCTTCCCCTCTCCGCCATCCTCTGCTCCTTCCCTGCAGGTTATTGGGTTACATTCTGCTGCTGTGTTATACAGGGCATGTGTTGGGTTGTTAGAAACCTCTATAAAAGAAAAAAGACTTAATGGCAGCCCGCGCCTGAAACTCGTTTCCCTACACGTTATAACACAATCCGCAGACGCCGTTTAGTAGCGACGGGATTTGGGCTAGTAGAAAGACGAATTTCCCATTATTTCTGTTTGATTGAAAAAAGAAAGCCGTGTAAGGTGTTTCCTGTCTACTTGAGATTTTGTGTGGCCCTTTAGGCAGGTTATTTCTTTGGAAAACAGCCACGGATCCCATTGTCTTATCTGATGCTTGAAAGATTGGGGAGGAGAGGAAGGAGAAAAATCATTGTTAAAAAACACTTTGAAGTTGTGCAACTGTTGCTGCTCCAATTTTTTTCTCCAGTTTCCAGATGCACCAGAAATCGTTACTTTGATCTCACAAAGCAGCAATTTATATTTTTTTAATTTTTAAAAAAAATGGTTGGTAACTCAAAGCATAATGGCAAACATGCAGAGGATGAGGTCATCGGACCGCGCGGGGAGGCCCGGGGAGGCGGGAGAGAGTGAGCGCCGGGAGCACAGGAATGGGGCGGCAGGGAAGAACGGGGCTTTTTCTCCGAGCGAATCTCGTTGCTGGAACATCTGCTCAGGGCTAGTTTTGCATCCCCGCTCGTTCACAAGGGAGAAGTCTTTGCCTATGCACATGGGGCTGTCTGAGCGTCCGATGAGACCTTTCCTCTAATGCGCTTATCCGAGGCTGGCGGAGGGGCTCGATGCCACGGAGAGAGGAGCGCACACATCAGGTTTCGAGGAGCCCAGGAGCTATTAAAACCGAGGCTCGGGTCATGGCGAGGGCCAGGACCCGGCTTGGCAGATGGTCCCCACCCCACTTCGTCAGAATAGGATAAAGATCATGGAATCATAGCATATACGGAGTTGGAAGGGACCCACAAGGATCACCGAAGTCCAGTTCCCGGCCTTACACAGGACAGCCCCAGGAAACACACCGCGTGCCTCGTGAGGGCGTTGTCAAAAAGCTTATTAAAACTCTATCGAGCTTAGTGCTGTGAGCACTTCCCTGTGGAGCCTGTTCCAATGACATAACTTCAGGCCATTCCCTCGGCTCCTGTCACTGGTCACCAGAGAGAAAAAATCGGTGCCTGTCCCTCCGATGTGTGAAAGCTCTCTGCTTTTACTGGTGCATGGCCAGCTCTTTGAGTGTTCCTCAAAAATGGGTAGCACCAGATAAAACCATGAACCTCATGTGTCGTGCAGCGCTCTCAGCTCAGGGATGCGATGCATAGGCTGACTTAAAGATCAGCTCGACCCATTGCCTCTGTCTTGTCGGATCCCTCCTGCCCAGAGGAGCCTGAACAGACATGCCGGTCCCCAGGGTCACGGCCGCCACCAGGCCCGCCGGTGACGGCAGAGGCAATACTAAGATCGGCCGGACGGGAGCAGCAGGCTGCCAGCTGCCTCCCTCGAAGGGGCTGGGAGGACTTCTTGGGCCGCCCCCTCACTGTCCGAGCCACAGTCACCTACCTGTTTGATTGACTCCCGAGAGACCCACCTATGCGGAGGTCAGGAGTATATTTTGCTAAGGAAAATCAAATGGAAGGAAGGGTAATGGGAGTGTGTTTGTGTGGCGGACCCGAGAGTCACCGACCCCATCACTCTCTCTGTAAAAACAGGACAATGTTGAATGACCGGCGTTGAACGCGGGTGATTTTTTTGCTGGGTAATTACTGCCTCTGCCTGGCTTTTCTATCCCAAAGGTACCGACCCAGGTCCACCCGCTGCTCCTACAGACCAGGCAAGGCGTGAACTGGCTCTCTCGGGAGTCCATCGTGCCCCCGTGGGGATGTCTCCAAAGCCCTCCAGGTTCCCGGCCTGAAGGAAGTTCTGCCCGGGCTCTACTTCTGCCGTGCCTGGCAGCGATCCGCTCGGGCTGTGCAGACGATGCGCCCTTCTGCCTCTGCGCGAGTGGAAATGGACCCACAGCAGCAGCATGAGAGCAGGATTTCATTGCAAGGCTGCCTGGACGAAGCTCTCGCTCTGAGCCCGCTGCAGCCAAGGGACGAGAGGGCCCCAGCCGCCGGTCGCTGGAGAAAGGACCCAGGCAGACACCCCTCACTCAGTTCTGGGTCTCCGCGTGGGCTGGCGTGTCACCGGCAAGGCGGCCTCGGGAGTGGAGGGTCCGGCGCTGCCGCAGTCCCCGCTCCCCTGCGCGGTGCAGGCCGCTCTCTGCCTCTCCCGCAGCAGGGAGGGGTGCGGGGAGAGCAACACACGGCAGTGGGAAGGCGAGGTGCCCGTGGGGTACAGGAGAGCTGCCAGCTGGCGGCCAGGCACACAGCCACCCCCACTGCAGTTTGCGGGCAGGGAAATCTGTGCTCTCCAGGGTAGGGGGCAGCCCGGTACTGCTAGAAATGTGCGTTCCCTGGCAAACTGGACAGCAGCGAGTCGTGGGTGAGGTGGTGGGATCTGTCGCGACCGTTCAAAAACCTTGTTTTTGAAAGGGCAAAAATGCGGGAGGAGGAGGAAGAAGCAACAGAAATGAGATGCTGACACTGAGGAATCGCAGGGAGACATCAACAATTGGTGCCTATAGACCACATCAAAGAACTGCAGAGCAACAATAAAATGCCTTGAAATACTTCTTAATGCAATGTTTGCATTGGGCAAGTCCACAAATGACGCCGAATTTGCCATCACGGGAGAAAGAAAGCAGCAGATGAGGTTTAACCAACATTTCTCTGAAACCCAACTATAGAGGGAAAAGAGAGGAAGGGAGAGGGAGAGGTTTTTATAATTCTAAAAGGCAAGAGGAGAAACCACATCAACGCAGAGCGAGTAAAATACGGCAGGGCAGGATTACCAAGGCACAGGGGAATCTTAACAAATAGACCGATATGCCACAAAACATCTGTAAAGAACAAAACTTCCAATCTGGATTGCTACGGAGGCATTTTTGGCTATGAAGCTACTGCTCGGCCCTGCTATTTTAAAGGAGGCCACACTTGTCCCCCTTGCGCATGCCCCCATATCCCCAGCTCACAGGCGATTTAGAGCCACCCAGAACCTGAGGCTCGCCCCGGTAGCTGGAGACCTTTCCTGAGGGGGAACACCTCTTGCACGGATGGTGAAGAAGGGAAACGGGAGCGAATGTGTGTGCTGGCGAGGGGAAAGCCTCCGGGTTCCGGTCAGTCTCTGCCAAACAAGCAGTCACACTCAGATGAGCCCTTAATTGCTATTGTGTTTTTGTTTTCCAAAGACAGAAACCCTATTCCCCGAACGCGGCTGCAGTGTGGCACAGGCTGGCTTTGTCTGGTTGCTGTGCGGCCGCTCTCGTCATTCTGGTCCCGCCAGACTGAAGGCCAAAGTCAGGAGTACCTATTTAGCCTCCTGCCGCCCACGCACGAGAGAATGGCTGGATGCAGGCGGCTGAACCCTCTGCGCTGCAGCGGGTCTGGCTGCTCACCCACCAGGAGGTGAAGCCTCGATCTGTGCTAAACTGTCAGAATCCCGCTCTCAGTTTGCTTCACTGCCTTTCCCCGTGGCCGAGCTGCTTGTCCCCTCTGCATCTGACTCCCACCTCACCCACCGACCAGCCGTGCCGGCCGAGAGCTGACGCCTGCTACCGACAGTGCCTTTCCCAAAACCGGAGCCCATCGAGGCTGAGCCGCCCGTGCTGGTTTCACGTGGAACCACCCGGTTGCTGCGCCCACGACGGGCAGCCTCGGGAAGTGCTGCCGGGCTTCCAGCCTTCGCTGTGGCCGGCCGGGGGGCTCCGCTCTCCCCTGCTGCGGAGATGTCCCTGCGGTTCGGCCCCCGGGAAGAGGAGATGGCTGCTGAGCACCCCCTCCTCAAAATAATGTTCTGCGAGAGGCTAAAAGACGGCATTGCGGGAGAGGGCAAGGGAGAGAGGACTCCCGGGGGCGTCTGGGCAGGCCGGCCGGTGGCCTGTGGCTCTGCCATCCCGCTCCCCCGGCCCTCGACTCCCCACCGGCCCCCGACTCCCCACTGGCCCCCGACTCCCTACTGGCTCGCAGCCCCTCGCCGGCCCTGGCCGGCCTGGTCTCGCTGCGGCTGCCGGGCCCGGTGTCCAGCGTCACAGACCCAGCCCTGAAAGCGCTGGGGAGTGGACTCTGCTCCCCGCGGGTGGGTTGCAGGCTCGGCCCTCGGACTCCTCCTCCTTGGATGCCACACGCCGCTCCTGGACCCGGGACGACTCCGTGCCCGCTCTGACAGGGACGCGTCAGGGGTGAGCACAGGGCAGGGAAAGAGGCCTTGCGGCGGAGCGAACATCGCTCACGCTGCCGAGCTCGTTGCTGAGTGGTCTCGGCCCCTTAGAGGCATGGAGAGAGAAGATGATTTCACCTATAGTGTTGTGATAGAAAGTGACCCCGACAGGAGTGCGGCCGGCACCGAGGCGGGAGCGGGGGGATATCTCTGGGTTTGCGCGGCTTTGCGGGGAATTAGCGGGGTGGGCTGTGGGGAGCCGAGGAAGCTGCACCGACAGACGGATAAAGGTTCAGCTGGATCAGGGGGTGTCCCACGGCGTAATGGTCCGGCTCCCTCCACTCGCTTCCAAGGTTTCTGTCTTCTAGACGGGAGAAGTTTCTGAGAGGAGTGCAGGTCGAACGGCAAAAAAGGGACCACAGGCAACAGGAGAAATTCCTCCCGTGGCTGCACAAAATTTCTTCCTGGGAGAACCCAGTCCCCAGCAGCTTTTTGGTTACTATAAACTATATAAAAACAGTATTGAAAGCCAATAAAATCTTGCTTAATAATAAATCTGGGTCAATTCAGGGTGCAGAGCAAGAGCGGGCAAGGTTTGCGATGCTGAAAGGGACCCCGGGTCGGGGCTCAGTGGGGCATGACCATTTTCGGGGGGCCTGGAGCCACGGTTTTAGCGTGCCTGCTTTACACAGCGGTCTTGTTTCACGTGGGTCAAAATAAGCTGTGTTTGAAGTTCCTGAGTTGTGCCACTAACATTGCTCGTGAGAAGGCCCGAGACTGCTCTGCTGCTTCTGTAGTGTTGTCTAGCATCGATAGCACGTCGGGATAAACTTCTGTTTTCCATAGTGGGAGGATTACATCCTGCGGCCACAGATCTTTTAAATAGTTCCATTAAAGTCTGCTGCGTTTTGGGTTCGGCCCTAAACGGGATTGTTTACAGTATAGCACATCATGTATGAGGTACGGGAGCGCAGAGACCTCTCTTGGTTCAAAGAGCTGTGCCTTGAAGGGGAAAAAAATTCCCCTCCCTTTTTTTTTTTTTTTTTTTCCCCACCGAACATACATTGAAAGGCTGCGGGCAGCTCGGCTTTCTTCCCTGGAAAAGCGGGCTTTGGATCCCGTCTCCCTAACAAGGGACCAGTTGTCCGCCTGCAGCGCCCCATACGAGAACTCTTGTGCTCAAGTATCGCAGCTTTTTCTGGGGTACGCGACTTTTTCGGTGTGTGTGAGGCGTGGGGACAGGAGCGGGACACAAGGGGCAACGAGGCTGTCAGGTGGTCCTGCCTGGTCCCGGGAGAGGTGAAAACACGGTCTCCCGCTCCTCCTCCCCGGTGGCAGCTCAGGCTGAGACGGCTGCAAGGGACCTTGAGCCCTGTGTGCGGTTGAAACCCACTCATCCTCCCACTCATCTCACTCAGTCCTGTGGGTTTGGGAGCCGAGGGTTGTATTTAGGCTGGAAAAATAATCCAAAATAAAAGAAAACAAAACAAACTTCAAACACCTCAAACTATCTCAAACTGTAATACTAGCAACAATCTATGAAGAAGTAGCTCTTCAACGCATCCCTGTGTAAATGCTGTTTCCTACCCACGTGAAACTGATTTCGATTTCTTTCAGACGCCCTTCCGAGAATAGCCACCTTTAGCCAATCTCCTCGCCGGGACTCGCGCGTGGGCTGCCCCACGCCTGATCTTGGCCTGGCTTTCCTATTGCTCCCCGTGTTCCTACTGCCACGCCACGTGGGACGATACGGGAGTCATACGTGCCCCGATCTGGGGTCGGAGCAATAGGAGTGCTGAGCCCAAGCGCGGCAGGACTGAGCCCCTCGGCCTTGGGGAGATGCTTGGCGGACAACCTCCTTGGGACCGGCTCTCGTGCCCTGACTCTGACAGGGAGTCTGGTGAAAACTCTTGTCCTACAACAACTTGTCTAGATACAGCCCCGCTGCCGGCTTTCCCCTGCTCTTTTCGAGGTCCCCTAGCCCCCTAGACCTTCTCCGAAATTCCACAAGGGAGGTTTATTTATTGGGAGAAAAAAACCCAAACAAAACCCAAACCAAACAAAAAAAAATCCAAAAGCTGGCAACAAACAAACAAAACGCCAACGCAGACCTACGAACTGCTTTGAGATCTCTCCCAGACCCTTCTCGCCGGCTAACACCCCCGAGTCCACCTGCAGACTGGGGCAGGAAGAAGGAGGTCGCGAGGAAACCCCAGCGACCCACTGCAGATGAGGCCGGGAGAGCACCCGGGGGGGAAGCGGAGCCCAGCCCGCTTTCTCCTTGGCATTAGCCTCCCCCTGTGGGCGACCTCGGTTTGCTTTGCCACCTCTTCTCGGGTGGGTAAGTGCGTGTCTGTCAGGAAGGTAATGTGTCGGGTGTCAAACCGGACAAACTGGCGTGGCTGATCAGACACCTCTGTTCCTCATTCTCGGAGCCGAGCGGTGCGCAGTCTTTTTTTTGGGGTGGGACCGCACTGCTTTCCGGTGGGCTTGCCAGCGTCTGCCCGCCTTGAAGCTGCCTCTTGCCTCTCGCCATCCGAGAGCTGCAGCTACGCGGATTCACCTGTCAGCAGAGACCTCAGCACAAGGCAGGGAGAAAATCTTTGGGAGGGGTGGAAATAAATATCTTGTAAAAAAGCGGGTGGCAGGAGCGGCCGGGATTGGGTCCGGGGCGCCCCGTAGGTGTGAAGCGGGGTGTCCCAGGCAGGCGCGCCGCGGGCTGCAGCACACAGAGAGCGTGGAGCACACCAGCCAGCCTGTATGCGGGTCTCACGCAAGTAGCGAGAGCTGAAAGCTGCAGAAATTCCGCGACCATGCTGACAGGCAGGCGACGCGGGTTTGTAGGCGGCAAATAAAGAGAGAGATCATCTAGTCCCCCGCTTATCGTTCGGAGGTTTTCTGAAGTTTGGCATGGTAAACACAAATGCATGGCTTTTAACCCTGCCTGTGTTGTTTCAAGTCAGTAGCTGAAAAGGCAGAAGGGTCTCTAGCCGGGACTTTGGTCTTTGTTTGCGAAAGAAAACTGCTTTATGTGAATTATTCATCATAATTGCCTATTTCCAAAGAGCTCCGCGGAGAGGCTCCGAAATGCAGTCAGGTCTGGCTAGTCCTTACGAAGAAGCGACGCCCGGAGCTGGTGGAAATTAAGGGATAATTTTAAGTTCCCAATTCGCTTCCCCACGGGGAACATTGGGGCCGGGATGGGGCAGAATGGGGGGAGAGGCCCGGAGACACGGGGCATTTTGTTGCTTTAAACCCAGAAAACGTGCCGATGCGTTTCGGATCTACCTACTCTCCTTCTGCCTCCCCGAAAACATGAGTGACAAAAATAATATACGCGCCTTGGTCTGCAGTGCCGAAACAAGTGGGAGGGAAGTCCTGGCAAAATGGAGGGAAAATAGTTGCCTTTTTTAATAGTCCAAATGCATAATCGGATTTTTTTTTTCTGTTCTGATAGAAAGCAGATAAATTTAGGCAGGGAGAGCTAAGAGAATAATTACAGGGTGAAGGTAGTTAAATTTTATTTCGAGTCCCAAAGGCAAAACCTGACATTTTATTGCAAACATCTGGAAGGCTTAAGAGACTGGCATGGTGTTTGTTTAAACACTAATAGAGATTTTTATTCTGTAAAACACAAACAAAGCCCATTTAAAAACACTTGAGACTGTAAATATTTTGCGGTGGTTCAATTCTCAAAGCCTGAGAAAACCGGGAGAAAGGGAGGGGGAACGAATCGACAGCATAATAGGGATATAATTATGAATTAGTTAATATACGCAACAATACCGTTTGTGCAGACCATAAAAATAAATTGCAAGCGTGGGGTTTTTTTCCGCAGTCACAATAACTGACCCCGAGCAGCACAGGAACATCACCTCGCTCGCGTTTCCAAGCGGTGACTTGTGTTCGCTTTAAACTTGCCTCTTACGAGAGAGCCAGCCTCGAAATCCTCCGAGCCGTTTTCAAAGATAATCGACGCTGCATTAAAGTCCAGTAAATCACTCGCTCATATTATCAGACAGACTTCAGCCCGCACCCGCTGACTGGTTTTAACGTTGTTTTCAATTACTAACTTTGAAAAAAAGAGAAAAAATAATAATAAATCCCCCGGCTAGGTCTGGATAAAGGACCTTAAGAAAAGTTTTCCTTACTGTGGAGCAGGGTTTGAAGCTGGCTCAGCCCCTGTGAACAGCACATCTGGACAGCACTCCCGCCTCGCAACCAGCTCCCCTTATTTCTCTCTTCCCCCCCACCCCCCAAATATTTCCATATATAAACAAATATTTTTCGAGCTCACTCTGCGACAACTGGAAAGCAGGAGTGAATGATTTCTTTATAAACCCCGGGGCCTGGCCCTGCGACCCTTGCTCCTGCCACTTTATTCCAGGGAGCAGTTTCCTGGATTTAATGGGAACTACCCCTGCGAGTGAGAGTCTGGAATAAAGACCAGGCAAAGGGACGCATTCATCTCTGGCGGCCGGGGGTTGGAGTTGGATCTGAATCCAGATTAAGCCCAGGTCTCTGGTAGACTCCAGGTTTACACCGCTTGCCGCGGGGAAAGGGGACCCTGACCCCAGTGCTGCTCTGGTTGAAAGGAGCCACAGGGACTGGGTGCCGGCGACGCAGCGCGGATACGTTTTGCTCAGCCAGATTTTGCTGCAAAAGCTCAACCGAAATCCCAACTCCCCGGCTTGGGAAGAGGGGATTTTCTTTGGGCCAGCTTTCTCAGCGCAGGGGGCAGCGAATCCTGCGAGGGTGCAGCGTTGTCTCTCTGTCCCCCCCGCCCCCCTCATCCCCATCCCTCCCCTTTCCCCCGGCACGTCCTCGTGGGACTGCGAGGTCGCTGCAGCGTCTGCCCTCTCCCTCCGCTCGCACTGCGGAGCAGCAATGCCTTTGCGTTTACCACTCTTGCACCGCCCGGCGCGGATGGGCAGAGAGAGGGCGAGCTGTCCTAAACCTCCTAGGCACCGGGGTAGGGGCAGGGAGGGGGGAAAGGAGCGGTCGCCGGCCGCCGTGTGCCCCTGTGATCCCGGGTGCGGTGTCCGGGACCGCGGGGACCTGCTCTCCTGTCCCTGGCAAAAAGGTCTGCTCCCTGGGGTCTGACAATTAGAGACCGTATTGGCTTAGAAGATCCTTAGTGTTTCTTCTCGCTACTGCAGAGGCTGTTCGGCTGCCAAGGCCAAGGAGTGGTCGGACACAGCTTGCAGACCTCAGATAGCAGAGGGGAGTGACCCAATATGAGAGACCCAAAAGGGGTCGGGACTGCTTTAAACTGGCCACCAGTAAAAACACACATAACGTTATGGAGTACGTGTTTCTGAGTTCTTGCATTAGGTCCCAAATTTCGTTTAAATAGCCCTGCCTTTCTAGCACCATTTCTTCTCACTAAAACGCTATAAATAATCGACTGTTTTCTTGGGCTCTTTTTCTAAAATCCTCCTCCAGCTTCTTGAAAAGTCTTCCTCGGTGTCTGTCTCCCAGGCAAGTGTTTCTGAGGCTTTCAGAATTAGGGAAATATTTTTTTTGATTTTTGGATGGGATTGTGGAGGGTTTTTTAATTATTATTGTTGGTTTTGGTTTGATTTTGGTTGTTTTGGATTTTTTTTTGAGTTTGTTTGGTTTGGTTTGGGTTGGGTTTTTTTAAGACATTTCTTCACTGGGGGAAGGACACACAGCCGAGGGACCCGCTGGAAACACATGTGCCCTCCTCCGAGTGCCGGCTCCTCTAGTCCCGCTATCGACTCCCTCCAAGCCTCTGCCTCGGTCGCTCCGTTCTTCCCGCCGCTCCCGCCCCGGCACGGCTCCCCGCAGAGTCAGGGAGCCGGCAGTGCCGGGCTGGGGGACACACGACATCCCTTGGGGCAGCGCCGCTGTGCCCGGCTCTGAGCCCGCGGCTAATGACCTGCCAAGGAGGTGTACCAGAGGGGAGGGGAAAGGAGCGGTGGGGAGGGGGATGAAGGGTGTATCGCGAGTGATGGAGACTCACAAAACCTGCTTCTCGGCCTAGATACAAGGGCTTAGCTTTTCCGGGGTTTGCCGAAGAAATGGCTTCTTTCACGCTTTTAATCTGAAATCTGTTTCCGTGCGTGTGACCCTCGGCGGGCTGCTGTCAGTCAGCGGTTTAGGCCATGGAGAAAGGGCTGAAGGGCTCCGCCGTACTACGCAGACGTGGGACCCGTGGGTTCACTCTGGGAGCAAAAGGAAATGTCTTTCCTCTCTACACTCCCTCGTGTGCTCCCTTCACTTTTGTCCAGCTCCACAGTAAAAAAGTTGTCTACGAAAAATCTCACTCTTCCACCGCGCTGCCCTAAGCAGCTCTGCGCCTTTGGGCAGAAGTGGAGAAACACGGGACAAAAAATAATCCCTTCCTGAAATTTGGTGTGTCTTTTTGCCCGCTTTTCCACAGTGGCTCGATCCGTATTAATTCTCTCCCGTACTTTATTCATATTTTATTTTGAACTTGAATTCGATTCTCGAGATCGAATTGTCCCCCCGCGGCTTTCCCCGCTGTACTTTCCCTATACGGTGTTTTGCTTGACTTCACCTATTTCAGTTAATGAAAACACACGGTTCCGTCACCTTCTCAAAAGCAGTGCTTGTTGCTTTTCGTTGCGAGCCGCCCCACGCCACGCGTGACCGAGGGGCGTGGGACCATTTGCAGGCCCGCCTCAGCCGGGACGATTTCAGGGCAGAGTGAACAGGAGAACAGAAATAAAATGCTGAAGCAAATTCAAGCAAACGGCCGGGATCTGTACCTAGCGGGTTTATTCTCGTTGCAACTAAAGTGACTAAAAAAAAGCGGGAAAGGGAAAAAATATATTTAAATATTTTAAAAATCCCCCTTCCCAAAGAGAATGCGCTCCGAGTGAGCAGGAGTGTCTGCCTCTCTCTACCAGCCCACGACTCCCGCTGAGCCCCGCCGCTCCACGGAAACGCATCGTTTTGAAGCGAAATTTCAACCCCCTCGAGACGTTGCTTCTGCCGGGCCAACACCGATTCCGCCGGCAAGCCCAAGTAATACAGGGCATAGATGAATTTTAAAAACACCCCCTCATCCGGTACCGCGGGGTGGTAAAGCCCCTCTCGGGTACTTTGCGTGGGCATTAGCGAGCAGCAGTCTCTGGGAAACCTGGGTATGGCGGAGAGAAGTGCGGGAGTTGTTACCCTCTCTGCATTTAGAGCTATGATTTTCCTACTGGCTCCCCGTTCTTCAAACAGTTAATCTTCCCGGCCGGTGCTCTAGGACTCAGATGGCCAAAATTCCTCTCCCTGAAGCCCGAGTCTCCCTCCCCTCCCCATTGGGTCGCAGCTTTTGGGTCTCTCCCGAGCTCTCCTTCCTATTGGCCGGGGACAGGTTTGTTGTTTTTTTTTTTTCTTTCCTTGACAGGCGCACACAGCCTGCCTAACTCTTGGAGGAAAAAAAAAGTCCCAGAAGTTTGGATCAATCAGAGAGAGACAGAAGGAAAGGGGAGAAGAAAAAAAAAAAAAAAAAGAAATCCAGCCTGCAGCCCCTCTGAGCAAGTGCTGGGACCTGGGCTGAGCACACCCTCCCGGGTCTGCCTGCGGAGTATCTGCAGCCTGATGTAGTTCTTTCAGGAGACTGAGGGCTGGTTCTTCTGGGGGTCCAGCTGGGGAGGGGTGGCGGGGAGAAAGAGGCAAGAGGCTCTGCCTCTGGTCCCCGAGCTGTGCGCTCCCAGCCGCTGGTCGCTCCTCTGCCCAAGGGCCTGGGCTGAGGGATAAGATGAGTGAGAGACGAAGATCGGCGGTGGCCCTCAGCTCCCGAGCGCACGCTTTCTCGGTAGAAGCCTTGATCGGGACAAATAAAAAGAGGAAACTGCGAGACTGGGAGGACAAGGGGCTGGATTTGTCCATGGAAAGCCTCAGCCCCAATGGCCAGCTGGGGGACAATGAAGACCCGACTCAGTGCCTGGACCTCAACCCCGGTTAGTGCGACTCCTTTCTCTTTGGGACCCTGCCGTTCGCCCTGCTCCCTGCCCGCCGCCAGCCGCTGAGCCCTGCCGGGAGTGCCCGCCGGGAGAGCGGTGCCGGGCAGCGTGTCCCGGAAAACGTCCGGGACTGGGGGTAGAGGAAGAGGAAGCAGGATTTTTGCCGAGATTTCTTTACTTTTTTTCCCTTTTCAGTTTATGGGGACTTTTCTCCTTCTTGCTGCCTCTCTTTAGCCCCCCACAGCTCCATGATATCCCGGGAGGGACGGCGTGTCCCCTCCGCTTTCTCTTCTCCCCCTCTCCTCCCTCCCCGTGCCTGTCGGTCGCGATAGTCTTTCCCGGGCGTTTCGGGACACGTGTTACGCCTTGTCCCGGAGCTTCCCGACCCTCGATCGCGGAGTTGCCGAGTGGGTCGTGGGCAAAGGAGTGGGGTGCGACATGCACCCCTCTCCTCCTTCCGAGTTACTGGCCAAATCCCAGACTCTGCTTCATGGAGACCATGCGCTCCAATCGGAGGTTGAGGTGGAGGAGGAGGAGGTGGGCGCCCAGTGCCGAGGTGAGGGTCGCCGGCTTCTCAGAGCGACACACTCCTGAGGCGAGCTCCCACGCGAAACCTCCACGGTCCGGGACCGGCAGCGAGGGCCTGGGGGCCTGATCCTTCTCCCGGGATCGGGCCCGCTGAGGCTCGGCAGCTCGGCCTCGTTCCGCTCCCGGGACGGAGCGCACAAACCACGGCTGAGGCGTGGGGGGACGGCGAAGTGGGACCGACCCTCGCCTCCCTCTCCTACTGCTCCTGGCAGGGTAAAGGGCCTCAGCGTGGGAGAGGGACTCCGAGGCGTCCGGTCCCGCTTACCGAGCCTGGAGCCACCCGGGAACCTGGGCTATGGAGCAGCGCCGGGGCCGCGGTCCCTTGGCCGGCGGCACGGCATTGGGGAAGAGGGAGCACGACACGTCCCTCCTGGTATCTGTGCTTTTAATTTTAAACTCTTGCTTATTTATTTTTATTTAAAAGGGATCTAGTAGCTCGGAGCTATTATTTGGCTGCAGCGAACCCCCGGGTCTCCTCTTTCTCTCCCGGTCGTTTCTCTTCGGCCTAAGCATACGGTGCCGCAATGCAACTGCGGACCTGCGGCAACCCCGGGGGTGAAAACGCATTGGGTCTCGCTTCTCCCACCCCCGCTGCCCCCGCGCCGTCCCCACACCACGCTCTCAGCGCCTTAAAAAGGGACGGAGGGAGCGATCCTGCCCTTACAATAATAGTGGGGGGAGAAAACGAATTGTAGACGATTTCCCTTTACTTTTAATATTCGGACAAGGGGAAAAGGTCAAGCGATTTTTTTTGCGCTACCGTGTTAGAAAAAGGTCAGAAATTTCCTCCACTTGCTCCAAGTCCACTCCGCTGCACTTGGAGAAGAAAACACCTTTTAAAATTTGTTTTTATTTACTTTGCAAAACGTTCCCTGAGCTATCAATAAGAATCAGCTGCTCAAGACCCGGCATAAAAACAAACAAACAAACAAAACCCTAAACAAAACAAAAAGATAAAAAGGAGAAAGAAAAAAAAAAAGATAGAAAGAATTAGAAATTCAGGTGTCAAAAAAATATTTGCTGTAAAAAAAATTTAAAGTGTTTTTGAACGGAGCTGAAGACCGGGAACTCGGAAGAACTCTCCCCGCTACGCTCTCAAGGAACCACATTTTAATTTGCTTTGAACAGCAGCAACCTTTCCTGGTGAGGATCATAAGGAGAAGTAGGTAAAATCTGCCTCCAGGGACGCCTCTCTCACTGGAGGAACGTGCATAAAGGAGAGGAGACAGTAGCGATCAACCAGTTAAAAAAAAAGTAGCTCAGGGTTTCAGAGGCTTCCCTAATCAAAAGAATAAATACGCGAATCAACAACAAAAGTCCACTTTCTAATAACAGCAGATCTGTGCATCAGTCTTCTCTTTTTCGAACTGTTTTGCATAATTTTTAGCAGCAATAGGATATATTTTTGTATTATCTAAAAGTTTAACTTGCCCATTTCTCCATGAATTCGAAACGGAAAATAGGAAAAGTCCCCATGCGCCAGATTGGAGAGCGGGAGAGAATGACTGCTAATGCCCGAAACCTCAGAAAGCAAACGTGATGTTTTTCATAAAGCAAAGGAAATCAAGAACAGTTTGAGAAATCATTTTTAGGAGGTTGATAGACTTTAAATAAAGTCCGCGACTGTAATTTGCACAGTCACTTCATTAAACCTAATTCCTCCGTGGTGTGCCTTTGCTGCTGGGTGAAAATTGATTAGTGGCTCTATAATGACCACCGAATTCCATCTTTACAAGACCTAATTAAGAGCAAACTTTACACCTAAAGTATTTTAAACTTGCCAAATCTCCAACGATATAGAAAAAAAAATAGAAAGGGGAATTTTTATAGCGTCCCAAAGGTTCAACGCTCAAAGCCGCTGCCCCCGAGTAGCGATGGGCTGTTCCTTCTGCTGGCGGGATTACGGTGTACTTGCGGAGAGGCCGCAAGTAGTACAGTAGGGGCTGGAAAATTATGTGTTAATTTTGTGTGTGATAATGTAAATCAGGTTACCCCCATTTATCGATCTTTTCTCATGAAGTCCCTCCATTTCAGCTCGGGAGGGTCTGAAAACCATTCGCCGCGGGGAACTAAACACGGCCAAGGGCAGAGTAAGGCTTCTCTCCCCTTTTTACACATCTTTTCCGTGCAGGCGGGTGTCAGGATTTCTCTTCCACGAGCTGGCCATGTCTCGCGGGGAATTTCCCTTCCATCCTCCGGGAGTGGGGTTGAGGTGGGGGTGTCGGCGGGGCGGCTCCATTCGCCTCCCGGTGTTGGGGCTTGGCCGTCTTCGGTGCTGCGCTGTGCTGGACGTGTATAAACTGCAGTCTTGGGGGGTGCGTGGGAGGCAGCGCTCCTCGTCTCCCCGTTTTGGCGGACTGCCTGACCCCTTACGTGCCATTTAACAGCCATGCTCAAACCCTTCGGTGGTGCTATTGGCGATACCGAGTGGCCTCGAGATACCTCCCCCCACTCCGGGGCCACATCTTCCTCGGAGAAGCGAGATGGCAGACTGGGAGGTGGCGGGTCCGGGTGTGGCGTGGGGAAAGGTGAGAAAAGCAAGAGGATAAATCCCCCAGGTTTGTAAAAAATATCTCCCGAATACGTAAGTTATTTATGTCTCAGCCATGAATCTTGTCGCCAGACTTAATGCGCTTTTTTACGAGATTCATTTAAAAGGGGGATAAATCTGGATTTTAATCACGTGCGGGTTCTAATCACGAGGCTGTGAAAAGGAATTCGGGATTACAGCGGGTCTCATCGTCTCTTCCCCCCACCCCATCCACTCGGGGCGCGCCGGGCGTGGGGCCGCGGCCGGGCCAGAGAGAGGCAGGGCTCGTCCCGGGGCTCGGTGAAGCCTCCCCAGCTGCTGCCCCGCCATCGGGATGGGCCGGGCTCCCCGCATCCTCCCCCGGCCCTCGGCTCTCGCTGCCGAGAGGAACCCCTCCGTCCCCTTGGCAGGTTTGGTTTCAGAGGGCAGCAAAACAATGGGCTCGGATGTCTTCTGGGTATTTATAGATTTAACCTGAGCAGTGGAAAGGTCACAGGGGGCCCAGGCGTTGCCTCCCTTGATGCACGTATTGTTTACCGTCATTTACGGAGGTGGCATTCGTCGGCCTTTCCCTCGGCCGCTCCAAGGGCACAGGGACAGACCGTGGCAGAGCCCAGCGCGCTCCTTTCCTCGTCGAAAGTCTGAGACTGGTTTTGTTTTTTTTTTTTTTAATTTGTGGTGCGGGGAGGAGGTGGAACGTGTCCCTGTGGACGCGTTTCCCCCGATAGAAACACTGCTACTCCCCTAAGCAGTCGGAGTTCCTTCACGGTGAGATAACAGGCTCCAGAGACAGAACGAAACTGTGCGGCTAAAAAGATGGAATTTTTCGCCTTTGGGACAGTCCTTTTTCTAGCAAAGAAACACGGGAGCGAGTTTGTAAACGAATTTTGACGGTGCACTCCTTGTATCACACATCTTATTGGCATTTTTGATTGCATATATTGGAAATGCACATATCGCTTAAAAAAAGCCCCAAACACATGAAAACAAACAAATAACCCCCCAAACAACAAACTAAATAAAAAGCAAGCAACTCATTGTTGAGAGTTTAATTTTTCGTTCCCTATGTTCAGCTGAATCGACGTTAGCCAACTACTGCGAGGCTTTGCAACGAGAGAAAACAACACGGCACACATTTTAAGACCTACAACGTGTTTATTACAGCTGCTTATCCATAAGATTAAGATCCGAGAGCTTGACAAAGCCTTCTGTGGCTGTCAAGAATAAACCCTCCATCTCTTTAACTGAGGCATGTTCTCCTGCCTCTCCTGGCAGGTTGCACCGGTGTCTATCCCAATCCCGCTCCTCCGCGGGGTTTCTGCTTCTCCTTGCCCCCGGGCAAACCCCTTCCACGGGTGGGGGTGCGGAGGCCACGCAGCCCGTCCACCTTTCAAAGAGGCAAACAGATTTTAAGAGCGAGAGGAATGCGACTGATCATACGTGGATCGTCTTTATTTTTTTTCGGTACTCCTGCTTCTAAATGTTCATGTTGATGAAGGCCAGTTCTTTCATCAGTGCCTGTTAAACCCGCAAATAGAGTGTGACTTAATTTGGTTTCTCACTTCAGCTTTTGTTTGAGTGCTCGGTGGATGGGACTAGGATTTCAAGTGGTGGCAGAGAACTTTTTCTCGTCTTTTTCCTGAGGTAGGGCGCATTGGTATACATCGTCCTTTCCGTGGTCCTTGAGTCTCGCCCGTGAGCAATGCTTTGTATCAATGAGGTGTAAGACAGAGAGTGCCAGCTTTGCCTTCGGCTTGGGACTGGGAGTTACTGATGCGAAGTTTTTCTAACAAATCTGTGTGTGACTGGGACTGTATGAATTCATTCCACCTGCTGGATCGTCAGTTTTCCTCTTTAAGAGAGGATACTGAGCTCAGATCCATTGCTCCCTTGTGTACACAATGGAAGGAAACACGAAAATCTGACCCTCGTAATGCCTCTGCTCCCCCCCCCATATTCCAGCCGCAGAGCTAATGCTCTCTCCCTTCCCAGAGGAGACAATTGTAAGAGGCAGATGGAGCTGTCCAGATGAGAGCCAGGAGAGCCCTGTGGGGACTGGGGAAAGGGTTGTCTTAGTCAAGTTCTTATAACTCTGACCTTGGAGCCAGAGGAGACAGAGAGCGAGAAGGATTTGTCCCTGCGGTAATATGTGTCTTACTGAATTGAACTCCTGCTGCTGGGTTTGTGAAACTCTTCCTGCAGAGAACTGAATTGCTCACGCTGTATTAAGAGGGCAGGTAATAGAAAAATAGAGATAAACCTAAGAGAGCAGCAGTGTTAGAAAAAGGGCAGCTTGTCAAACAACCTTTTCCTTTCTTTCATATATATTTTTAATCTGCAGCATTTTTTTATGCAGGTTTATTCCATCTGTTGGGAAGGGGAAAACTGCTGTTTCAAAAGATGTTTCTTGTCTTTGACAAGAACTTCGGGAGAACCAAAAAGCTTCTGTTACAAGCAAAAGTCAAGTAATTCCTTACGAACCATCAATCACTTCTCCCTCCTCCCATCTGGGACTGAGCACTTATATCAAATATCAGCCCAGCTATCCTCTCCTCAGGCAGAAGTGTCCTGCTTTATCTGTATCTGTCTTTAAGGAAAACTGATGCTTTTTTCAGATGGAAAAGTTGAAAGTTGTCTTCCAAGAGCTCTACATTCAGGAAAGAGCATTTCCATTGTTTTACAATACAGCCAATGCCACCTGAGTTATTTCTATTCACATAGATCCCAGTGTGAACAGATTAGTAGGATTCTTGTATGAATCTTTGTTTGCAGTCCTAGGCCTTCAAAGATTTAAACTTTTTTTTTAAACCTTTATTTTTTCCTGCCTTCTCATCTAGATTAATAAGCTTACACTAGTTTAAATAATGCACTAAATTCAGTCTAAGTATTCAGCAAATTCCTAGATATGTTGAGACAGGATCATATGGCATTTACATCAGCTCCTTTTGCAAGTAAAATTAATTCAAGTGTGATTTAAATCACTCCATATTGAGATCTGTACTTTACATTGATGACGTAAAGTCAAGTTCAATGAAAAAAGCTTAAATTTTCTAAAACTGACAATGTTTCAGAGATCAACAGAGTTTCCCAGGGAGGCTGAGTGTGTTAGTGTCTGTCTGCTGGTGGAATTATAGGATTTTATGCTAACCTTAGCTCTCTGACATCCTCCTAAACAGTGCAATTACTTTGCAGTAATGGAATGGGAAGTTACGTTTAAATCCTGACAGCAAAAGCACGATGGGTATACTCACAAATGGGCAGTATCTGTCAGCCTGAGGGCTGTGTGGCTCCATTGGAAAGAGCAGCAGTGGGCACCTGGGTGTACAGGGAAAGGCAGGCAACTGGGATCTTCCCAGTGCTCCAGTTCCTAATCCTGCCCAGAAAAACTCAGCATAGCAGGACATTGAAAAAGTTGGCTTTTCTGGCTTTTTATTTGAACTAGAGTTTCCACGTGGAGAGAGTGTCGTGCACCAATGCTGAGAGATTTCTGCTTCCAGAGGGAAAAAAAAAGGTGTAGATTTTTGCTGCTTATATCCAATACTGTTTAAAATATGTTACAATTGCAACCTTTACACCTGTGAAACATCTGCTGTCCCAAAATACAATACCATTGTATTTCTTGTGTTAAAAGCTGTAGCATGCTCTGGTGAGAAGTTCTAGGAAAAGATGACATAGTGGTATGGTAAAATTAAATTGAAATATCTTAGAAAGCAGGTTAAGAATTTTTAAAACTCTGAGAGGGAATGTAGTGCCAGTTCAAGTTCTAGTAACAGTATTCATGCCAGTGGCATCTTTTAATTTCATATTCTGCAATGTCAGAAAACAATGAATCAGTAAATCAATCCAAGAAGTGACAAAAGCACTTGTTACAATAATATTTACAATAATATTTCCATATACCCTTTGCTCAATTGAGCTATTGATCTGACTGTATTTTGAAGATGGTGAAAGGATTGTCAGAGTCAGACCCCTATGACAGGGGATTGTCTGATGTCTGCTGCTTATTTGCAAATGCAACCTTACAGCTGTTAGAGGAAAGGATTCATCTAATAAATATCTTAGTCCAGAAAACATCAATTCACAGCAATGGAGGAATTCTGAGGAGGATTTTTCACTTTGGGGCTCAGCAGAAAAAAAGTTAAGATTGTGAGGATTCATTTAGGTTTAGTTTAAGAAAAGCTTTTTTCCTTTTACTTCATTGAGAATCAGGAAAACAGAATTTGTCCAGCCTTTAAATATTTATGTTCGTATCATCAGACTGCTGAGGTTTTTAAGTTATGCAAACCTTCTAAAATCAGATTCCAAATCTCTTTGTTTAAATTAATTAAAAAGTAGCTTTAAAAATTATAAAAATAATAAAAAAAAGAAGGCATGTTTATTTCTATATAGTACTCAACTAAAGCATTTGGACATTCAAAACTACTTCTCAATTTTTCTTCTAAAAATCAAAGTTCTTCACCAAAATCTCCAGGATTGAAGTTTTCATTTCTCCAAAACTGTGTTTTCTTGGTTGATTCACTATACATACATATATACATACATACATACATACACATAAAGTTCAGCTAGCCTCTTGCACAGTAGAACTCAGTCCCTGTCATAGTGGATGGTTTCACCTCAGTGCCTCTGCACCTCTTTGTTCTTCTCAAGGCTTTCGCTTTTTGGGAAGGAAATTTTCCAGCATCGTTAAATGGATTTTGTCAGCTATGTCCACATGTGTAGCTCTTGGGAAAGAGCTTGGGAAGAAATTATTGCCAACCACCTTTACAAGAACCAAACTAGAGTGTCTAAAGAGTACTTAACCAACTGGTTAAAAAGTGGCACAAATCACACTAATAATCAGCACATTTATATGAATGCAGGCACAGCAAAAATGGTTTGAAAATCAGTGGGCCAGAGCACACAGAAGTTATGAATGACTTACAGTTCTTTAGCTATACTCAGTGACTGGATGCACTCTTGGCTAGCAGTGACTTTTTTCCCATGACCAATGAATTAACAAACCCAAGTCTCTTCTTTTAGGAGCTTCAGGAAATAGAGAACTCCCTGGTCAGAAACCTACTCTAAAACTAAGAGGAAAATTGAAGACACCTGAGTGCCTTTGCTTTTAATAAGAGTGAAGAACTGTGTATCATAGACTTCTTAAAGGCTGCACTAGTAATAGCAGTATCCTTAAATAAGGTAAGTGCTGGTATCTTATGCTGCCAACATCTGTGAGGATGCCTATGCACAGAAAATAATCCTAAAAAGAACACGTTATAACATTTAGAAATATATGGTGCATATGATAAGAAGATCAGGGCGTATTTCAAAAATAAGTTCTTGGTTTATCCCTGAAATGCCTGTAGGTTAGTTCTGTAAATCTGAGTCTGCAAGGAAGAAGGGACCTTGGGAATAGATGGATAGATTCAGACAGGCTTTTTTTCTTCACCTAACCACTACATTGGATTGTCCTCAATCCTGCTCTGAGGATCTTACCAAAAGGTCAGTTATTAAATGTTCATAGATATTATTGTCACCACATTTGATCACTTTTGGAAGCATCACTTCATTTGATGAAGAAATTATCCCAGTGCTGCCCTGTCCTCCCTCTTTCATCTTTGAATGTAGACCACTTTGCACAGAAAAAAAATGCAAATTCACTCTTGTTGTGCTTTAAGCACTCTTTCTAATCAGGATGAAAAAATATTAGAAGAAGACCTGTTGAGCACTCCTTTGTACCCTCTCAGACCTTAGTGGAAACCCTCTCACTGGCTTTTTTGAAAGCAAACTTCAGCCTTGAGGTTCTGCTGGACTCTGCTATCATATCATGTAACAGTTGGGATTGACAATCTTAAATTTTTAGTGCTCGTGTCAAGTTGCATATTGCCCCTGAGTTGGTTCTTTTATTTAATAAAGGCATTGGAAGTGTCCTATGACATTGCATAAGACAGTATTGTGAAGGCTGTTGGAAGCACACTTAGGAGGCAGCTGCTAAAGGAGGGTCTGATTCTGTGAGATGCCAAGTATCTGCATTTCAAAGGGGTTTATGGTGCTGATTTTCAAGGGTGAAGCTTTTGTGACCTTATTTTCAATGGTGTTAAGAACATGTAATTGCCATGGAGATCTTGGCCTCTTGCTTGATTTCTGCTCTGAGATACCCTAAACAGACAGCCATAGCCAGAAAGTTGCCTCCCCCTCAGCACAACTGCCAGGATTGGAATAATTCTGGCTTATAAATGGAGATTCCTTTTTCATCTGCTGGAATACTGTGTCAGTCTGCTGGAGTAAAATAATCATGACAGTGAGGTTAATGCCTTGGAGATCACGTTTATGCTGTAGATGGATCATATTTGCTCTTCAGATTTACTGCAAATACCTGATGGTATGAAAATGATCAGGTTGGATCAGACACAGGTTCCTGGATTATGCCTGTCTTTGCAATTTCTAAGTGCTCCTGTGCTTTCTTTGTGTAATACAATAAAACAGTGCTCCATGCAAGGCAACAAGACTGTTATTTTTAAACTGAGAAGTAGTTTTTTGCTTAAGAAAGCTTAATCTTTTTTATACCAGAAGGCCGTAGGAAGCAAGGAAAGTATAGAACACAGCTCATGGCTGTGGGTGCCTAATGGTTTTTATTTTGCTCCAGAATTTAAAAGATAAATAGAAGATTTATTATTGTAGGATTTGGGGGTTTCCTGTGCTGAGCTCCTTGGAGCAAATAAAAAAAAGTCTTCATTTACCATCAGACAATCCTAGCAAAGTCTCCATCTGCCTAGTGGCAGGCCAGTCACATTATTCACTTCAATGCTTGGGAGTGTTAGCCACATAAGACTGTAACATCAAAGTTCTGTTATGCAGGTCCCTGCAATGCTGACGGAGCAGCAGAAAGCTTACACTGCCCCATTAGAGACTGCTTGGATTATTCTGTATGTAGTAATTCTGTTTACTCCATAACTCAGGAAATTGTGCCTGGGCTGGGGAAAGGAAGGGCAGCTATGGAAGTGCCTAGCAGTGTGCTGTTACAGAAATGAACAATAATTAATAGCTTTTGTGAAAATATAGTCATATAATGCAACTTCAGGAAAAAAACCCCACCTTGTTCTGTTTCCTGGAATGAAAGATTTGATTGTGAATCGGCTGTTCATTAAGAGTGTTTCAAGAGTGATTGCTTAATTTACATTTAAGTGCTGAGCATCATTTATCTGGGACAATTTGGTAATAATTGATTTAGAAAAAAATAGAAAGAGGCTGGAGTGAGTACATATGGGACACATAAGCGAGTAATCCAGGATGGTTACAGCCTTTAACAGAAAAGGAGTTCAGACCTAAAAGGGGATGGAAAATGTCTGGGGCATTTTTTGCCTCTGTTCTTCCGCAGTGTCAGATGCCCTGCCCGTGGTCATACTCTCAGACACCAGCTGAAACAATAGAAAAATATCAGATCAAGAATAAGAGAGCTGTAGCTCAGCCTGGATGGGGACTGGGTGCTCCACGTCACTCTGAGGGGCTCACTGTGCTGGGATAAGGGACATCACTCACCGGGGAATGAACTGACTTGCCACTGTGTTTACGTGGAGTTGCATGTCTGCATTATCCTCCTGGGAATGAAATGATGGTGAAATCAGGAAGAGATGAGTTAATACGGGTAAAGGAGTAGAAAACCAAGCAGAAAGTATAATCACGGTTGTGAAGGGAGAGGAGAATGAGGTAGGAAAGGGAGCAGTTCAGGGCTTCATTTCCTACCCACTGGCTGCTCTCTGCATGAGAAGAAATTAGAAACTGTTTTCAGACTTTTTCCCTGAAGCTGGTACCTTCCCAGATATTTTTTCCAGAATAATGGGTAGTATGGTTCCTATAAATGAAATATACTGTTCAAAATGATTTCTGAAGGCAACTTAGTACATCATATGAATAAATGAAATAACTTGGTGTAGCTTAGATATATAAGAGGGGGAAAAAAGAAAACCTTTCAAATAAGCAGAAGTTTTAATGAAAAAGAGCAGGGTTTCTTCCCATGCTCTGTGTTCTACATGGTTTAATGCAAAAAAAGTTAGGCATTTCAGGAAAGATTATAAGGCCTCTACTAAAGGAAATATTTTCTCTTACAGTAAACTTCACGGGATTTTTTAGAATAACATTTAAAATTCTATTTGCAACTTTTACTACTCTGTTCAGGCCTTTGGCCTTTTTATAGTTATAGATGTTACATAGGGACTTAAGTCTATTTTATTATGCACTTGCATTGGCTGTATATTATTGATTTCCATTGCATATAAATGTCATATATTTCAGTGCTTTATAGTATTAATATTTGAATTGTCAGTATACAGAAGTTTTTTACATGCCTGAGAGACTATGTTAGTCATTATTGCAATGAATGTAGTTATTTGTTCTATAGGTATACCTAGAGGCAATTTCTAATTGCTAATTAAATAATGTGTAGCACATTTCTTATTGTTAGGGACATAATTAAACTCAACTTACAGTAATCAAGTACTACAGATAATTCAATCTTCCCCCTCTACTCAAAATTTCTTCTTATTATTTTGTTTATTTATGTGTTTTTCTGAGGGGCATGGGTGGAGGAAAGAGGGAGGCAGAGTTTTTTAAAATGTCAGTCTGGCTAGGACACCATAACTTAAATGAAGAATAGCAAATAGTAGCAATGGTATCTTGTTACAATTATTTGTAATTGAATGAGAATATTTATTTGTGAACTGACCCTCAAACATTTCATTTATGAATATTCAAAGAACTACTGAGTATTCACAAAAATGCTTGACAGTCTTGAATTAAAATAGAATTAATTATATGTAGTTATAGTATAGTTGCTATTTGCTGTAGCTTTTATACAGTGATGTTTGCTGTGCAGATAAATGTAAAAAACCCCTTATTATTATGATCATCTAATGAAGTGTGTACTTGTTATTTTTTGCTTCTTTCCTTAAAATTGTTTCTTTTTCTGTCTTTTTTTCTCTTTCTGCTTCCTTTTTTTTCCTTTACTCCAGATTCGCACTTGTAGTATTTTTGACTTGTCTGAGTCATGACTTTTCTCCTGTACATCAGGATGCTTGTCCAGCTCTATTTCTAAAGCAAGAGGTGATTCATTGTTAGCACTTGGGCTATTGCACATACTTAAGCTGTTGACTTGTCATGACAATGTGATGATCTCCTTTGCTTACATTTAACAGTACAGCAGAGCATCGATTCACGTCCAGGGCTTCAGGACATTACAGTTGTACAAGGAAAAATATTTTGGAGGTGTTGCTGGTTAGTCACCCTCCTTTAATATGACAACATTCACACCAACTGTTTACACTGTGGTTGGCTAAATTTTTTTCCATGTACATACTAAAATGTGATTTTCATTGCACATGCCAAACTTTGCTTCTTTGAGCACAGCGGGTCAAGGGCTCATAACTCTTCCTGGGTATCTCCACCATAAGGGAAACAAGGACTTCAACCAGGGTCATTATTTTACCTGTGGTCTGAGTTTGACATAATTTAATAATAAATTCAAAAGACTGGTTGATGATATTTGAGTAGGAACTAAAATTTCAGTATCATGGAAACCCTAAATAAAGAAATAATGAAAGTAGAGTTTTGTGAGGTAGACATAAGTCTTGTTTTGTTTTGGTGGACAATGAATTACAGGTGAAATTGCCATTTATAAAGGAATATTTCATGGGAAAAAAAATTCCTGAGCTTTGTTTCCTCTTCCTCTGTCTAACCCCCCCCCCCCCCTTTCTTCTTGTATATTTTAACAGTAAACAAGGGAACAGAAAGCAGTAATTTCTTATTTGGAAAGGCAGAAAAATCTGAAGCTGAAGACTTAGTTCTCAGAATTTGTGGGGCAATTGAAAATAACAGGATTCCCAATTCAAATTGTTGGCTCAAAATGGATCCTGATGTAGTAAGGAAAGCACAGGAATAAGTCAGTGATTGAGTCCCTTGCTCAAGGGATTTGCCAAACTGGAGATCTAACTTTTTCATTTTCTTCAATTAGATTTTGTGGGGGTTTTTATAAGGGCATGGCTTTCAAAAGCTGTTTTAAAATATTTGTTTCTTTGTTTCACTTCAGAAGAGTGTTTAGATACAAAGCTGTGGCCAATTTCAATGAGCAGCTGAGTACTCCAGCCGGTTCTATGACGGTACTGACGTATACCAAGTATTGAATATTCTTCATTTTTAGTAAATATAGTTCTCCCTCTCTCTTTTTACTTTTGTTATAGGATTTCTTCTGTTTAAGAACTGAGGATTGTTTTTCAGGGTAGACATTCCAGCTACTCTTACCAGCTCAGAAAAAGTGACTGTTTAATACTGATCAGAGTTCAAATCCCATTTTACTTGCTATAGACTTTCTCCACATTGTGTTCATGTGTAAGTCTCTCTCTATATAGATAGATGTATAATATGCACATGTATATATAATATACATAATATATATTACTACATGTATAGATTATACGTATCATATGATACTAATATTTTTGTTTTGTCTTGTTTTGTTTTTAGGAATGTAGTATAATCTTTTCCTAGGGCCACTAAAACACCAAACTTAAACATTTGACATGTTTTAAGTATTTTAGAAACACCAGTCTTCTCATTTCTATTTTTCACATAGAGTTTTTTATGGCAACTGGTATTGGATCCCAGTGTTACATTTGGTGGCTAAAAATAAGGGAATTGTGTTCTGCAAGAGGTTTCATGCATTTGATAATGAAAGATACTTTAATTTTACATTGGAATTTTCACACCTGTTTTTGTATAGAGCAGCAAAAAAAGTCTTGCTTTTTAGTAGGAGAAGCATTTTTTAATTTATCCAATTAAGTTTGCAGCAAGCATGCAATGTTCAGAAGTTGAAGGTAGAACTGTTTGCTGTCTTTGGTGAGAACCACTCAAAAACAAGAACATTCCCCTTTATTCAGCAGATATATTTGTGGTAGCATGGGTTTCCCTCCAGGCAAAAGTGGATGTGAAATCCTCTTTTAGAAGGGCAGTTCAAAAAATTCGCTGTGTTAAACAGAAGTGCAAAAAACTCTTTTAATGAAAGACAGATTGTAAGCATTTGCCTAAGATTATCACTGCTAAACTGAAGCAGAGCAGCTGAAATTCCTGCATCATTTACATCCCATGAGCAAGGCAAGGGCAAAAGCTGAAGGGAAAATATTTGATAATGTGGGAGCAAACAGCTGTGAGGAAGAAAAAGCTGCACTTTCAGTTGCTGAATTTCTTAGCAAAAGAAAGTAATAGTTTAGTCAAAGCCAAATGAAGCAAACCTCGGGCTGTACCATACCATTAATCCTTAAAGGGATACTCTCAGCTCAGATTTAAAAAAGATAGATCAGTTCTGATGTTCTCCAGTTTCTTCCTCCCTTTAAATACTCTGACTGGCACTTAAAAGTGTATAAAACTTTCATTTTTTGTTCCTGGGATCTTTGCCTCTTTCTGTTTGCAAAGGTGGTTTCTGTTAGCTGGTTTCCTCCTTGCTATCTGAGGCGTCGATCCTGCCAAAATGTATTCATGCCCTTTATTGCAGCGAGTCTCCCATCCAAACCCCTCCCAGCAGGAAAGGTGAGCTCACATTTATGTGTTTGTAGGAGCGGCGCCTAATTGGAGGGGAAATGGAAACTGTACAGAGTTCTGTCAGTGGCACAAAATAAACAATAGAGAATATGGAGTAAAATGTATCTCTTTAATACTTCAATTATAAAAGCGCTAGAACTGATGTGTAACTTTAGTAAGGGACAGACCCTTCAGAGAGCAATGTAATTTTTCATGTCCTGAGTACATAGTTTTAAGCAGAAATAGCTATTAAAATAGCATATATTGAAATTATTTTAGTTGTGAGGTGAGGAATCAGGTTCCTTATTTTCATCCTATATTTTCCTTTCAACGTAAAACTGTCAAGTCCTTCTGTTGCTTGCCATTAAACTCCAATGTGACTCTGATTTTATTTCCCTCATGCATGATCTTATTTTGCACATTTAGCAGTTCTGATGGTGGAACTTGAGTTAAGTCCATTCAGAAATTACAGTATTTATTAAATGACCTTTTAAGGTGGCAACGGCAGAATGTAGAACAAAATTAAATTGTGACCCCTTATATGTCCTTATTCAGAAAAATAGTCTCACTGGAAAACAGATCAGATGCAATTAAGGCATTTACTTTAACCTAGAAGCCAAAATACAGGGACAAAAAAAAAAAGGGGGGCTTAAATTATTTAGGTGCCTTCAAAGATACTATCAAGTTTTAAACTATGGTATTGCCATGCATGGCCATAATTGAAAAATCTAATCTAGCCATAACATGCTGCCTTTAGCTTGTGCTAAGGCAGTTTGAGATAAAGACTGCAAACCTGCTGTCAGCTTACAGCAGTAAAGTCACTGCACAAACTGCTATTAGACCCAGTATGAAGAATGGGATTGATAAAGGACTGGGCTGTTAGCTGAGAAATTATCTTTCTTTCTGGCTATCAGCCTGAGGTAAAAGTCGTGGAAAAGTTTTTTGCTGTTACTCAGTTTTTGGACTTCAATTGCAGGAAAGTTATGAAGAAGAGAGGTAATCTTTATTTCTCGTTCTCTCTTCTTGCACACTGAGAGTCATTTGCAGAGCAAAAGAGAGATGTCACTACTTAGATCTTATAAAATAAAATATGAAGGACCACATAGCAGCACTTCAGGAAGACTTCATGAGCATTTTCCACTCCAAAGGCCCAGTTTTGCTCCTCCTCTGGGCACTGAACTCTTGATGACTTTTAAAGAGTATTTCAGTGAGAGAAACAAACTTCTTCCAAGAAGTTGAACAAATGACTTGCATCATGTCCTGATGTCACCAGAAATGTTAGTTCTTCCTGCCCCTTCTGCAATGGTCATATCCTGTTTTTTACCAGCATTTTCAGCTCCACATACATTTCTCTGAATATCCCATAGCACACCAGTTTCGGTCCCAACTCTGCCAGGCCCAGGGAAGCATTTTCTCTATCTGGCTCCTGTCTCAGGATGTTCTGTTGGGATGAGCACATAGAGCAAGTAGCCAAGAGAGTCTCTTCGTTGAGGGTGCTAATTTGTTTAGTCATTCATATTCACAAAATGTGAATTGTCATTTATTTGAGACATCTATCCCTCTGTCAAAGTTAATTGAAGCTGACTAGTGAGTCAGTTTGGATCAGTGGGTCCAAAATATTAAGAGGAAAAGAAAACTGATCAGCTGATGGCCTTCTGTGGGCCTAATTTCCTAAGAAATATAAACAAAATATGTGATACATACAGACAATCTATCCCCTTACTTTTTATAATGCAGTGTTCAAAAGAAACGCTTTAGGCTATAGCTATTTTATGTGCTTATGAAAGGATGGTGAAAAAATAATGTTCCACACTTTCACACATTTTTTTTGTCATTTGTATAGTTTCATTCTTCAGCTTTCAGATCCGAGTGCCGCTTTAGGGAACAAAACCAACTGCATAATGCTTATGCACAATCTGCTAAGAGGCACTGATTCTCTGTGCCCTTTTGTTCCTGACATAGGTATTTTAAACTTTCCCCCTCCTTTCCCACAATATTTGATAAGGAGAGAGAGCACTAACAAAAATCAGTATATCACAATTAGCAAACAAATTAGCACCTGAAGGTGTAAACAGAACATTAAAACTCAAAACTATCAGTTTAGAGACTGTAGATTCACACAGATGTCCTTAAGGTGGTTTGCAGACTTCTTTGACACCTTGGTTTAAAGGACATTGCACTTCATTTTTCCAGAAGGAGATACTGTAACAATACCTTAATGATGACTGTGAAAAACTATTCAGGAGCATTTCCCCGGACATTGCTGTGCCTCCGCTACTGCCCCTTCTCTCAGACTGTTTTAGAAGCCCTGACAACTCAGAATGAAATGTTTCCCCTTATTTGGTAAATGGTAACATTTTCCTAATAATAATTAATACAGAATTAACCTTTCATTTTTTCCCAGTTGTTTGATATAAATTGTTACAACCTCCGAGTGAAAATCTGCCTGACAGGGAAACTAGATTAAAACCCCATTTACCACCTAAGACTAATTAAAAGCCCATATTAGGGGTTTAGTACAGTTTCTTGGCTCTTGTGTGGACCACTGGATATGAATTTCATCAGAATATATATAGATACAACATTCCTCCTTTGTATCACCATCTGCTCACCACCTCTGACTCTCTAGCTGAGCTTCGGGGTCTGTACCAATGTCAGCGGAAGCTTTAAAATCTGCCATTAAAATAGCAACAACAGCAGAGATCTGCTGTTAAAATAATAGCAACAACATCCCTCTGTGGGATGCTAGGGAACACACAACTATGGACAGGCCTGATCCAGCATTGCTTTCTGGCCCTGGGAGCTTTTTTGAGGGGGAAAAAATAAGAAAAGAGAGAATGCACAGGCTGACTCCATTTGTGTATAGATAGATGGAAATGTGGAACTACTTTCTCCTATTGTCCTTCTAGCTGAACACTGGGGAGAGAGTGGAACAATGCATGGAAATGCCAAGGAAGGAACGTAAAGGGATGCTCAGCAGATGAATTCAATATAAACAAAGCTAAAACCACTGATAATGTTAATTTATATATTTTCCGAATTACTCTCCATGGAACTGTGAGTGAGCCAGCTTCTAAACATATTAATGTATAGAATGGGGGGCAGTTAATTACAGTTAATAGGAGCAGTCCTTATATTGGATAGCAGTGGGAATGAACTTACAGGTCATGTATGAAACACCCTGAAAGCACAAGTACAGTTGTGAACAAGAAAACAATCTGTGAAAATGAAAGTAGTAAATAAACATTGAGTGTCTGGCAATTTTAAGGGAAACCCATTGAACAATTTCATCTGTTTTGGTCCATTAATTGTTCTTCTTTCAAACGGTCAAGGTGGTCACTGATACAGAAGTCAAGACATATTCCTGGATATCATCTCAGCATGTGTACACATCAAATGAATTCACATAATATTCATCAGCACAACTTCTTAGCATTTTTTCATTTGTTAGACTAACAGAACTTTAGAGAAAGTGTCATTCCTGACACAAAAATAAGATTAGGGTGGCTAGTATGAAAGAAAAAGAAGATCAGAATGATCAATAATATGTCTTGAGAGGCTTTACTTTTCATATTTTGATGCTGCTTTGATGAAAAAATAGTCTGAAATGCAGCATAATGAACTGTTCTGAACAGAGACAAACTAAGGACTTTAAAAATTCCTTTTTTTCACAGAAGAATAATTTGGGACTAAGAAATCAAGCTGCCCATAACAAAAGGACAAATCCTCAAGATGGAAAGTACTTTTGGACAATTACTTATCTTGAAAAGTATTTGAGTGACCATTTGCAATGCATGTTAACTGCAAAATCAATGGGGAGTTTTAGTTTCTTGGAGTGGGATAGAACAATGGACATTTCTAGTGCAACAAAACCTATGAATCCTCATCCTTCACTAAAGCAACTTGTAGCCAATTTGCACATAAAAGTAGAAGATGATTGCTGATTTTGATGCACCTACTTGCTGAAGAGCTAGGCAGAAAAATAATTCTGTGTCTTGAGGTGCAATCACTGCAAAGTGTAACGCTCACTGGGGGAAGCATGAGCAATATAGTCTGGAGGACCAAGACTATCAAGAATCAGCAGTGTGTCTGTGTTGGCCATGTTATTGATAATTGATAACTCATCAGAACAGCTATTGCATGGTACAAATAGATGCAGTTTCATGGCGTAGGAAGAATACACACAATTAATGAGCAAAGAGCAACAAAATGGCAGAGGGATAAACAATCACTTAATCTTTCAACAATGGTGAAGCACAGTGGGAATACCATTTTGTATGCAAATCTATTTCTTCTTGTATCATGCAGGATCTTTTGCCTTGCTTCCCCTGTGCATTCAGAGAGTGTAACATCAGACGAAGGTGCGAACTGCTTGTGCCTCTGCTGTGAGAGAGTAAAAGGCTGCTGCATTTTGTTTCAATCTAAACTGTGCGAGTCTGTCAGCAAGACTATGTGGAAATGAGCAGGAGACCAAAACAGGAGGAGAAAATAAGAGATCTCCATGAGATAAGGGAACCCAATTTATTATTTTTAATGTCAGGCATATGGAAGAGACACGTATACCACAGTAGTAACAAGAAACAGTCTACCATTTAATAACTGCAGAAGATAGCATTTATTTTTATGGCAGGTCAAGAGCCCAATCCACAAAACAGATGAAACTTTGCTTTCATGAGCTCAGCAGGCCAAACCCATACCATGGAAGTCACGACTGCAGTTGGACTGGCCTTTGAAGTCAGTTGTATCTGCCTGTGCAGTATCAGGCACATGAAGCCCAAGAATATTATGGGGAAAATATCTTTTAAAAAATCACTATAAAGGGAAAGTAGCATGAAGACAAAATCCACATTCTTGTGGCTATAAATCAGTTCCAGTGACCTGAGTAAACTTTCCCTTGTTGATACTATGTGAGGCTGACCCAGGAAGAAAGAAGTATGAATACAGTAGCCTTTTGTGCAGAACAGCAGTGAGATAAGAATTATCTCTGTAATCTGAGATAAATTCCTTTTATTTTTGTTCAATAAAAGTAGGAATTGCACAGTGCGAACCATACAGAGGTCAGACTGCTCTGCATCTCTTCTGTGCGACTATGACTGTCCATCAGTAACCTACAAGAGCTTGAGACATGGGTTCAAGGCTTGAATCTGACCTCGCACATCCAGACCCTTTAACTTCCTTGGTCTGTTAAGGCACTGCAGGATCTCTCCTAGTCACATTGGGTTTTGAAGAGAAGCAAACTGGGATGAAAAGCACAGAAGTTTCCTGGCTAGAGACACCTTTTCTGTCAAATATGTACCTGCTTGACTAGGAAGTAAAAACAGTTTATTTGGGTACATCAACCCTTCTCCTTCTTGCTTATTCCTGGCTGCTTTCAGCTATTTTCTGTTCACTTGATTTCTTGCTATCCTTTCCCCAACTATCCAGCTTCTCTCTTTTGCTTCAGAATCCCCTTTCTATGTTTTTCTCTAGAAAACTCATAACCTAAGACTATCTTGCCTACAGGAACATTACTCTGGTAATTCTCCCCAGATGTTGTCTGGCACATGATCATTCCTAAGTTTTACCTTCCATTAAAGGAAAAAATAAAAAACCAAAACCAATTTTCTGTTTAGACAACTAAAAAACCCCGGTCCAAACGCATCTAGAACATGCAGAAATTGCAAACCAAGATATTCAAAATACACAAGAACCTTAACATGATGCAATTCACTTAATGGAAGAACTATGCCTGCTAACAAATGTAAAGAAAAGTGTATGTGAGTAATGTATGTGCTATATGTAAATAATCAATAATACTCATAAAAAATATGGTGGCTAGGCATTTGGGCTTACTACCTGCTAAATTTCTGCTTTCTGTGTGAGTAAAGAATAGAAACTGCATTTAAAACACATTTTCCTCTCTTGACTGATGTCTAAAAATGTGAACTGGTGGGCTTCTCCATCTGGTACCAAGGTGTCCCAGAATTAGCAGGCTGCATCTTTAAGGGGGAAAGGAGAGGGCGGTTCAGGCACGAGACTTGATATTTTCCAGGTTTGAACATTCCACACTTAGGGTCTCACAGCAAGAGGGATATCCTGCACCAAATGAACTGCATGCAAGGAGCAGGCAGTAGGCAGCCCAGCAGGTCCAAGGGGATATTGCTGTCTGCTACAAGGGCTAGGGCTATGGTCAAGTCCTCTCAGAATATTTCTGTCATTCTGGGCCCCTGGCACAACCCAGGATGACAGGAAAGGAGCGTGTAATTCAAGAGGTTCTCTGGTAGGAAAAATCACCACCAGCGAATATACACTGAACTGCTACTAAGATAGATGCATAGATAGAACTATCTTTTTATTTATGTTGTTTTTGAGCAAATCATGCCTGGAAGCTTATGTGTTCTCTCTCTCATTCCCTATGCTGATGTATCTATTTCTCCATTAAAATTACTTGTGTTTTAGAAGTTTTTCAATTTTTTTTGCATTCATCTACATCAGTTGCTCAAAAGTGCAAGAAGGTCACATGAGAACTCTTATATGATTCTTGTTGATTGCTTTTCCTGGTAGAAGAGAGGACTTCTTAATTTGGCACGAATTTTAAGATAATATTTGATATCTGCCTCTGAAAGGGTTAATTAAATGTATTACTGCTGTCATAATGTAAACAGAAATTTACATTGGATTAAGTGAAGAATTCTTTATTTTTAAGATTACTAAAATAGTAACATGAGAAAGATGAAGGGAAAAGAGTGATTCCTGTTTATTCTTATCCGAAGGCCATGTAAGGAGGTTGCTTTAATTTTTTGTTTTAGACCTTAATCTCTTTCTCATGCAGCACTCATTGCAGAAATTTTCTCACACCATTCTCATTCTGAATTAGTCTACAAATATGGCTTTGTCCTAAAGTATAAAGCATCCTTCAGCTGAGTTCTTTATTTCAGCTGAGCTCTGTAACAATGTGTTAGCCTTTCAGCCCCATAAGATTTCCCATTGTGGGAGGCCTTAATAGTATGGAACTGTTTGGTTTTGGCTCTGTCTGTTGCCAGATGAAATTAATGACAACAGATTTTTAAATCTTTAAAGTGCTATCTGGTACACATACAAGTATGTGGTGAAATAGGAAAACAATCTGAGGGAGTATATTCATTTTCACGTTTTTTTCTTTATCCCATCTGAGAAATCCCTGATCTTACTCCATTTCTTAAAGTTCCTGAGGACTTGGGACATACAGGTATTGCATTGAGACTTTAATCCACAGTAATTGTATATCTGAGCTTTTTTTTTTTTTAAATGCAGAAATGCAACACTTTCATTTTCTCTTGACTAATAATTTTACGTGTAGAAGCTGAATTGTATCTCCACTGCTTATAAGGCATCCTGTGCTGAATGTTTCACAGAGAGTTATTGCAGGTCCTGCCTCTGATCTGTCCCTCTGTTGCTTCATTTTGAGAATTCTGCTAATTTGTCACGGCCAAAATGAATGGCTTTCAGCTTCCAGCACGACTTTGTCAACTGTCTTCCCCTTGAAGATATTCAATTCACTAACAGATGAGCTGTGGGATCTTTATAAGATGTTAAGTACCAGTCCTTAACATATATTCAAAATCATATTTTTAGGGCCATGACTGTAAGTTCCTCTTACTTAATTATTTCTACATCCAGACATAAGAAGCCTAACACATATAACTTTCAATCTTTGCAATTATCTGGGGTTTATTTCTTTTGGAAGAGGAAGTACCTTTTCATTGCATGTGATATTGATAAATGGTCTAAGGACACTGTATTTGGTCATAAACCCATCTATTCCTGCTGCCTTATTTGCTTTCAGACTTTCTGTGATAGAACTCACTTCATCCTTTTAAGTGGGTTATCCAGGAATTTTCTGTACATATAAATAAATACATATATTTAAATTTTTGTATTGCTTCTGTGGGAAAGAAGTCTCTAAAGCAATTTAAAGGTTGTTGGGTTTTGAAGAATTGTTCTGCCATAAACAAAACCTTTTGGTCTCACATCACCCAGCATCTCTTCTCAATGTGTTGCCAGATGTCATTTGCTGTCCCTTTTGAAGAAACTGCCATATTACCCACTTTTTAAAAAGTCTGTCCACCATCTTTCCCTTACATAGTGTTTTGATTTACGCATTTTTAGGTTGGTTCTGTTTCACAGATTTACAGGAAATCCAGTCCCTCCAGTCCCTGTGGTTTTGTGCATATTTAAGCAAAACCTTTTAGCAACTTTCTGTTTATCTCAGACTGAAAGGGATTCACCAGGCTTTTTTTCACTGATTCTTGATTTTTTAAGGTTGAAAGCTTCACCGTTACCTTCATCATTTATCCTTGCCTTTCAAGCAACCCACCGAGGTTTCTTATACCAATGAGTTTACTGTGTTTTTTTTAGCTATAAAGATAAATTTAGATATAATTTCACTCTTTTGAAATTTGGTACAGGGAGTGAAGATACTGGATGATGACATCCGGAGAGATCCAAGTAACTGTATTTAGCAGGCTGCTAGTCCTAGGGAACACATCAGTGTCTGAATGTGTGTCACATGATTGACAACAGTCAGAGCATCCCCCAAGTTAAGAGCTTACCACCTTTTGAGCATTACTAGCATCTAACAAGGTGACTACCTTTAAATTACCTTCTTATCTGGAAATCCTGATCACTTTGCTCTATGAGGGACTGGATTCATGAACTGACTACAATTTTCTTTTCTGTTATAAATTTTATTTAAAAAAATCTTAAAAGAAAAAAGAAGGAAAAAAAAAAAAGAAAGTGAATTGAAAGAAGTTTGTCCCTGCATGGAACAACATGGAGTATACACTCTTTCAAGTTATCATTTTAGAAGTCTTTGATCAGAATATATCTGCAATCTTCAAACACCAATGTTTTAGGATGAAAAGGAGGTATTTGGCTAATAAAACTGCCACTCCTTCTCCTGGTGGCCTGATGAGCAGTGTGGTGTATATTCTCATATTGCATCTCAAGAAGCTTTCATTGTTGGTCTGCAAAGGAGCTTCGTGTAATAGCACAGTAGCATCATTAATTTTTTAAATTTTCTTTTAATTGCTTGTAAAACATGTTGACCTAAGTTGGTCAATCATTTAGCATTTAAAGGCATCATTTAAATTGTTTCATCTGTTCTGGTGTCTTTCCAGCTGTTGGTTTTCAAATGTTTAGGCTTGCAGATGGTTATTCTAGTCTTTTCAGCTGATACTTTCATAAACAATTCAATGCTGCCTGTTGCAATAGCAAGTATCCCTTTTTGTAGATAGAGGAGATGACAAAACTTCAAATAACTTTTCAGGCTTCTTACTACACTTAGTTTACTTTGTTGCTACCTGTGTTTCATATTATACCACTGTCCTAACATTCGTGGAGTTAACTTTAAGTCATTCTGAATTTCTCCTATCTTAAATAACTTATTAATGACCTTTTGGATGTCCAAGTTCTGATGTGCCCTGTGCCCTTTGGAGCACAAATACAACTTCAAGTGACCAGAAATTATTCCTTAACAGAAGGCACTGACCACTAAAGTAGAAGGCATTTGCCAAATGGAGGGAGATGCTGAGGGAGCAGGGAAGGGAGGACATAATTATTTTAGAAGCTCTGCTGACCTGACCAGGAGAGTTAATTGCTACCCTGCTTGACAGCCTACACACAGAGCAGCTGCTTGCCTGCCAGTCTGTGGAAATCATTCAAATCAAATGAAAGACAAGGTTTAAAATACTGCCTGAACCTGAGTGGTAATGTGCCCTGTTCAAGGTGGTGCCTCTGCATGTTGTGCACCCACTGCCAAGACGACCATGTCCACTAAGAGTTTTATTTCATACATATGGAGGGGGTCGCACCATCTGGGATAACTTGGCAGCACAGAAATCTTTGGGTGTCCCCAAAGCTTTTCCTCTCTTTGAAAGTCAAGGCAAGGAAGGCACCCTGCCTTGCTACAGAGATTTCTGCTGCCCAGACGGGGGAAGTGCTGCTTGTTATTAAGGCTCTTGAAACTGTGAGCAGTTGTGAAAGCATGTTTGAAAGCATGATATGCTCTGCAGTGATATCCTGAGCTCATAAGAGATTTTAAAGGGGTTTAAAGAGGAAATCAGACCTGATCAAGAAAGCTTGAAGATGGTAATTTAACAGGGGAACTCTATATAGTCTGAGGGTGTTGCTTTCCTGTGTATTGATTTTTCTGTGATTCTGAACTAAAAAAATGCATTGGGATATTAAAACCAGAACTTCTGGAGTATGGTTTGGATGAAATCATGAAGTGAGAGAATGTGGTAAATTTGCCCATGCAAAGCCCAGTGTAAGCTGTTCCTTAAAAAGTCACATCAAAGCCATAAACATTGCAAGATGTAAAGCACGATGAATGTGCACCTCTCTCTGTTCTTTCCATCTGGGCCTACAGAGGAGAGCTTGGGATAGGCTAGAACAATAAACACTTCAGACTGTATTAGAGAATAGGAAAGCAGTCTAATTCAGAATCTAATGCAAACATTAAATTACTCCTACAGACTTTGCTGCAAATTTACTGTCATATCCATCTATTCAAGAGATGTCTTTAGCACGGAAGTGAGTGCAGATGGTACTCCTGGTAATACCTCTCCTGTCAACAGAGGTCCTCTGGATTCATGCCACTGGCAGAGAAGATGGAAGGGCATTACAGAATTTGGTCCATTTGCATTGCAGAAAAAAGAAGTTTCTTTACCTCTCAGGTTTTTTCAGTTTTATTCCTGATTCGAATTGCGTCTGGTTTTGAAGCTCAGAGGAGCTGAGTAGGATAGGCAACTGATCACTCCTGTGATTTCTGCATCCTCTTTGTAGTGAAACCTAGTCAGATCTTTGGCTTTCTAGCTTTGATAGCAGCCTTTCCCAATAACAGCTTCTTTTTTTTTCTCCTCCCCCCCCCCGCCCCGGAAATAAAAGTATTTGTACTTTAATTTTGCAGAGAACTTTTTCCACTGGCAGCAGGATATGCTGTAAAGGAGTGCAGACTGAATATCCTTCTGATGGCTCCTACTGGCCTTTGTAGGATTTTCTTCATGTTATGCTGATTAGCATTTTACAGTTTTCTACTGATAAATGACATTAGCGACTTGTATTTTGTTTTGCAATGTAAAGTGATGTTCACCATTTCTATATTTGCAATCGCATCGTATTAGGGAAAATACACACATTAAACTTCTATTTTTTAATTTAAATATTAAAGGGTCAAAGCCTCACACAGAAAATGGGCTGTGAAAGTTCCTTAAAGTCATCATCATTATCCAAAGATGAAGTTTTTCCTTGTTCAATGCTTTAAAAAAGAGAGACTTCAATTAACACGAGGGCTAAAAGAGCTACTACCCCTGGATGAGATCACCTGAGGTGCCTGTAGCTTTAGGTATCCTTGTGTGGAGCAAGGAATAGTCTTTGGCCCTAACAACGTTCTTGGTTACTTTGATGAAAATCCATGGAGACCTACCTACCTTCTAATCATGATAAGTAACAGAAGTGTAGAGATTTGGAGTTTTAGGGACCAAAGAGACCATGAGATTGTGTCATTACCTTTCAATCTATCACAGATTGCAACGTCTTAGTCAACATTTTATTTGGTTGAGAAGTATCTTCTAGAAAGGCACACAGGCTTCATCTGAAAGTTTCAGAAGCTGCAGAATCCAGCACCACCTGCAGCAGGAGATACCACCCCACTGCTAAGAACATGTGTGTTCTCTCCCTCAGAAAAGGGCTCCAGCTTCCTGCATTGGTTCTTGTCATGCTTTCCTCCAGGAAATTAAAGAATTCTCTTATATTTCATGTTTTATACTGTAAGTATATTCCTGCATTGTAATAAACTCACCCTGTCTTCCTTTGGTATATGAAGCAGACAGAGCTCCTTACATCTTCCTCTATAACACATTTTTCTCAAAACCGGAAGTAATTTTGCTGTTTCTTTTCTCTATCCCATTGAACTTTTAAACATCCTTTAGAAAATATGTGCACAGGATTGTATTCAGTATTCCAGTAGTAGTAGCTCTACTTTAAATTTTTAAAATCTAGATTGAAACTATCTCCAATCCCATTCAATACTCCTCAGTTTAAACACCGTTTCTTGGTTTTTTTCCAGAGCATTACACTGGGAATTCATATGGTGTTCTTGTCACTGTGACACTCCATCCCTTTTCAGGCATGCCACTATTCAAAACACAATCCTCAGTTTGTAGGTTTGGCTCTCATTCCTTGTTCCTAAATACACAACTTTGCATTTGCCTGCTTTAGCATGCCCTGTTTAACAAGATTTATGTTCCATTGAAATGTGTGATATAGGTTTATTTTTATCTTTATTCTTTGGCTATTTTGTGAATGGGATCCCTTCCCAGCTTTTGCGTTTTTCTTGCCCAGAAGAAACATCAGGCTTGTCAGCAGAGCTCCTCTGTTCATCCCATTCACTTAATACTGACACTGTTCAAGTCTTCCAGTGTTCCCCTGCATTTCCGAGATACTTCAGACCATCACAGCAGGCCAGAGATCTCTTCAGCCAAGACTCAAAATCGTTATGCACAAGTGGTCTTGGCCTGCCAAGCTGAATATACTTACTCCTAGGGGACTGATCTGAATTTATGTAGCATCCTCCTCTGTTACCAATAAATATAAATTTTCTTCAGCATTCTTACATGGTGTTGTCTTACTTCTGAGACCTAGACATGAGTAATTGTTATTTTGTATTTATATTAATGTATCCGAGTGCATTGATCCTATTAATTCGGCATTCTTAGTTTTATAGGTTACAAGCTAATATTTATTACTGTTTTCTGATGAAGAATGTTGTGCCTGTAAATTCCCTGATACATTTCGTGCTTACTAATGCAGACTTCCTTGCTGGTTTTGGCTTGAGTCTTTCAGATAATTTAAAGCTCTAGCCAAAAGTGTTTTCTTTACCCCTTGCTTCCCACATGGTTTGTGTTCCTATGGACCCCTACTGTTTTCCTTCAAAACTGTATTGGGACATTGAAATTAGTAGTTTCTAAATATAAATACCCCCAGACTTTTAACCAGCCTTCGAGTCAGCCTTGAGAGCACAATTTGACCCTTAAACTGATAACCACAAAAAGTGTTAATCTTTTGCCCCCTCCCCACCCCCAGAAACTATTTTTATGAAAGCAATTATCTCTATGGAAGCACTCACACCTGCTATCAGGAAGCCTTGGTGCGTGCTAATGGTTTGCTGTAACTCTAGAATTGCAGCTGCTTTGGGACTGGGGCTTCTTGGTCCTTGCTGTCATTCATGCAGACATGGGGCTTTCACCATTTGGTCCTGTGACCTGAGGTTGGTGGCTACCAGGTCACCCCTGTTGTATGTCAGGGTGCTGCCTCCATCTGCAAGCTCTGGAGGAGATCCTGATGTTTGCTCCATTCACAGAACAAAACATCATTTCCATATGTTTGAATTCTTCCTGAGCCTGTTTTTCTCACCCACAACTGGGCATCAGACTTCTGCTACAACTGCATACATTTAAACATCTATGGAAGGGAACCATTTTTCTTCAGGTCAGTGTTAGAAAAAGAATGACAGGTGAAAGGAACAAGTAGCGGGAACAGTCACTTACAACCAACAATCACCTGAGGAATACATGTGAACTTCTGCTCAGTCCTCCACAAATAAAAAAATAAATAAAAATTTGGTCAACAGAAATTATTCTTTGCATACAAGACTCCAGAGCCTGCAAGACTGAAAAATTACAAGTACTCAGTGTAGATACAAAAGGTAAATACCAGAAAATGAATAGCAGACTAAAGGTGAATTTTTCCTTCTAGCAATTCAAAAATAGGGAGAAAAATTAAACAACAAAATGCCTGGTGCATGTAGCAGAGATCACAACAGAACTGAGGGCTCCAGATATGTTTGCTGTAAAAAACATAAAACAGGCATAAAACACAGAACAGAGATTTTAACCACAATGAAGTGGCTCAAAATGTTGGCACATGACTGTGTGAAATATTTTATTAGGTCAATAGTTACAGAGCACCATTATCTCTAATCCTAAAACAGAAATCTCAAAATTTCCCTCTTTTCCTGAAGACCTGTAGGTTAGAACAAGACCTGGACATTTTGCAGAGAGGTATTTCCATTCCACTCAGATTTGGTAGAAGTTAACACCAACTCAGGTTCATTTAAGGTTTCTCTCGGCTTGTCCCATGGGCGCACTGCTTTGGTGGGCAGACTCCAGCCATGTGAGTCCTTAACTGAGCCATGAGAAGAAGCTTGGGAAGATGCAGCAGTATCTTCTTTTTCCTGGAAGGCAAGAACTGGGGAAGGAGAAAATGAGGGGTACCAGAGCTTATCCTTAATTTTTTGGTTTGAACTGGACGTTGTGTCCATCCATGTGAATATATATTTGCACAAAACAATGAAATACAGGGAAACAAGTGAATTCTCTGAGATTGTTTCCTTAAAAAGCATTAGCTAATTTACACGAACATGCCAGGTACCTATTCTTTAGGGATTTCCACTTAAGTAGTTTATAGCATTTTAGAAAATCCACTTCAAATTACCAACTTCATTGGTTTAGTCTAGTTTTCCTGAGCATCTCTGTGTAGGTAGTGCCTTGAAGCATTCCTGTAAAAATAGTAAGTTTTAAAGCAGCGTGAATGTTTTCTTTTACATTTTCTTGAGACTGGCTTAAAGAAATAGGATAACTTAAGGCAAAGTGAAATAATTTACTTTTTACCTAGCTTGGAGAGTTCGCTGTAAGACTCAGTGCATTAGTAACATTGCTTAGTAACATTGCTTAAATAAGTCTTTCTATTAGAATCTTTCAAGAGCAACAACACCCAGGCAAGTTTCTGGTGATAAAAGGGGGACTAGTATAAGCAACATGGAAATCTACTAAGACTGCATGGAGCTGGAGGAAGGACGTTCAATGAGACATTCTGCACAAAGCAGAATGCATTTGGAAGTGAAGTTCATTATCTTTATACAGGAGGAGAGGCCTGAAGACCACTGTAATTGACATGTACAGAAGTTTTCATGAGGAAAAATACAGGTCACCATGGAAAGAAAAATTACATCATCATAAAAATAATGGAAAACTGGGGGTTGGGAAGATTGAAGTGCAAAACTACTTCTGCACAAGGGAAGGATCAGGAAGGCATAGTTCAGGTCACAGTGACTCTGTAGAAATGAATTACAGAGAGAAACCAAACCTGAACTGGAAAGGTTTTCTGTACTAACTATATAAGTGGCTGCTGGTGGCTCTAAATTGGAAGTCAGTTTTAGTTAATATGTTGCTAATTTTTCCTGCTCTTAAAATGTTTTTCATTTTCTGGTGTGCTGAAAATATCTTTGAATAGGACCTTATAAATATATGGACTTCAACCACAAACCATGCAGGCAGTGGTAGAAAGAATGTTGAAGAAAATTGCTTTTGGCCTGAGGGACACAGAAGACAATGAGAAGCTTCTTTAAAAACCAAACAAATTAATGAAAAACAATGCTAAAAAAATAATCTAGTTTGCATTTTGTTGTGGAGCTGAGCATAGGACCTGGTTATGGGTATCATCCCACACAGAAACCTGGCCAGCACCTTTTGCTATAGATTTGCTCTGTGCAGCAAATGATGTGTCAGTATTTTCTGTGGTATTGATGGGGAACAAGAAGTGTAAGTGAACAAACTACCACATACTGCTCTACAAGGGGAGAACAGCTTCACTTTATCAGCCTTCCAAGACAAAGTAATTAGTTGGAATCCTTCTGTTCTCTAGAAGACAAAAGAATCAAGGGAAAGCCTGACCATTGCATTAGAGCTAGGGAAAACAATGTCATGCTGGAAAAACCAGGAAACTAGAAGTTTATATCTGGGCTGAGCAGTATATTGCCTATATATGATTTTAAGAACAGAACACTTTTTTGTCAGTGTTCACAGAATAGTTATAATTGGTCTTTAATAGGAACAAATGCTATTTGGAATAACTACTGTGTAGAAACTAAATGTGTAGGGGCTTAAATCCAGACTTCAGCTCCTGGTCTGAGAAGCTGGGTCAAGTGGCAGGCAGGGAAGTGGACCAGGAGGAGTGGAGGAAAAGAAACACTGGGAACTACTTTCTCCACAGAGTGCCCACAGCCAAACAGTAGCTGAGCAGGCCCTGTGGGCAGCAGAGTCTCTGTTTATCCTCCTTGCCACCTTATCTGCTTTTCTACAGGGCCCCACACAGCTCCGGGTTGTGCAAGTCTCTGTCTGGGCTCCTCTGAACTGAGCAAGTGCAGTGATAATACTGGGTGGGGATTTTGGCCCATGAGTCATGAAACATGACATTCCTATTCACCAAGTTCTTTTGCTATTAGATTTTTCTCTCTGAATGCCTCTTATGGCATTGTTTCTTTTTGCTCATTTTCTGCTCTAATTTGCTCTTTCTATTTGGTAACATACCTCAAGCAGCACTTTGCCAGCCTGGCTAACAGTTGCTTTCTCTGTCTTCTGTATGGTCAAGGACTGCATCCAATACTTTGCGTCTTTTGCTGGTTTTTATCCAGGCATTCTCCAGCAATTTATAGAAGGTGAACTCCCCACCTTGCACATACTAGTCATCATACATAGTCCTGAGGCTTCTCTTTAGAGGTTGAAAATTTAAAAACAGTGGAAAAAAACCTTCTTAGAAACAACTTCCTCAAACAATAAATCAAGGCATACATTTTTCAAAACTGCCTGTGGGTGTTTTTGGAGGAAAAATGTAAATTACTCTGTGTGTGTATTTGATTTGCATGGTGTTTTATAGATGTCTTGGTGTTAGACTTAAAAAGCTGTTTTAATTGAATGCAATATTAAAAACTCTACACACAGAACACTGGTTAGACATTAAATCCTAATTTATGTCTGAATTGCCTTTGCATGTAGTTGAATGAACTGCAATGACAATGTATAGTGAGCACACTGTGCAATGCTCAGAATCCAGACCACAGGGTTTACCTCTGAAATTCTCCCACTTTCAAAAAGAAGGAAAAAAAATAAAAAATAAAAAAGAAGAGGTGAAGCTGTTGTTATGAATTTAAATGCTTGCTGTAAACTGTTCCATGCTCCTGCTTTGGAGTCCATAAGTGCAGCTCCTACAGACACTGCTCCAGCTGCAGGAATCTGCTCCGTGAAAGAGGAGGAGGAGAAGGCAAATGGCTGCTGGCCATTTTTGTTTTCTAACGTGCATGGGTTGAAGAAAGAAGAATCCCTCATGGGATTTGATTTAGATGGTTTTGGCAGCTGTAAATTACTCACAGCATGCTGCAGTTTGTGCTACGAGATATTTTCAGTTCCGTTGAAATCTCATGCTAAAAAAACCCCAGCCTCACTAAACCCGAACAAAAATAAGGCAGTGGGACAGAAGATTGCTGCAGATGACTTTCAGCTGGCTCATGCTCTTCTGCTCCATAGGAGGAGTTTTAAGGAGCTGGATTCATCACTTAGGGAATTTTGAAGAAACAACAGTGAATAACACTGAAATACTGTTTTTCACCCTTATTGGCTAAGAAAGAGCTTTTCTTTAGACTTTGCCTTACAGAAGGGTATACTTACAGATGGTATTGCTTGTTTGTCTTAAGATAATGCTACAGTACAGGTTTTTAGGGGAATTGAATTAGTACTTTCTAAAAGATTGTTTGCTTTTGTGGTTATGTCCTGACATTTAAGAATGGATCTTAGAGAGCAAAACTGTTACTTATAAATTCTACCTCCACAAATAAACAAACAAATAAACAAAAAACTGTGCTAAAATTAAAAATCTCTTGTATTCCTAGGAGCACTGTGTGTAAATACTTCTATTTTATGGAGGGCTGTTCTTAGAGAGAAGTGAGATTATTTTCCATTAAGAAAGGTGTTGTTGGAATTAGAAGAATAATGTCTGTTTCAGTGGAGAGGAACCTCTTGGAACTAGCTCAGCTTGAGTCTCAAGTCCTGGGCCAGCTTGCAAGGCTAGACTTCCCCACAAAATCAAGAGAAACAATTGAGAAATTGAAGGGCTTTGACCTAGAGATGATTGAGGAGTGGGGAACACAGGTGTCCTTGGTGACACTGAAGTTTTTTGGAGCAGTTGTGCTTTGTCAGGACATTTTACACTGCAACAGGCATGGGGCCATACAGTCTTCCCACACCAAATGGAGTCTGCAGCAGAGCAGGGCACCTGCAAAATCAGGTTATGGTGGAAAGGGAACAAGAGCTGCTCACCTTTCCTTCCATTGGCTGGATAATTCCAGCATCTGTTCTTATTGCACAGCTCTGCCAAGTATCTTGTTTTTGTGTTTCCTCAATCACTGCACATAGTACAGAGTAAATATTTTAGTAAGCAGAATATGCAAAACATTTCAGAAAAATATACAGACATTTTAATATTGACAATTTTGCAAATGTCACTACAAAAATATAGTAATCATCAAAATGAAACAGACAATTAGACATAGTTTCAGATATGAAACCATAATAACACCTCTTTGATATACTTCTACTTTTAATGGCATTTTTTGAAGAAAAACTATTTCATCAACAGGTTCTGACCAGCTTCAGTCATGGTTTCATTCTGTCATCACTTTCTCAAGTGGAGTAGAACACCAAAGAGTAAAAAAAAATTTGCTGGTGTGTTGTACTACTAAATCAGTGTTTATGACTGTCTAGTGCCCTTGCTGCCTTCCTTCTGTCAGTGGATCCTTTACTGCAGATACAAATACACACAGAATCACACACCCAACCCCATGGCTGGGCTGTGGGCAGCCAGCCAGCTTTAGATCTTGCTTCATGGCAAGACCTTTGTGTCATGGTCCATCTGCTCCCACCTCCACCTTCCTCTCTGTGCACTCCAAGGCAGGAGGAGAAGCACTGCAGCAGAATTGCTGGTTGATCCCTGCAGAGCTCTTCCTCAGGTAGAACAAAGAGCCAAAGAAGAAATTGCATATCACATATTTATCCCCTGGGGCCAGGGTAAGACTTCCAAAGCTAGTTTGGTACTGAGGGTTATGGTGGTTATGCAGTGTGAACAAGGTCATTGTGCTCCATAGTTCCATGGTTCAGCACTGAGGTGAAGGTGCATAGATATATAAAGATCATTTTAGGCATCCTGGATATGTCACAATCCCTGTTTTATGAAGGCTCCTAAATATTTCTGCTGCTGAGAGTCCCCATATGGTACAAGAGGACACCATGTGAGGAAGGGTCATAGTTGCCTTGTAGTCTGGTAAGACATCATGATTATAGTCTCATCAAGAAACTGATGTTAGAGAACTGTGAGACTCAGCCAAGCCTTCTGCTGGCAGGGCCTCAACCTCCTTTAATCGAGAGGCATTGGTGTGAGGAAACAGGGGAAAAAGAACATGGACTGCAATAAATTATGTAGTTAATATTCATTTTGTGTAAAGCATTTTGACCTGCCCTTTCTCTATCAAGGGAATTTTGAAGGCCGTGCATGCTGTTTTCTCCTGTTCCTCTGCTGGATTAACAGCTGCAAAAACTGGAGCAGATCAGCAGTTTTAAACCCTGGGTTCCTGTCTGTGTTTTCTGATATTGGAGGCCTCAGTTGGTAGGGAGAGAGAAGTCATACCTCTGGGGCCAAGTGTTATGACAGTGGTTATGTGATGTCATCTGTTGTCTTGCAGATTATCTTTGCATATTTTCCAAATCAATCCATAGTTGCTTCTATCTGAGTTTCCACAGGACAGTAAGGAAAGTCTTGGCTTTGGCTGTCTGTGTAAGTCCATTCCAAGGTCCTCTGCAAGAGCATTCTAACTTGATATGGCCATGCAAGAATACTTTCTCTAGTATATTACACTGCAGAGCTTGTTCTCCTTTGTTTTGCTGTCTGAGCTATACCTGTGCAGAAAGAGAGCACAATAGGGAACAATTAAAAATATCTGGTATCACTGTAAATGAGGAGAAATTCCATTTCAGTAGATAACGTAATTGTTGTAATTGAGGTGAGAACTGCAATTACTTTGTCCTGAATTAAAACCACACAGAGAAATATAGTTGGGTTAAGATTCAGTATTAGAGGAGTTTCATAGATTTCCTCCATAATCCAGAGTATGTGGCTTTGTGCCCACCTGCATGTGGTTGTCTGGTTCATGCAACGTGGGCATCTCACAGGTGTATAGAAGTTACACCTAGGGAGCACTGGGAAGGTGTTCAAGTCATTTAGTGTCCCAGACTAATTACTGAATTTCAATTGACTTGCATTTTCCATAATTTCTTTTCTTTTTATGTTTTTCCTTCATGTTTTTATGTCTTTCTAATGTTTTTTAATGTCTTCATTTTGTTGTGTTAATTGCTCTGTGCTTTTTTAAATCTATGCTGTTATAGATATTTACTGTCTTTTCTTCTCCTAATCTGTTCTCGTACTGATTTCTTCAGCTTTTTCCCATTCTCCTCCTGTGCGTTCTCCTCTTTCTTACTCCTGCAAACTACAGTGTTTCTGTTTCCTCTGAAAACATCTGGACTCAGGATGGTCTGAAGAGTTTTGAGGTGAATATGAGTCAACAGATCTTCTATGCAATCTTGCAGTCAAAGCCTTAATTTTAGTAAATACAAAGTATTGTAGCCTTCCCTGTGACAGGAGAGGTGGCTCCTGAGTGTTTTTTTTTAGCTTCCAAGCCACATAGGAAATTCTTGAGATTGTTTTCAGTGATTTAATTTCTTAGTAAGTCTGCAGTCATGGAATTATTTTGTGTATGTGTGGGCAGATTTTCTCTTTTTGCTTTATTTTTCCCCTGTTCCTTTATTTCATCAACTCTTTGGTTTTTATTTTCTTTTCCTCTTTCTTAAATTAGTTCTCTCCCCATAACCTCACCGCTTCATCTATTTCCATCCACTCTGTCCTTCTAAGTCCTTTTCATCTTGCTCCTTCTACTCTTTTTCTCTTTGTTTTCTTCTTACTCTTACTGTCCCTAACAGACTTTATTTGCTCCATTTGAAAGTACTGGGAGCAGAGAGCCCTATGCCTCCAAGAAACAGGTTTTATGACATTAAAAATTAAAATTTGGAGTGTTTGGCATAGGAGGCCTGAACATTAACTTTCCTGAGAGAGTGACTGATTTGAACCTAAAATTCACCTGTGTTTGTTCTGTAATGTTCCCTGCTGGATGCTCTGACTTTAGGAGCAGAGTAAGGAAACTGCCTGTTGTGTCTGGTTTTTCTGCTAAGCACTCAGGTTGTACAGCCTTAGAAAGCACCAGTGGCTGCCACTTGGCAAGGAAATAGCGAAGAGCGTGAAGAGATAGAGGCTGGGAAAAGGGGTTTGCTGACCAGGCTCCTCCTGTCATGTCAGCTACTTTCATGTCCCTACTTTCCCTTGGAGCCTGACTTCATCATTCCACACCCTGTGCAGGACGTCCTTTCTCAGTGAAATGCATGGGTGCAAAAACTGTTGAACTGGTGCAAGCATTAACAAGGTGAAATTGTTTTAAGACTGTGTGGTGCCCCTATCTGCTGTGAAGCTGATAGTGGTGCTGGGAGCAATAATTTGAGATGGTGTGTGCAAGTCCTCAGGCATTGTCAGTGAGCCTGACTTCTTGGGTGAGGGCTTTATGTTTGTACAGGAAGGAATCATGGCCAGTGGAGAATGTTATTGGATTTATTGCTGCTTTTGCAACTGTGAATTAATCACAGCCTCTATGAGGGAATGGCTCAGGTTTGAGCAATTCTCATAAATGGGATTCAGCTTGGTCTTTCCCAGGATGCATTTAGCATGGCTGAGCACGGGCACAGGGAAATATTCCTGGCAGGGGCTTGAGGACATTGTATGGAAGTAGATGTGGGCATCTTTGCTCTTTCACAAGTGTAACCCTTGTGCAACCCCCATAAAACCAACCTTTGTCTAAAATGAGAGAGAAATACCTTGAGCTCATGGAAGAAACTGGAATATAATAGTTTTCTGTCAGAAATTCTGCATAGAATTGCTTTAAATTGTATGCAGACAATAAAGGATTTATTGGGATATTGGGGTCTGTACTAAAACAGTCTGTGCTACCACAGAGGCTTTTGCTTTCTGGTGGCTTGTACCATCAAGGCAACCATGCTGCCTTATAAAGTTTAAAAGCCCTGTTCATTCTTAGAGGTACCGTGCTGGCCTATGTGACTGACTTCTATGAACTGTGATACCCTTTTTTCTCAAGAGCTGTACCTTTCTGGCAGATCCTTTTGAGTGCTTTTCAAACCTTTGAAATAAAAAGTTGAGGAGTATTTAACTACATAAATAAATGGGGGGAAATCACATGCAGTAAATCACTGGGAGTGCATTACCAGTCTAAGGATTGTGAAAGAAATAAAGTGTGAAATAGCAATGATACTGTAAAAGAGATATAATAAAATGTAAAAAAGCAGCAAGTCAGCTGCTAAGCATCATGAAGGCTGCTTTGCTTCTCTCCAGCATCTCAGTATAACAGTTAAACAAACGTTTTATAGCCTGAAGTACACATACTCCAGTTCCTTTGATGCTGTGTGCTGTGCCACTCTCGCTCTGAGGGTGAAAGAGTAGCACACAGTCCTTGCGCCGACAGTCTGCAGGATTCACTTAGTGGGTCAGTGTGTGGGGGTGGGATAGAAGCACTATTCACTCTCTGTACATTTGCATTGGTCAGAGTTTCCACTTAGCTCCCCACCAGTTCCTAAGCTTCTCTGCCCAGTCCTGTTCACAGCAAGAGTGAGGGAACCACAAAGTAATGCTGAAGGCTATGGAGCATCTCCTGACTTAACTGAGGCAAAACTGGGAAGTTATTCTTTTCTCCTAAATACGTTGCCTCCTGCAAGCAAATACTGTTTTTTGAGCATTATAAGAATGTCATAGGAAATCAGGCCTTAAAAGCAAAAAATATATGGAAAAGTTCTCAAGGGGAGTCTCAGCTTTGCCCCCTGGTGCCTGTGCATTGCAGTGTGACCCCAGTGCCATCAGACTTCCTTCGTCAGGTAATGAGAAACAGGGGGTATACCTTTTGCAGCTCATTTCCTTCACTCACAGCTGCTGGTGTGCATATGCATTCATGGAAATTGTGCTTAAACTAGACTTTTTATGTAGTCTAAACCTTTTACCTAAACTCCTAGACTATAGGAGTTTAATTAGAGGGATATGGTTATGCCGGGACATTTCCCCATTAGATGACATTGATTAGTGGTGGTACAGTAACTGTTCCCAGGACTTTCAAATGGTCTGGTGGGGACAAGTCTGAGGGAAGGGTTGAAGGGAGAAGAATAGCCTGCCTGTGTAAATGTTTCCTCCTGTGTTTGAAAGGTGCCATAGGAAAAGTCAAAGAGATGCTCAGTGAGGTCTGTAGCACTCTGGAAATAGCTGCTGGTGCTGAGAGCCTTTCAATACCTTCAGTGGGTATGGAGGGACCCAAGAAAGGTTGATCAGGTTCTTGAAAGGAGATTTTAATATTTTGTATGATGTGCTACAAAAAGGCAGAGAGGTCAGGTGGGATCATTGGGACCCAAAGGAAAGTGTATCCTTGCAGTGGTGTTTTACACAAATGTAACTGTGCTGAGATTATGTTAGTTTCCAGAAAAAAAGATTTTGTAGTGAACATATTGGTACTGATAGATCTTATAATTGCCGGTGCTGAAAAATCTTACGGATTATGGCTGAGTCCATGAGTGATGGCACTAATGCCTCTGTGATAACATGTTTAAGAAGGGAAAAAATCATTGAGCAGAAATAATTGTGGCCAGAGAGGAGCAGAGTGAGAACATGTCTGAGAAACTTCCCAGCAGATACTAAGATCAGTGAAGAAGGAGGCGGAGAAGGTGCTTCAGGTGCTGAAGCAGAGATTACCCTGCAGCCCCGAAGACCACAGTGACACTGGCTGTCCCACTGCAGCTCATGGAGGTCCACAGGGGAGCAGAGATCAACCTACAGTCCATGGAGGACCCCACGACAGAGCAGGTGGATGCCTGAAAGAAGGCCATAACCTTGTGGGAAGCCCTGGCAGGACCTGTAGGTCTGTTGAGAAAGAATCCCATGCTGGAACAGGTTTATTGGCAGGACTTGTGACCCTACAGGATACCTACGCTGAACAGTCTGTTCCTGAAGGACTGCACCCTGTGCAAGGGGACACATGCTGGAACCATTTGTGAAGAACTGCAGCCCATGAGAAGGACTCATGTTGGAGAAGTTCATGAAGGACTGTCTCCCATAGGAGGGAACCCCATGATAGAGCCAGGGAAGGACTCCTCTCCCTCAGGAGGAAGCATGTGATGCTCTGACCATAACCTCCATTCCCATCTCCCTGCACTGCTGACAACACTTGCTGTTGTACAGGGGTTATGTGCAGGGTAGCAAGGGAACAACAGGATGCCACATCTGGAGGTGCAGCAAACCTGGCTGGTGGCAGGAAGCATGTGCTGGAGCATGTGCCCTGTGCTACGTACAGGAGGGAACCATGATCTTCCCTGGGATGAGGTGGTATTGCTCTTTGTCACAGCTTTTCCAGAAGGAGGGGTTTGCTGTGGCTCAGGTTGCAGTCCATAGGACAGCACGTGCCTCCTGGTTGTGCTGTGGAATGCAAATCACTCTGCCACTTGTCCCTCCAGAGAGTGCTCAATGACCTCTTGCTGCTCAAAATACAAGGGACTCAAGAAGTACAAGTTTTGGGGGAGTGAGGCTGGATGAGAGGTGGGGTGGGATGAAAGTGGCAGGGACACCATAGGTTGACACAGCAATATCTTGCACAGGACACTTGGTCTGTCCTCTCTGAGGGCTTCCCTGCACAGCAAGTTCTTACAGAATATTTGTTTGATTGCTGATCAGTGTAAGGTATTCTTTATTCCAGAAAAAATCCAGGAAGTCATGCTTGCTATCTAGGCAACCCTGTAAGTACACATGGAGATGCCTTCCTGGATTTAGAAACACCACAGTTATTACACAAGGCATGTCTCATGGGTGTGACCTTCTCTGTTCCTTCCACTCAGTAACAGTGGAATTGGTTATTCTCTAGCTGTGTCTTCCTTGCAAGAAAGGCACATGTTTTAGAGTAAAATACATAACAGTAAGTTTGCTGTCTTTCTGTGAAATATTCAATATAATGAGCTTGTGAGGGGCTTGCCCAGGTTGCAGAGAAAGTTAGAGAGAGTTAGGGGATGTAGCAGATTCGATGTTGGATTTACTTTACTGCTTTCTGGGAAAAACTCATTGCTTCTACTTTTCAGTGAGGCTGACAAAGTTCATTAGTTTACATTTCTGTAAATATCCTGACTTCTTTTAGCAGCAGAAAGGTAACTAAGGCTGCAAAACTGGCATTTGCAAAGACATCTTGAGACTCAGCCATGGAAATAGCTGTTTAATTTCAGCCAGCCACTTATTTTTCAATAATTTATTTTATTTTGTTTTGTTTTGTGTTTCTCTATGCCTTAGTGGAACTGGACTGCAACTGTACTGTGCTGTTAGTAAGGAGTGTTGTGAGGCATCCTGTCTGCTCAGAGAAAGCCTTTTCAGTACTAGTTTCTTTACCCCTAAATGCTATAAAATTTAAGTAAAACCCAGAGTCCTGGGAGTAAAAAAACAACCAGACTCCCAGTCAGGATTCTGTGTGTTTTATACAACCAAGAGTGTCCTCTTGAAGCAACCCTACATTTCCCTATTATGTTAATGTTTTTCTGAATCATGAAATGTAATTTATGAAGAAAGCTGCTGAGATGGGTTAACAGGTCCCTGCTTACCTGATGCACTCAGGAGGAAATGAGTTAATCTGCTAAAGCAGATCAGACCCGCAGCTGGCAGTAGCAAGCAATCTGATATGAGCTGTGGAAAGGGAGGGAAAGAATTGTGTGGCATTGAGAACTTAGCCTGACTCACTGTCATTCTTTCTGCTGGTGTGTTTTGTGAGAAGGTGTAAGGTTGTAGTGCTTCCTGGACTGTCCTCTCTTACAGCATTTGATACAAAGACACCAATTGCAAGAAGCTGTCTTAATCCCCAGCCTCTTCCTTCTTCTTTCTTACTCTGTGTATTTGTTTAACTTCTGTTTTAGCCTTGTCCTTTCCCTCCCTCTCCTTCTCTGCCTTCCATAACACATCTCACTGAAGAGCAGTCCAGCTGCTTCTCAGACCCTGCAGGGCTCCGGGCTGGAAGGGGTGGGTCACAGCTTCACTTTGAAGAATCGCTGTGGGGCTTCAAAACTGTACTGGGAGAGGAAATTGCTGCCTCCTCCTGTAGCCACACGGTCAAGCTTAGCAGCATCAGAGACAAGCCCAGGCTGCTTTTCACATCACATTTTACCACACAAGAAGAAGGTGATAGAAGTATGATTGAAGGGTGAGGGGAGAGAGGGGGAGGAAAGTGTGTTCTTTTGAATCTTTTTCTTCTCCTCTTGTCCCCCACGAGAGCTGGTGAGTCCCTGATTAGTTCAGTGCTTCTGTCCAACCACCTCAAGCTGTAGGATGGGAAGAGCTGAAAGGAAGTTTTGAGCCACAGATGGCAGCATTTCAGCAGTTAGGAGGGCATGGGAGGATACACAAGAGCACCAGAGATAATAAATTAAGTGATGAAATACTATGTTTGGAGGCATAACAAGGGGTGTGCTTTGGCTGCTTGTGCACTTCTACCCCACTCTCAACGAAACCCCAGTGACAGATTAAACTCTGTTTTTCCTCTTGAACTGAGCAGTAAGATAAATCTACAGCAGTGTCTGGGAAGGATGTGAGGAATCATACAGGTATCAGAAAAGTCACACCCTTTTTCATTAAGACATTTTGTGTGGAATATGCTAAATGATAACAAGTACCAGTAAGACTGGCAGGCACTAAGTTCTTGGTGTGTTGATGCCCATGGGGATCTTTCCATCTCTGGGCTCTACTTTGAAAGATTTTTCCTTTCCATTCTGTGCATTTTCTGCAGTGGCACATCATCAGCTTTCTCTGTGCTACAAGTTGTTTGTTACAGAAACCCCTAAGTGTGGTACGAATGTCTCAGTGTGTGAGTTCTAATGCTGGAGGGCAGAGTGATTTTGAACAGGGCTTTTTGGGAGACATGGAGACTGCAAAGTCAGTGTGCTGTCTGCATATCTGTTGATATTACTTTAAATTCACATCACAAAGGCTAAAGTAGAAGTCAATGGTGATGTCAATTCTTGTTCTTTATTTCAAAAAAAATATGGAATATTTACATTCTTACTTGTAGATGTGACTGAAAATTTTGAGAGTTTTGCAGATTTCCTTTCCATATGAAAATGTTCAACCTCATTTTCTAACAAGAAATTCCAAAGTAATTCAGTAGAATGCATCATATTTCTTCTTCTCATCTGCAGTAAGATGCAGCAAGCCATTCTTTCCACTGTCAAAAAGCTTCATTTTTTAGAGCAAAGATGGTTGGAAACAAACCCTCAATAAACTCAAAATGTGCATATAATTTTCCAAGTGTAGTACATGTTTTTAAAGGTCTTAAAAGAATGAGTTATGAAATAGTTTAGCTCTGCATGGTTGAAAATGTGTGGGTATTCATACACAGAAAATTACTAGCCCTGTTTTGGACATCCCTAAAGGATGCTATCTGAGGTCACAGAAGCCAACCAGTTTTTGAGGGCACCACTGTTGCATTGACATCACCAGCGGGGGAATCAGGCAAACCTGAGACCTTTGCAACTTCAATGCTTCCAGGCTATATACTTTCCAGAATATTTTGCTGTCAGGTAGAGTTTGCTGATAACATCACATTGGGGCAGTCCGTTGTTTCCAGTGTGCTGAACTGAGAGTCAGGCAGGCACAAGCATTCTGAATTAAAGTATTTCTTGTAAAATACCAAACACAAATGATTGGAAGTTTTTGCCCATATTCTCTTTGAATTTATCATTTGGATTAGATGTGGATGAGATAAACTAAGGAAAACAGACTGGAAATTTCCAACATCCAGAAATGATTTACACAAGGATGAATTTTAGTGTTAAGCAGTGAGATGATTTTAAGTTAACATATTTCTGGATATGATTCTTCATTTCCTTTTATCAGATTTATTCTGGCATGTCTTCTAACAAGAAAGTGAAAAAGTGAGCCTCGTAGCAGGTAAGGACATGTAGGCACACATACAGGTGTGACTGAGAAATAGAGGAGTGTATATCTGTGTGCACTTTGTGTGCTACACCTGTGAAGTGTTTATGTCAAGAGCCATTCATGCCCTGCTATTCAGAAGGACTAAATATGTGCTTTTAGAGTAAGTGCAAGTGATTGGTTGTATTTCCCCATGTGTGACGGTAAATACCACATTAAAAGCACATACTTCTTTCTGTGAAGTGAAAAAGGTTATGCACCTCTTCAGTGGTTGTATAGATGAAGTGTTTGTGAGTTTTGCAAAGATGAATGAAGTTCGTGGAGTTATTACAGTTAGCTTGTGATTGCCAGATGTTGGAATATGTGTGTGAATGCATACTGGTGCATCTGTTGTTTGGATAATAGGATATACACATGTGGGACAACTGTGGAGCGTAGGTGTTATCACACTTGGGACCAGAGCTTCAGCAGGCGTAAATCAGGGTGGCTCAGTGGAGGGCAACAAAGTCCAGCAGCATGCACTTCCTGGAATCAGAGGGTGTGACTGCATGGAGGGACTCTGGCGTGTGCGATTGCGGTTGGCAGAGCGTGTCAGGATGTGACTTTGGGAGCTTCAGCTGAAGACAGTTACTGAAAGAAAAGAGATAAAGCCAAGCCACAAATACACTTCTAAGGAGCATGGATGTTAAGGGAAAAGGAAAGAATATATGCACTGAGATGGATCCTTCAGGCTGAGTCACCAGTTTTATGCTGCTTTTCCTCTGTGGGAATACATGGGAGCTGGGGATTTTAGGATATATTCTGGGGAAAATTCCATTTATGGCTTGGCATGTGTGTGTGACGTTTCAGATTTCAAATTAAATTGTCTTTATGTGAAATAATTGCCTTTCGTAACACAGGCTTGATTGAAGTTCCCAACACATTTGTCCTGGTCCATGCACCATTCTCTTGTAATGCAGCACTGTAACCTATTTAGTCTCTCATGGTTCTGATGCCCACGAACTCATACCAACTCTGTCTCCCATTTTGTTACTTTTAAAAATATTTTTTTTTATGTTCCTGGCTTGGTCTTGAAACACTAGAAGCTAAAAAAGACTAGCACAGTGCTCAGGTGCTTCTGGAGAATCTTTTCTCTCAACCCTACCTGCATGGGTATGTAGTCAGAGGCAGGAAAATGGGCTTGTTTGAATGCAAGTCAGTTTTATGTGAAGCAAATAAAGGCAAAAATATGTTTATCACTTGTGAAAAATACCCCAGGCTCACTGTTTAGTAAAAACATCTGGTCACTCTGCAGAGGTGATCAAAACAGCAAACAGAACATTAGGTTGCAAGAAATTCCCCATGGAAAGTACCATTGAAAATGCTATCATTTCTACTGTGTGAGCCAGTGGCAGATCACTGATTAAAAATGCAAATACATTGTTAGGAATTCAATCCCATACATATATTTGTATGTTTTTGTGTGTGTGCATTCATGCATGTAATAAAAATTGCACAGATTCAGCAAGCAAGCAATTAAAGTGTTTAGAGTCAAGGAGAAGCTTTGTTATGAATAAAATCTGAAAGGATTTGGATTACAGTCAAGAGGTTTGGATAGAGGGCAACCAAAACTGTGTGAGGGCAGATAGTCTTCCAAAGCCTGGCTCAGAAAGGGGTGTGGGAGGTCTGAAAGACAGTTTGGCTAATGTAGTGTGTGGATGAAAAAAACCTACTCTCTAATGATTTGTTGAACTGTTACAAACCCAAACATCAGTTCAACAGGACTAGACTGATGATTACTGTTTTCCCAAAAGAAAATAGTAGATTGTGAATGAAATGAGCAATTTAAACTTGAAACTTCATCTTAATGGAGCTCCATTTTTTTTTTGTGAAACCATTCCCATGGAAATCTTCTAATGATTTCCTTTTGAAATAGTTGCACTTAGAAAGGAAATACTTAGAGTGGTATTTATGCTGTTATGACACTGCAGCAAATGGACACTCATAGTATAAAGGCAATACATTTTAGAGTGAAAAAGTACTCTTTCTCTTCTTGTGTGCACAGTTCATTGGTGGAACTCACTTCTGTGTGACAGCAGTGCCAAGAAAACAGAAGGACTCGGGAAAGGGTTGGATGCTGTCTGGCTCTCTAACACTGCTGTCATGATAATGACCATGGTATAGGGAAACAAATATGTCTCCCTGTGCTGTGTAGGTCACCAAATATCAGCTTGCAAATATTTAAAATGTTAAGCTTCGTTTGTTTGAGCTGTATTTATGCCTACAAAAAGGTCAATACTTTCTGGACTTTTCAGTAATTTTAAATTTCTCAGTGATTTCACATTGGTCTCAGAGAGAATAGACACCTCTGCAGCATTAATCTTGTGTTATGTTTTCCTTTTTTTAATGAATGATTTTTTTTTCCTGTCTGACAGAGAGCAGTCCAAGCCACAGAATCCAGAAACAGAGTCTCTGTCCCAGAGTTGGTGCCCATTTCCATCAGGGAAGGGCCTGCCACAGAGCTGGGATTTAGTTTCAAACTCCTGCACAATTTGTGGTTATTTAGAGACAACATTTTGGTTTGGTTTGGTCTCTAAATATTTGTTGTATGGTTTTATTTATAAGAATAATGACTCTGTTTACAGGCTACAGCATATAATGTATCTAAAGCCTGGTGTCTTATTTTTTTTAGCTGTCTCTAAATTTCAAGAGCATTTCCACTCTTTAATATTACACAAACTCTTGGACATTGGCCAGACAAATTCTTTGTAGTCTGTACAGTTCAGGATCTTGGCCAGATTAAAGTTGTCATCAATTTCACCTCCTCCTTTTATAACAACATCCCACTTTCTCCCTGGTACTTCTCATGTTTTTAAAGGTTGCTGTTCTCTGTGTTCTTCTGAATTTTTTTAAATATTATGCTCCTTTATTTTTTCTCCTGATTTAACCAAATCTTGTTTTTCTGCATGCTCTTTTTAGGGCCTGTAAGTATGGATTTTCTAAATATTTGCTACTGAGCAGTCTTCTTGTGAAGCTGTACTGGTAATTCCTTATCCTAAATCAATTTTGACTGACAGCTGCAGAGAATCTCCTCAGGGAATTTTAGGAATTTGTTGATTTCTTCTGCACTGAACTTTCAAATTGAGTTTTCTTCAAAGCTAGTCTGACATACTGAAGACCCAAGTTATTTTTGGTTTCCAGAGGACAATAATACAACATCGAACTCTGAGTCCAAGTTTTGCTACTCCAGTGGATTTTATTCTCTTGAAATATGATTGACAGAAGCCTCTGCTGGGAAAAATAATGCTTATAGGATACTTTTAAACAATAAGATACCACTATCTGTAGACAGGAAAGTTTGTAGGACGGGTTTTTTGTTGACATCCATTTGATGGTGTATTTTCGGTTTTGATAGTTGAAAGCACAGATTGATAACTTGCTGGCAGTTTTCCTGTGTCTACAGAGAAATCCTATGCTGTGACACTACTCAGAGCTCTTGTTTAAACTTCCGTAAAGAGAATTTCCCAAGGATGAGTTCAGAGCCCAGCAGTCCATTTTCAGCTGATGCAGCTCAGGACTGGAGATGGTCTCTAGAATGTCTGATCCTAAACTCTATGTTGACATAACATGTAAGGCTTCTTTTTCTTGGCATTCTTAAAAAATTACAATAGATTGTGAGATAAAAACCCACCTTAAACTGTGGCTGATGTTCTTTCTTCTGGCTGGAGCAGAAGTTAACTTTTAAGGGCAAACCCCCAGGGTTAAGTACACTAGTAAATGCCAGCTGCTTTGTACTTCTCTGCCAATACTGGGAAGCCATAAACCCAATTTAACTTGCTGGTTAAACCAGGTTTACAGCTGTTTTGCATCTCTGTAGAGGAGCAGAGCAGCTGGAGCATACCAGTGAATCAGAGCAATTTTTTCTTTGCTGGATCTTGTGCCTCTCTGTTGAGTCTTACATAGAATAAGGCAGTATAAGAGTATGTCAGTTTTAGGCAGTGCACAGTCAAGTCGATGTGAGACTTGCATTGTGACCCAAAGCTCTAAAACACTGTGGGGATTTTTTTGTCTTTCTGTTTGTTTTTATCTTTTCCTACTAGTTGTGTTTGCCATGGGGATACAGATGTGTAATAACTCTACTGTCCTTATACTCAGTTTTGGTAAGGGTGGCCTTTTTTTAATGTATCTTACTTGCTTTGTTGGCTTTGTTGGTCTCCTTGTAAGACTATATTCAGGAGAGTGAAGAAGCCTTAGAGGTTAAAGCACCAGAGCAATTCTTCTCTTCAGAATCAGCTTGTCTCCTATTGATTTCACTTGTGATTGTTATCAGGTCTCTTTTGTCTACGCCACATTTCCCCATCTTTACAACATCTTCTAGTTTTGTCTTTTTGAGTCTTGCTGATGTTAATGCCATTTTGTCTTGGTATGGTTTCAACAAAAAGGTCTTAGGCTGGAAATTATTTACATGAATGCTTCTTTTGGCTGCCTGAGAGTGCAATACAGCAGGAGTATAGATGAAGTTTTTGGTTCAGAAAAGCTTGTACTGTCTCTGTATCAGTAAACCTTGATATTGGTTGCAACTTGTAGTCATGAATGTAATATAATAAATATTGGGAATAGATTAGATGATCTTTTAAAGGTCTCTTTGAGCCCCAATCATTCCATGTCTCTATTATCAGTAGTAAACAGGTTATATATTCTAGTTGTATGTAGTTGATAATAGGCCTAGTGCTGGAAGAAGGGATGATTACTGTAGCAGGGTATGTGAGTGAATGGAAAAGTTCAGGGGATAAAATAATACATAAGAACACCTGCAGAACTATTTTTGTGTTATTTGTTGTGTGTAGTAGGTCCATATGGTTACAATCACCAAGTGTTTAGAAACCTTTGCCTACAGCAAGAGCAATTGCTGGATCAGCCATGCAAAATATACCATATAATTTGAATGGCTCTGTTGAACTCCAGTCTGCTTCACCTCTGCCACTCCTGCTGTCTTTGCCACTGCCAGACTTCTCATGGATTTTTGAAGTTACGGAAATTTTGGTTTAGCTTGTGCCCAAGTATCAGTTATCAGGAGAAAACTGTTGTGTCCCTGAAGTAGTTGCAGCAGCAGCTGCCACAACACTGTCAGTTGAATCTCAACTCTTCCAAACTGTTTGGACTCAGTGAGATTCTGTTCTTTCACTTTCATAGGGGTGTGACACTTTGTATCAAGATTTCAGTATGGTCACACTTCTATGTGCATGATTTTTATGCTGCTGATTTTGTGGGGTGGCAGAAAGCCAGCTTGAAAATTAGAAATCTGAAAAAACCCACAAGATTTGTCTGCAACCAGCAGCAAAAGCCAGGTGTCAGCTCTGCTAATTTCAGCTGAGTCATAAGAAAAAAAACCAACTCCAAAGTCCTCCAAACTTTCTTAGCCCTTACATGTCCAGGATTTTGTACTTTCTTCGTAGTCTGCTGGTCCAGCAAATCAACTGCAGGGGAGAGGGAAGGACCACCTGTTGCACTAATGTTCACAAACCTTGCAAACAAAAATAAACAGTAAAAACCCAAACCCTTAACAGCTTGTAACAGCTGCCACATTCCATCCAAGAGAAATCTTTATGCTAATGGAATCTGACAGGATCTACATTAGATAACTACATCTATACAGAAAAAAAAAAAAAAAAAGAAAAAATAATGAGAGGAAGAGAATAAGTCTGTTTGGCTCCTCTGGGTAGGTTGTATTTTATGTATATAAGGTTTTTGTCATTGTTCTCACTCCTGTAGTTTACATTCTTTGATAGTTTGGAGTAAAACATTTGTTGAGTGCATGAGCTGCATGATATGACAACGGACTAAAGTGAGCTCTTTTTCTTCTATTGGTTAATTAAGGGGAGCAGTATCCCTGCTGTGCTCCAGCTGCAGCAAAAATTCTGCTGAAGATTCATGTATGAAATTGCTTAGAAAATTAATGTCTTAATATTTCACATAGCAGTTTGTCTCTTGTACCAGACTGATGAAAACCCAGGGAATTTACACAAGGAACACTAGTCCATTGAGTCATAGAAAGAAGTCAGGCAGTAGCACATCACTGTTCCATGTAAGAGGGCTCAGGTCCCAGGACACACAGTATTGGTGCAGGAAACTGGTTGGGGTTGTTGTCTTATGCTGACTTCAGAGTCACCATACTTGTGAGGATGATGTTTTACTTCCTATCGGCCTGGGAAAGCTGGGAATTTGTGGGTCAAAAGAAATTAGGAGTTGAGGATTTCCAGGGCAATCTGGAGATAGTAGAAATGAGAAAGAAATTAATAAAGAAAAGGTTGTGGCTTGCCTTCTACTTCCATAACAATAAAAATCCCCCAAAATTCCAAAACTCTGTAAAGTCAGTGGGATGATATCAGCAAAAAATCAGTGAGATGGAACTTAAGGCTTTATATTTAATTTTCTGCAGCATGCTATTGCGGTTAATTCCCAGAGAACACCAAGGCTCCAGCCACATGCCCAGTTTTAAAGGTTGTCCAGGGAATGGTGGAATTATGTGGGGACAGCGGTAGAGCCCTTCCCAAATCTTCGTTCACAAAGCCTAGCCACAAGGTTGAACAACAGGAAGAATTTCTTCACAGAAATGGTTATTAAACATTGGAATGGGCTGTCCAGGAAGGTGGTGGCCTCACTGTGCCCGGAGGTGTTTAAATTAAAATGGAATGTGGCACTCAGTGTCATGCTGTAGTTGGCATGGTGGTGTTTGGTCATAGGCTGGACACGATGATCTTGGAGATATTTCCCAACGTAATTAATTCTGTGATTCTCTGACCTCAGAGAAGATGTAAGACTTCTTGCTAATGGTTCAGCACATGAGTAGATAAATGGAAAGATCTTACTGTGATTTTTGAGGCATCCTCTTCATTTTTTTTGTTGAAGGGCAAAGTGGTTAGTCATCCCTAGGAAGACCTAAGCATAATGACCCCTACTCAGGCTTATCTTTTCCAACCCTTTTAAGTAGAATTATCTGAGCAAGAGAAAGCAGATAAGGATCACTTCACTACTACATTGCTGGGGTAGTGAAACAGGGAGCAAATGCCTCTGCCCTTCTGTACTCTCAGACTGATTATCTGTCTTGTGGTCACAGAACTCCAGCAGGTTATCCCATATTATCTTGCATCACCTTGTGCCTAGGCCATCAGTTTGGGATGTAGTACTGGCCTCCATGTAACCATCCTCTATCTGTAAGTTTGTGCTACTCCTTTAGAGGGACAGACCTATTATGGCTTCAGCCCAGCTTGGAAACCATGGGAGACACTACGGACTCTAGGTTCAAAATGGATTGGGAGCAATACATTCTCAACCTTCCTAATGTTCTGCAGAATTTCTGCATGTACTGACAGATTGTCTAAATAAATGACAAAGCCTTCTGCAAACATCTTTTGAGTAAAATGTCCACTGTCCTTCCAGTGACATCACCTAGGGTTCTCACAAAAGATAAGTGCTTCCTGGTGACACTGGGGGCTGGAAGTTTATGTCCATACCACTGCAGAAAAATGGATTTTCCAGAAGTGTTTCTACGTGGCAGGAGGTGGGACTGGTGGTTCTACTGGTGGTATCTTCACCCCTCTCCTCTTCTTGTCCATAGCCCTCTGCACTGATGTTCAAGCTTTCTCCTGGAGACACTGTCTCTCAGAAACACTGTAAACCTACAACTCAGCCTCCATGATCTCAGGGCTGTTAAAGGCATTTACTCAGTATGGAAGGAATTTTAGGTGGTGTGATTTAAGCACATTTTTAGCACGGATTGTTACTTTTTGTCTCCTTAGGTTTCCCTTGCAGACAAAGATATGTTTTTCTTTCAGTACCGAGATTACATGTAAATAGATGCTCTATTCCTTCACTTGGATTGCTTGTACTTATGTGATCAATGACTACACTCTAAAATATTGTTTCTGTATCTTGTTTGAAATCCACAGAGCTCTTCCTGAACCTTTTGATGGAGTGCGTCACATCACTTTATTCCGCTGTTAATCATCTATATAATACTAGTGCCAATTTGTTAAAATCACACTCAAGACATAAACACATAGCTTTGCAAAATGTATTGTGAATTGTTTTGATGTGATGTGGGTGCGCACTGTTTCAGAATAACACTGATATTTGCAAAATTCCATCTTAGCCCTACTGTATAAGAACAGTCCTGTGTACAAACACCATACCTACTTAACACAAGCAAGATATTTTTGCAAAGAATTGACTACCTGACCAACCATGCCAGCCTGGACTTTTAAACTAGTTGAATCCCACTTTTTTGTTTGTTTATGTATTTTTTGAACAAACCTTTTCCCTCTTCTCCGTACAGGTAGTTGTGTCATATGCTCTTTTCTGCAGTTGTTTCAATTGCTTTCCTTGGTAACATATTCCATATGTTAACTATCAACTTCTTTGTCCTTCAGCAGCCTAGAGCAGTTTCTTCACCAAAAGCTGCATGGTTATCTTCCCAGGAAATAACGTTCTTCAAAAAAAGTTTTTATAGGGGCAAATAAAACATTTTCAAAATGGTGCTGCCAAATAACAAAATAAAAAATTGCTCATCATTTTTGATGAAAAAGATGAAAAAAATGAAAAAAAAAAGTGTGCTGTTTAAAAATAACCAACTCTTCAGTAGCAGTGTGGAAGAATTTTCAATGAAATGGAATGTAGTTTTCCAGTGAGCCCATCTAATCTTAGGTTGAAACTATGGATTGAATTAATTGTTCTTAATTTCTTTTTTTAATCTATATTTTGTACTCCATCCCCTGCATTGCTACTATTGCTTGCTACTATTTATATTTTATGCTGAGGGTTGTTTTTGTCAGCTATTTCTGAAACTTTACATAAACGGCAGATATTAGTTGGAACGCTGAAGGCTCAAATCGGTCTATAAATCACAACAAACCATAAATATATATTTGTTTATATATATATATGCATATATATATGTATGTGTGTGTGTGTGTGTGTATATATATATATAATTACAGGCCCTTCTACTGTTCTTTGGCACTTCCTGTGTTGATTTCCCTCTTCCCTCCTTTTAACACTCAGAGTAGGTAGAACTGAAGTGTCTTACGTGGCTTCCTTACTTTGCAGACTCCGAGCAGAGCACTGGGTCAGACACAGAGGTGCTGGCAGAGAGGACATCCTGCTCATTTGGCTCCCATTCTGACCTTACATCTGGTGGCTCAGGCCCTCAGCCTCCTCCACCTTCATCCATGGAGGAGATCCAGGTAGAGCTGCAGTGTGCTGACCTCTGGAAAAGGTTTCATGACATTGGAACAGAGATGATCATCACAAAAGCAGGCAGGTAAGACATCTCTGGCTTTTTATCTAGTTAAAATAGAAATCACAACCAAAAAGCCTAAAAAATATTTTTTCCAAAGAAAGAAACTGTTCTTTTCCTGTTGATAAGCCAAAGGAATAAACATACAGGAAAAAATTAATGGCTGTCCCACTTTCAGAGCTGTATCTCCTACAGGCTTTCTTAAAACAAGTAAAGTTGTTTCATATTACTACATGAGTGAGTGCCTCCTAAGGAGAACTCACAGCTGCAGGAAACTGTTGAGGATGGTATTTTCTTTGAGCAAATAAATCAGGAAAGCATTATTGTACTGTTGGCTGTACTGAATTTAAGGTGAGTTATGAATTTGGGGTTGAGCCATTTGAGTTTCCTTTCAAGTTTCCATAGCACTTCATGAGCCAGTTGATTTAATCGCAAATGTAGCGAAATCCAGACTCACCTTTGCACTGTCTTCCCGCAGTTCTAAATAGACAAAGTGTTAATGACTTCCTGTATAAAAACTGTGCAGGCATAATGTTTTCCTCTGCTATTGCAGCTGATACCACGTCAGCTGAGGTTGGGGAGAGCCTCTAAATATGCCAGATTTCCTAAAACAAACCCAGCACTCTGTCAGGCTGTTAGCCAAGGGGAATATCTTCATCGTTGTCTACTATTAAAAAATCGCTAGAAGTTTGTCTGAGAAAACAAAACCTGAAGTTAGTTGTGTATTTCTAGATCCCCCAAACTAGGATTTTTAGCCACATTTGCGTTACCAGTCTGTTCCTTACCTCCACCTAAGAAGGTTTTAATTCCAATTCACGCACGGAGGAGGGTATCAGGACCACGGACAGAGCCTGCCGTGGCGAGCAAATCCCTTGATTGCCCCAGGAGCTGTCCCGACCCTGCCTCAAGGATTTTTCACCGAGTTTTGCTCTGTTGTTTATAGCATTATTTTGTATCTGTGCTCTCAGAATTTTCCAGAACAGTCAGACTTCTTGTTTTCTGTTCTTGTGAAGTGAGCACTTTTGCTCTGTAGCCCCAGGAAGCCCAGATAATTTGGGGAAGGTTATATTGGACTAATAACCCAGGTGATCCCGGGGAAAGATTATCAGATCCAGCTTAGCCCTCAGTTTTAGATTTACGATCTCAGTGACACAGTAAGCATCTTGAATCTGTACAGAGTGGGCTGCTGATTTTGCCCTTCTGCCTCAAATACAAGAGGCAAAGTAACAGGAATTATATTATTTGCTATTGCACAACACCTTTTCTCTGAAGATGTCAAAGCAAACACAGAGGAAATTATTATTATCCCCTGTTCATAGAGGGTGAAATTCAGACCTAAACAGGTTAAGTGATCTGTCCAGCATCATTAAGTATGGCATTGGAAGAATCAACTTCTTTGCTTCTGACTTTATTGTCCTACTGCCTGGACCACTTGGTCTCAGAAATTTAATATATTATTACCTGTTGGATTAACTATGATTAATTCTCTTATGATACATGAAGTAGATAGACTAAAAGAGCATCACAAATATCTCACAGCCTGCCAACACCTGTTCAAACATACCCAAAACTTAGTGGTCTGAAGATGACCTCATCAGCTCATACATTTCTGAATCAAGTAGCTGACCTTTCTGACATCTTATAAAAGCCATACCCCAATCATAGAGGGGTTTTTGTGTTTGTTTGTTTGTTTTGATTTTTTTTTAAGTCACCAAAAAGTTGCAACATCAATGCCACTGGAATTTTGCAAATAGTTCAACACAATTTCTCACAGAAGCTTTGACATCATTGGCAGAGATCCTGGAAAAGGAATGGTTTTGAGAAAAAAAACCCCACAGTAAAACATTCTGTGGAGATATAAAATAATGAAATTAAATTCTTTGGAACAGAAAAAATGTCTGCAGTTCCTTGAATTTTTTTTAATAAAACACACAATACTAAATGCACTGCTGGTTTTGTTTTTTCTTTTTCTTTTTTTTTTTTTTTTTAAACAACTGTTAGTGGGAAATTTTCATCAGCTTTTGCTATAAAATTATTGTTCTGACATATATGAATTGAAATATCTCATGTCAGCTATAGTTCCTGGAACTTGCCATTCATGTTTCATTCAGACAAATACATCTTCTCACATTGCGTATCACCATACCAAACAAGAGATATCTATCCCTAATTACACAGTAATTAGAGAAAGCTGATTAAGAATTATTGTGAGGTGTAAACAGTTTCTTCCATGTGGGTACATGATAGAACAATTCCAGTGAAGCACCATGCCAGGAAAAATGACTCCCGTTTAGTAAAGAAGCGTCGCAAAGCAAAACATTCAAAGTCACTTCCCTCACTTGATTTTTTTCTCTTTTCTTCAACATGGCCCCAAATAAAAAAAAAAATTGTTTTGATTTTTTTAGATTTTGGCTCTTGTTTTGGAGGAAAGATCTCTATTCTCTAGTCAAAATCTTGGTCTGCATTTTCTGATGAACTATCTTTTTTCTATTCATGCAGCTGTCAGGGGTGTTTAACAGCACATCTTAAGAAAGACAGACACACTGACTTTATTTAAGGATTCCAAAGCAATGTGTATTTTGATAATTTTTAGTGGGAATACACATAGGAAAACTTGTATGGACTGTAAAGACTATTTGCCTTTCCAAGATTTTTTTTCTTATAACACCATTAATAACATTCTCAAATTCCTTTGCAAACTCCAGTCTGGATGATTTTTCCACTCATGGAAGACCATGTATCACTTACATATCTTACCATGCAAATCATAAATTATTTATAAACCTAAATAATATTTTTCCTCCTTGAAAGGAGATGCTTATCCTTACTTAAGTCTTGATAGTCAGCTTGTCTCATCCCTGGTTAACTAGAGAAAATCTAGGTAGCTACTAAATATATGGGATTTTTTTGCTTGATGAAATTCTTCTCCAGAAGTGATGTTAACAATATTGGAGGGGTTTGGTTTGCTTTGTTTTTTTCTGTTGACTACATTTGTAGGTTGACCATTGCAAAGCATAATGAAGAGTTGTGCAGTTTCTTTAGGTAATATACCTGTTTGTTGAGAATGGGCCTTACAGAAATGATAAAATTCAGATGTTTAACCTCTCATGTTAAACATTTTTCCTTCAGAGATGATGTGTTGGTGATGGGTGAGAGCTGATTCAGGTAGTCCTGTTTCTCCATGTGGGATGTATGACATGTGATTAATCCCATAGATTAGATTGTATGATTTCTGGAAGAAATAGCAGAACTGGTGTTCTTTCCTCAAGATTTTCTACTGCATACTGAAATTGCGAGAGATGCACAGTGTGATTTGCATCTGTTTCCTTCCTCACAGAAGATTTTTCTCTTGTTGCTTTCTCTTTGGAAACCCTGTTTGAGTCCTCTAAGACCTTGTTTTGAAAGCCATTATAATTACAGACTCAGTTGCCTCAAACTACAGCTGCTCCTAAATTTTCTGTGACTTGTAAGGCACTGCTTGGTTCCTGCCTGACCACACAATGTCTTTCTGCTCTTGCTGTGTAATGCTAGTTTCTAACCTACACTCTCATTTCAAACATATTTCTGGAACTATATCCTGACTCTGTCAGGCTGACTACACTTTTTGAGTTTCAGACTCCCACTCTCACTCATATTTAATTCTGCTTTTTTTTTTTTCTTTTCTTTATGCTGTATTTATAGATGTCTTTTTTTCGTCTGTTTCCATAAACTTACTCCAGTCCTCTTATAACTTTTTCTTTCTTCCATTCCATGAAAACGTTGGTCAGATTTTAATCAAATGCTTATAACAAGACTCCTTTGCTCCTTGTACAAAAGATGCAAATGGCTGTCAGCTGCAGTCCATTCAAATCTGCACTCACCTTTATCTCCTTTTTGTTTGAAAGGCAACCTTAGACCCTACATAAAATAAAATAAATTCATCTTAAGCAGAGTCATACTGATTAGAGCAACTAGTCCTAATACCATCTTTAACTCTTTTTGTCTACCCTCCTTTACTAACCATGCTTGTACCCTGACAACACCAGCAGAGGAATTGGAATCCCTCCCCGCATCTCTACAGTCCCTGTCTAAAGTCCATGGCCATCTGAGTTGCAGGGATGGCTATTGACTGATGCATAGAAGTGCAATATGCACATATTCCTGTGGGAATACACTGTAAAGAGTGCTTGGAGTCCTCCTCTGGAAGGGAATAGTTGCCTGTTGTTTAAGGAGGTGCTTATATAAGTGTGACCACACATACCAGCACATCCAAATTGCTCGGGGAACCCAGGTTCTACATGTCACAGAGACAGGATCTCATCTCAGCAATGAGGGAAGTTATCTCCTCTGTCATATCACAGTTATCATATCTATACTGCAGGATGGCTCAAACTGAAGTACTGAGGCCAGGCCTCAGGAATAAAAGCACAAAAAGCCAGCAGTGAGTGGAACAGGTGACCTTGTCCTCTTCTGCCTCCTTATAGGTTAAATGGTGTTTTGCATGGAGTTCCCTCGCATCCCTGAAGTCATGAGTCTGTGTTGTTTGAAGCATGTACTTAGGGCTGCTTGCATTACCAAGTGTTATTTTTTGTTTTCAGTGCTCTTCAGTTAGTGACAGCAGCAGGGGTTTTGTAATGAAGCTTTATTGATGCTGAAGGGCCCCATGGAGAGGACTTCTCAGAGTAAGGGCTGGCAGGCTACAGCTACCAAACTGCAGCTTAGAGGTCCTGGCCCAGTGGGCCAGATAAGCTTTCCCCAGCTTCCAGAAATATGTCCCCTTTGGGAGCAACTGAGAAGGTCTGCTGATCTCCCTCTCCCTTATAGACAATAAATCCTTTTGCTCCCAAGCTCTGCCCTCAGCTTTTCCTCTCAAAACAAACATCTCATCCACATGATCCCATGATGCAGAGGGAAACAGAAGGGCATTCCTCCGTTGTCTTGCCTTGCCTTGCCTTGCCCTGTCCTGCCTTGCCTCACATTGTCTTTCTTTCCGTCACGTATCACGGGTTCATTTTTTATGAAGAAATATGATTTGACATCAGTCTTAAATGCAAGGAAATATGAAATAGTAATGATAACTTCAGGCTGCCCTGTAAACTCACACACACTGCAAACTCTGTGCACACTTACTCTGCAAACCTAAATCAGATAATTTTGCTGAGTTTCTCAGTTGGATTTTTTTATGACTGGGAAATGACCACTCTGTTACAGTCAATAGATAAACGGTCTTTTGCTACAATTGAAGAGCACACACATCCCTTCATTTTATGGCTAGCATTTAACACCTGTCATCCTCATCCAAATCTAACCTTATTTAAGTTTCTAATTTAAGGTTTAGAAACTGAAGCTTTATTCTACTGAGGAAAAAATTTGGTTTGGGGATATACCTGTTATCCTCCTTCTTTGAACAGTTTTCCCAAAGGAATATTGAACTGTATTTTTTGTGTTAAATGAGTATTTTAGAAAACAACAACAAAAATATCACGCTAGCTGCAACAATCCAACTATGTCTTTCTTTTGCTGAAAGTTCCCAAATCTGGTTCTTAATATCAATACACTATAGTGCTAGAAAATACTATTTTAATGAAGTTCTAAAGAAATTTATGTATCATTAGTTTTCTTCACATTTGATGTTCATAAACCTCACTCTCATTATGGAAGACAACAAAAACTGAGTAGATTGAGGCATATGGTTGTTACTGAAACGCTTAAAAGAACCTAAGTGGTCTTAAAGTAATTTAATAACTTATTTCATATCACATCATATTCCCCTAAAAGGGTACTGTGTGTAAGTTCACAATCTAGTTTAGGAAGACTTGTTTTCCCGCTGAGTGGTAAAGCTCACATATAAATAACTTGATCATCCCAAACTGCTGCTGATACAAACCTGCTCCTAAAATATATCCGATGTCATCATATGTTCTCTATGAAAACAGACAGCCTTCGTGTCTGTAGTTGTTGATACAAAGCTGGCTGATACCTTTCTAGATGAAAGATTCTTGACTGTTTATTAATATCATATTCATAAGCCATATTCAAATGGCCTGAATTCTTTCCAAACCTTTAAGCCTCTTGTTTTCTATTAGACTGTTGCCTCTGGGGGACTAAGAGACAGCCAAGAGGAAATGCAGAGAACAGGGACTCTACCAGGATTACACATGAGTACATCCCTAAGTCACCACTGTTTGCCTCTGCCTTTTCCATTTCCCCCCTTGCACGTAGCAGTGCAGCTGGAGACCTGCTGTGACAGTTCCAGGCCACATCCTTATGGCAAAGAAACTTAAGTTACTTTTACACCCACAGAAAAAGAAAAACAGCAATAATTTACAAAACTTTAAAACTGCACTTAAACCTTAGAGAAAGCAATGGGATCAACTGAGCTCTCTGCGATCATTTTAGAGCTTAGCCTCTAAGCCTGCTGAATGGTCTGTGGTAATCTTTTACAAGGTATTTCATAAGCAAACAACCCCACAGGCTATACTGCAACTTTACACAGGGCTGCAGATTTGGAGAGAGCTTCTTAGGACACACAGAGCGTTCAATTTTCCCAATACAGTGCATAGACTTGGACCCAAAGAGGCTCAGATTTAATCCTGGGTTTCTCATCAACTCTCTGAAACATGACCTACCTCTTTAGCTGCTCCCAAGCCACCTCTCTCTAATTAAGAAGAGCTGGACTGTAAAATGCTGCATCCTGTACCCATTTGGCTTGGCAGATTTAATGAGCCATTGTGGTCGAGAAAAGGTAATGCCCTCAAGCCACCAAAGACTAATCCATTATTCCTTTCCAACACCACCCCCAAGTCATTCCACTAGTAAACTCACACCATGGGTTACACTAATCTGCTTAGTCCTTGAAGAGTTTCCGCAGACGATTTTTTGACAGTTTTATGTCTCTCATAACTCAGGTTAGCTGTGCTGTGGCAGCTGTGGAGTGGTGCTCTCCCCATCCTCCATAAGAAATGCCCCTTTCCAAAGCAGTTGCAGTTACTAAAAGGTCAGAACTTACGTTCTCAGTGTGTCCTGAAATAAAAGAGCTGAGGGTAAGATGAAGGCTGGACATCAATCTCCTCCTTGTCACCCTCTTCTGCAAGTGGCTATATGTGTCTTGTATGGGAAAGAACAAAATACCTTCTCATGGTCACACCTCTGTAGTGCAAAGTTTGAGAGACATCTGGGGATACTGACACAAAATTTCCTGTTTTCTTCCTCCTCCAGTCTGAGCCCACTAGTAATACCTTGAGAAACAGAAATGCTGGGAGAAGATCTACATCCTCTTCTCCAACATCTCACTGCTTCTCACTAAATAGAAAGGAAAACATCATGATGGTTTCTAGGGATGGTTCCTAGAAACAGTGGGCAACATTTCTTTTACAATTTTCCACTATTTTGGCATTGTGATTTTAAATTCCCCTTTACTATCCTCCTTCCATCCATATACCCGCATTCCATAAGGATATGTCTACTTATCAGAGAAGCAGAACGTAATTTTGTATGAGCATGCATTACTTTCAGAATGTCTCCTACTAAAGCCCTGTATTTTCTAGGTAGAAGTCATGCAATCAACTAACACCATCCTATAGGACCCTAGCTCAAGTTTTTCTCAGATAAGGGCTAAAAATCCAGTCAAGTAGAGCTCAGGTTTGAGTTATCAGCCAGTGATTCAATGCCAGATTTCTTTCAGTCCTTTGCTCTGCTGCTTGATTTCTTCGGCACTTCACCCAGTTCTGCTCCTCAGATTTTATGAAGACGTAAAAATATTACATTACTTGCAAATATAATATGGCATAAGCAATTCCCTTAGCATGCTGTTTCAGGGAGGTATAGAATGGAAATTGATCTACTGACCACCATAAAATTTTTTAAGGATAAATTATGCCCAGACATCTTTGAGGTTAAAATTGTTCTGCTCTGTTCTTTTCTGAAATAATTGCCTTGCTACAAACACTTCCAGAACAGTGACCAGTGCACAGCAGAGCTAAACTTTTGCTCAGACAAGAGAAAGGCTGGGAATTTATTCTTCTTGGTGTAGAGTTTCATAATTTGCCTATTAGAAGAAAATGCTAAAGACAGACCTGGATCGTATGGCATAGGAAGACAACATTTATTAAAAAGATTGCATAAAATACCACCAGGACTTCAAGAAAACCATGACAATAGTGCCAGTATTTCTGTTAAATGTTAATTATATTTTTAATAAGCAGATTTATTTGAGGGATGTTTTTTCTTAAATAACTATAAACATAGGAGTAAGAAAATCTTTCAGGATAATTGATTTGCTTTAAATATTACCCCCAGTACTACCAAACTCTATATTGAAATGTGATATTCTCAAAAAAAAAAAAAAAAAGAGCTAAAGTGATCCTGCATGTAATGAAATATGAGAGAATAATCATAGGTGAATAGTCAGTGAGAAAAACAGTGGGAAGAAGGTACACTGTCCATCCTGAAAATGCCTTAGGGAGGACAATTTTTTGTGAAGCATAGCGGAACTGTCTGCTAGAAACTGGAAACAGAGTGCTTGATTGTTGAGTGTTTTATTATTACTTACAGATTGTTACTCTGTTATGCCTTTTCTAAGTTCAAACTACTGCCAGCACAGTCTTTTTCTACCCACACCAAGCCTGGAGGAGACATGCCAAGTACTGGGCTGTGTAAAAGAGCATGTTCCTGTTCTCAGAGAGAGATATAAGGAGCCACTTCCCCTTCCTTATTCAACAGTTTTTTTCCTCATTTCTACTCTTATTTTCCTAGGAGAATGTTTCCAGCCATGAGGGTGAAAATTACAGGCTTGGATCCTCACCAGCAGTATTATATTGCCATGGACATTGTTCCTGTGGATAACAAGAGATACAGGTAAGCTTTTTAGGTGCAGAGGTAGGAATCTTGTAATCATGGCTCAGCTTTGCAAACAAAGATTTGGGAAGGGCTCTGCCCACGTGGCTGTGTCCTTTGAGCCTGTGCAGTGGATTTTTTAGGTGAGGCACAGCATGAAATTGGCCCCCACACCCTTTAACTCCTAAGGTTCATCTGCCATGGCCAAGCAAGCTTGGACGGTGACAGTGAAGTCCTCAGGACTAGAACCTACAGCCCCTGTATTCCCAGGAGCTCTCCCATCCAAGTACTGACTGGGGCTGACCCTGCTGAGCTTCCGAGTTCTGACAGGATCGAGCATCGGGGTGGCATTTAACTGCCTATACATAGTAATTGAGCAAACAGCACATTTAAGCCCAAACTTAAAATGTTTGGAGCTTAGCACTATTCAGAGGCAGAAATGCAATTCAGCTGAATGCTTGTATCAACAGCTCTCTGGCAAAGGAATCTTGTAATAACTTCCTGTCAATGATAGCCTAGCAAAGACGCCTGCCCTTGTACACCATTGCAATGGTGTGCTGGAGGAGACCGTGTTAATTTACACCAACGTGGTTGATTTTCACCAATGTGGTTGATTTGACCAGAATCATGAGACACAAACACAGAGGTTTAATATACTATCTTGCACTTTTGGATTGAAGTTTTTCTCTTTTCAAATAGTAGTTTTTAACTGAGGGGTTCCCAGTTCCCTATTATGCATTGTCCAATTGACATGATTAGCAGTAACTGTCTGAGGGAACTGGTGACTGAAGTTATCCATGGGGAGTCTGCAGCCTCCAAAACTGCTTCAGCAAGAAAGAAATGGGCAAGTAGTAGGTGAACTAAGACAGGAACCTCAGGTGTGGCCTGAGCTGCATTGAGTGATTTCTGTTTTAAAAGCATTCACTGTCCAGCACAGCAGCCACAGGGGTCCTGAATTACAGTGTGCAATCATTGAGAAACCCTCCAGCGCTGAGCTGAAAGTCAGGAAGAGGAGATTTCTCAGAGATTAATGGGCTTTTGACCCTAAAAAGTACTCTGGAAAACTCAGGGTCTCCTGCATCCCAGAAAACAATCCTGACAGAGGTGATTTTTTTATTCTTATGAAAAGACCCCTGAGAGCAAGTCTTTTCCCCAAATAGTCTTAACTGAACCACATTTCAAAGAATCAGAACTGAACCTCTGCTTCAAATGCTAAATACTATATTTTTGCTCTCAAAATGTGCAGAGATTTTCCTCAGGAAAATGCTTTTCCTGGGGAAGCATCAAGATAGTGTTTGATATCCAGCCGCATGTTTTTCCTCTTCCTTTGAGTGTGGTTCTGACAATATTAACATAGAAAATAAATATTTTGTCTTACCCTTCGTTTCTGTCTTTAGAGCCAACTAGCAGTGAAAGGAACAGACTATTTTATTTAATGTATTTCTTGTGAAAATACAGGAAATGAGTCACTGTTTGTAGGTAAAGACTGAAACAGCTTAGCAGAGCTGAGTAAAGACCCAATGAGGGGCAGCACAGGGCAGAACCCAGAGGTGTTTCAGGACTCTGTAAAATGCCTTAGATGGACAGAGCTGCAGGACAGAAAAAAAAGTGTCTAAGAAAAGTTGTGGTAGAGAAATTTATGGCATATATAGGATGGCTAGATCAGGAACACAAAAGATCACAGAAGACCAGGAACACAAAACCAATTTTTTCTTTAATCCCAGTGTATGTAATACTATATGGAATTTCCTCTTTTGCAACAGTTCAAACCAGAAATTCTGCTTTACCAGTTGCTCCAGTGGTATCTATTGCCTTTTGCCCTTTCTATGTGAAGCCACATGTGTTTGGCAAAGTCTGGTATGGGATCCAGGGCAGATTTCCAGAATTTAGAGGGCATTTATTAATATTTTTAGAGAGGACTTTGTTTATCCATATTTTTCAGCCTTTTGCTCTGGCTCAGAGAGGGTTAAGGAGTTGAGAAGGCACATGTGGCTGAGTTTTACAGGGAAAAGAACTACAAGGTGGTTTTAATAAGGAATCAAGTCTGAACAAGTGGCTTAGGGGTAATATGGCTTTCATTTAGAAGGTAGGAGGTTGCAATAAAGCACATTCTCCCCTGACTGCAAATGAGAGCTTGGGGTGCATGCAGTAGGGTGGCAGGAGAGGGGGACCCCTGGACATATTCCTTTGGTGAGTGAGTGTCAACTTCCCTCAGATCTGCCCTTACTTTTTCAGGTATGTGTATCACAGCTCCAAGTGGATGGTGGCTGGCAATGCTGACTCTCCAGTGCCCCCGAGGGTTTACATCCACCCCGACTCACTGGCTTCTGGAGACACCTGGATGAGGCAGGTGGTCAGTTTTGACAAGCTCAAGCTGACCAACAATGAGCTTGATGATCAAGGCCATGTAAGTTAGAAGTTAATCCTGGTGCCTGCTGTCCCAGCCTCGCTCCTCTCAGTCTTAAAAGGGTACTGCTGCTGCTTTGATGCTCCTGTATTTTGTTGGGGACATGTGTCTGTGGCTGCTCTCCACAGTTATGGAGCTTTTTCCATATTTCAGTGCTTTTCCTCAAAATGTTGCCTGACCATATAAAGCAATAAAGCATCTTTCTCTCTGCACATAGCACAAAATCTGTCTCATACATGCTTTTAAGAAAAGGGTAATTTTCTTCATATTAGCTCTTATTCCGTCCCTGCTTCCTTGTACATCTGGATGTGGTGTAAAATATTTGGGGAAAAAACATGTCCTTTTCCTTTTGTTTTCTGTTCAGATAATCTTACACTCAATGCATAAATACCAGCCCCGTGTTCACGTCATCCGCAAGGATTTCAGCAGTGATCTTTCTCCTACAAAGCCAGTTCCTTCAGGAGATGGGGTGAAAACTTTCAACTTCCCTGAGACAGTTTTCACCACAGTGACAGCCTATCAAAATCAACAGGTAAAGCTGTGTGCTTTCAGGCTCTTTTTTTGTTGGGTGTTCACGAAAGTATCAGTGTGCTCTTTGTGATTGAGACATTAACTTCTCTATGAAACAAACCTAAAGAAGAGCATACACTTTACAGGTTAAAAGAAGAAAATGCTTGCTATGGAGTAGTGTGTAGACATGAAGTATGTATGTATGGCCAGACTTCATGAACACAGATTTGGGCAGGGCTCTCTCTCCCCACGTGGCTGTGCCCTTCCAGCCTGCACAGTGGATTTTTTAGGTGAGGCACAGCATGCACAGAACTGGCC
>JAWWEV010000001.1:26470420-26492687 GCA_035583235.1 Hafferia zeledoni | reverse complement strand
CCTACTGAGACTCGAACTCGTGACCTTGGGAGTCAGAGACCGGAGTGCTCTCCATTACGCCACGGGACCGCCTTAAATGAAGCAGGAATTAAGACACACACACACACACCCCCCCCACACACATCCCCGCCCCCTGCCTAAGCACTTAGATTGACACCTCCTTTATTTAGAGGAGGAAAAAAAGAAAAACAAAAGAAGATTTCCTTACCAGAAAACCCTTGAAGGGCCACCCAGGGGCTGACGAGAACAACAGCAACTTGTATGTGTGAGCGGGTGGCCAGCTGCCGTCTCTGGGGGTTGGAGCCTGTGCTTTGCTGGGCCTTTTCTCCTTGGCATCGCTTAAAGAGTCATGAGTGCATCCAGCTGCTGGATATCTAGAATGTTGAGGCTGGGATAACTCCAATACCAGCCAAACCTGGGCAGTGTGCCTGCTTCCCGAACCACACAGCCAATGGGGTTCTGCCCCTGGCTCCAAGGTGTTCTTCTTCCAGAACAACTTCTTAGCCCAAACACTGCTCCAGCTTTCTTAGTGCTGCCATGGTTTCCCTCTCTGGTGCCATTCTTTGGTAAGCAGATAGTGAGTTCATAGATAATGGAAGGGCAACTTTAACAGAAGTCTGGGGAAATAAGTATGGAAGACCATTGTACAGGTGGCTTGGGTGAGAGTGATAATCATCCATAATGTTCATTTGTTTAAAGAGAAAAATTTGGAGACATCAACTAATTGTCTTTTTCTTCCTTTTAGATCACCAGATTAAAAATTGACAGAAACCCCTTTGCTAAAGGCTTCAGAGATTCTGGGAGAAACAGGTAACAGGAACTTGTTTGTGTTTCTTCACTGACCTCTTCCCTCCTTTCCCTAATGAGCACACAGGGCATGTATCTAAGGTTGAGGAAGGCATTTCATGTTCCCAATTACTTTTTACAGGAGAAATTTGCTGTGGACTAGTTCTCAGAGGAATTAGAACGATTGTTTTAATCTGCTTAAACAGATCTAATTTGTAATGATGACTTCTTTAGGAAATTCTTTCCAGGTTAGCCAGCTAGACTGACCCCGTATCTTTTCAGAAGTCTCCTCCAGTGCCGCTCCTGCCTGTGTCTGGGTCCCGCAGTCCCAAACTCTGACAAAAGAGTTTAGATATTCTTAGACAACATACCTGTAAAGGCAGCTTATCGCTTTCCTGATTGATAACATTTTTTCTGACTGTATTTTTTGCTGATGTATGTTTAATTTTCTGTCTTCTTCTACTATAGTATCCCTTCTGTTACCACTACTTTCTTTTGTATATGTATTGCACTGTTGTATTTTTTCTTTTCTTTTTTTTTTTACCCTGTGCTGGATAATTAATTTATTTATACTAATTTCTACAACTTTCATGTTTTAAAACATTCTTTAGCATCTCTGATAAGTTATTAGTAAATTGCTCATGTGTCGTGATATCTAAAGAATGAGGTAAAATTAATGAACTCACAAAGACACTGTAGAGCTTTTTAATTTGGTTTTTTGTTTGTTTGTTTTTAAAATGAAGACTAAAGACAGAAAATGGGGGATTGCAGATTGTAAAACAGGCAAAGAGGTCACAGTCTAACACAGTGCAAAATAATAGCTTATTCTTTATAATGTGTAGAGCTGGCTGAAGTGCATTTTTTAATTTTAATTTTCATAGGAAATTCCAAAACTTGGAGTGCAAATATTTGCTTTACATTAGAAGAAAAAATGACTTTCTGATAGGTTTGCAGAATAAAACTGCAAAAATATTCTCATTTCAAACAATTTCTGTTTTTCTCCAGTGCTGTCAGATTGTTTCACTTTGACTGTGTTGCCTGATTTTTGTCAGGATTTCTATGAAAGGGTTAAATGAAACATCCTGAGTATTATTTAGGAAAAAATGTATTTTTAACAGCACAACAGTTAAACAGAAACTTTAATCAAAACCCCCTATTGTAATAGGAAAAGGCATTACAGAGTTACCAAAAAAGAAAAAGAAAATCCAAACAAATTTTAACTTTTTCTGCCACTCATGAATCCTGAAGAATGTGCAGCAGATCTAAGTACTTCAGATCTGAAGGATGTGGAAATCCTTTTAATTGGTGTGACAAAGACTTTAAACATTGAATTAATTTTAGAATTAGACATATGACTACCTTACAAGAAGCCTAGGGTTGTAAAGCAAGGCTCTGAGTGTGCAGACCAAGTGAAAGTCATGTGCATAACCCTCCTTTGCTGTCTTCATGGGCACTGTAATTCAGTTTTTGCTTGCATGCTCCTGTTCTGTGGGTTTCCCAGGATCATGACCTCCTTTGTAGGTTGGTAAGGACAGTGTCCAGTGAATGGGCAGCTGCCCTGTGTTTTCCACCACTCATTTTAATACTACACTCTCCATGATCACAGAGACATCTAACTGACCTAGAGACTTCCCAGCTCGGCTCCTCTGTTCTCATCTGACGGAAGCTGTGCAAAAAGAGGTTACCATTCATTTAATCCCCACTGGGAACATCAGTTCTCCTTCAGGCATATGTGACTTTTACTCTGCTCTCCTCTCCTGTGTGTGGGAAGCAGTATGTGCCCCATGTACAAGACCTTCCCTGTGTGCAGAGGTGCAGCTGCACTGGGGGGTGGGTTTGGAAGAGGGATTGATGCAGTTCCAGGTACATGGTGGGCTATATTAACATGGAAGGCATTAATAAGGTCCTAGCTCAGTGAATTTGGACAGTTTCCTGAAAAGGTTGGGAATTACTGATCTTTGTAGCTCATTGATTTAAGAAAGGGCAGGAAATTGCTACACGGCTGCAGCTGTGGGGAGGGCTCAGTAAGGCTTTCTGCTGATGTAAAGAGGAATTAAAATCTTTAAGGTATTACACATCAAAGAGAGCAGCCTGAGGCTTTAGGAAGAAAAAAACAGGCAAAGGTATTTGCAAGCATATATAGCAGTCAGGCGCCTGCCTCGCAAGCAGTGGTCTGGCTAAGGTTGCACTGCTGTCGTCAGCTAGTGCAGGACACTAATGCTCAGCTGCTCCCTTTTGGGAGGGCACATACATAGATATACACATAGGAGGGAGAAAAGCACTCTGGTCCAAGCTGTGTAGGGTAATGACTCTCCAAATGGGACTTTTTTTAACTGTGCTGGATGGCTTTTCTTCTCCTTGTGAATTTGTCATCTCATCAAGATCAGCTGGATTAGCAATTGTGATGCTCTGCAAATTCCCACACCCTCAAACATCATTCCCACATCCTTCCCACAACTTCAGTCAACTGCAGTACATCAGACTATGACAGAAAATGTAGGCCTTCTTTGAAAAAGAAGTCAGGCAGTTTGAAGAATGGGCCATTTGTGAAGCAGGGAAGTGAGTAGTATATGTCCAAGAGGTTTTCTGTGGAAGATCTTAAAAGAAAAAAAAATGGTGTGGCAGCAGCAGGAGAGACAGAATTTTGAGGCAGCTCCAGGACATCATATCCCAGTGACATTGCGATGCTGAATCAAAGCCATGGGTAGAGCTTTCCAGCAAATAATGGAGGAAAGAACCCCCTGGAAAATGCAGAGCATGTTGGGAAAAAGCAAACTCTTAGGCCACTTCTTCCCTAGGACATTTCCTTTCTGCCGTATATAGAGGCTCTTCTATTAAATGGAGGTTGATGATTTCTCTCTACTTATTTATTCTGTTATTGTTTCACTGTTGTTGCCTACTGCAGAAATTAGAGTGGACTGTTGTTTTTACAGCTAGTTCTCCTTTTAAATCTTTCACTTCCATCAGCTCACAACCTTCCCCCATGTTCCCTTATTACTGTGGTCTCACTTCATTAGAACAGACTGCTAAAACGCTGCTGCTCTGGGGACACCCCATCATGATGTAACTGCCTGTATCCATATCAGGAAGCAATCTTTTCCCAGATCCTTTCTTAGATCTCTCTCAGTTATTTGCATGAGTGTCTCTCTTCATGGCTTACTGCCTCAGTCTTTGAGCTGGGAGAAGGAGCAGTGAGGGATTTCAGAAGGAAGGGTGGAAACAGCTCAGCAGGTTGACAATGTTTTGCAGGCTTTGAGCACTCAAATCCTGTTAAGTAATGGTGTTCAGCCATCTAGCCATCAGCCTTGTTGGATTAGGGATTTAGCCTGTGTTTGAAGGTTGAGTCTTAGTTCCTGCTTCTTAGAAATTCCCTCTACCTTATTTTTGGTCCCTCTTCAGTTTGTACAAAAGCACATGAAGTATCTGTAAAAATGCAACAAGAGAAGTTCCTGGTGCTGAAAGGATACCTACATAATGTATGTATGAGGCAGGTTATTATTTGGTTGTTTTCCTGAACTTCAAGGGGTTGAGAAACTAGAGTTTTTCACATAGGGAGCTCAGGTAGCCAAATGTTTGGGTAGCGAGGGTGCAGATTTAATGCCACAGAGCCTATTTTTGGAGACTGAGTAAAGTTCATTTGGCAGTGGGATGTTTGCAGGACCTCCTTATCCAGGAGGAAGCCAGAAGGAACAACAGTCAGGAAACTCAGCAGGGTGATGGAATTAAAAAACCCTAGGCTGAAGGCAAACAACAACATTTTCCTTTCAGATGTGGGCAGCTGAAGTGAATAAAAGTTGCTTGAGCTGGAAATGCTCTTTGAGCTTTTGTCTAGGATAAGAGAGCCAGGAGGGCACTTGGAGCCAATAGTTTGGCTTCCCCAGCGAACAATGAAATGATGACCTGAATCCTGCATGCAGTGGGAATGGCAAGACCAGCCATATGGAATGGATTATGGAGGTGCACAGATAGCTCCTTTCATTTTTCAGACAATGGAACTGTTTCATTTATTGCCTATTATTAAAACTTTATAGCACTAAAAATAAAAGAATGAATGAAAAAGAGAGAGCAAATTTTGGATACCTTTTAAAGGACTGACCTTATTAAAAAAAAAAAGCTGGCAGTGAGTCCTCTTCTGATACTTTTTTTTTTTTACTTCCTTCATAAAGATGGTGTGAGAGGGGAGGGTTTATGGACTGATAGATAGTTTGAAGTTAATTTTTCAATGCAGTTGTTTGGAAGAGAATAAAGATGCCACATGGATTATGTTCAGCACACTTGGTACCAGCAGCCCTCACCAAAGCTCCCCCCAAACTGCTGAGATTTCAGGAATGCTGCAAACAATTACTTTTTGTCAGCATTTATTGTTGCCTGATAAGGTCTCTTCGTTGGCCAGTTGGGGTTTCTTTTCCCTCTTAGGGGATGGAACACACACACAGAATAGCACTGCAATATTTCCACTTACTAGGAGAACACAGCGATGTCATAAACTGTAGTGGGAGAGACAGTTATTAATGTTGATGGAGATTAAATTTCTTGATTCCCACCTCACCACCTCAACATTTTCTTTCAAAAATAGGAATACATCACCTACCAAAAAAGGCTGGGGATAGGGTTTTAAAGTCCACACAAAGGTGGTGTGCCTTCTCACCAAAAGCTATTTTTTAGCATGGCTGCATGTTCTTCTCCTGCAAGACTCCATAAAGGGTGTGGTAGGTACCTAGCAGGTTAGCTCATGTTGTCTCATGGATCTTGGTGGTGCAGTAAGGATGTGTTCTTCTTAGATACTATTTCTAAAACACCCACAGCATTTTTTCTGCACAAAGAAAAACAGCCCCTGGAGCAGGAGGAGGTGGGTCCCTGATGCCATCTTTGCTTTCCCTGACACACAGGGCAGGAATAGAATAGCTTTACAATTACCCTCTGTCAGTTCACAGACACAGTGGAGTCCAATCCTTGAAAGCAGTATATTATTCCTGATTTACTGTTTTATTTCTTCTTTTTATGACCTCCTGACTATTCTGTTTTTTTCCTTTTCAAATTACATGGTCCCTGTGAGAATTGTATTGGTACAGGGGAAAGTGGTAGATGGAGAGCTAGAAACTTTGAATATGAGTCAACTGCTGAGCAGATAATAATGTAGACTCTGAGGAGAGGCAGGGGTAATAGCTTCAACCTGCGTTTACTGCCTCCCTGAGCCACCTCCTATGAGGGATTGGGTTTACTGGAAGGGAGTCATGAGAACAGAGCTAGAAGTCTGATGCTGGTGCAGAGTGGAGTTATGTACATGGGGATCTAGTGACTGAGCCAGACTGTGTGTCCAATGGTTTTAGTGAGCTGGCCTCCTGCTCCCCCACATGATCCTGTGGCAGACACAGAGCAGCATGATTAGCACGGCTGGAACTTTCAGTCTGTATTTCTGGATATATTGTGTGGTTTTAACCACCAAGGCAGGTCCTTTCAATGGCAGGTCTAGTTACATTGCAACTTGCTCAGGGCATTTTATGCCCCCTGGATATACAGTACCAGAAAGTCCTCCCTCGATGTTTGGGCTGTGGATTGTTTCATGAGGCTTCAAAAAAGGTGCTGTTCTCTTCCTGGCTGTGTGTGTTGAGAAGCAGATGGAGTCTGAACACGTGTGACTTTCACACACAGGGAGCAGAGGAAATCCTGGGGGTGATACCAGTAGTTGAAGGACAGCTTTTGAACACAGAGCCCAGCTTAGCAGATGGGTTCAAATTCTGCACTGCCTTGTTGTCTCTGAGCTCCATGAGCTGGCAGAGGCCACTGTATTAACCAAATAGTTTTGTTGTAATGTGCTCAGCACTAGTGTGAGACTGCTATGCAGAGATGTCTTCTGTTTCTACTTCTAACAGCTTAGCAGCTAATAAACACCATGCAACAACCTCTCTTCTAAACCTCCTCTTAAAATACAGAGTTTGGTTTGCCAACTCCAATGTATTTAAAGCATCCAAGCTTCCGGGGAGACTTTGGAAAGTTAACTGAGTGAGTGGAGGCACGTGCAGAAAGACATTTTCAGAAGCAAAAGGCAGCTCCAGTGTCAGCTCAACATCTGATGAGAGGCTCTGGGGATGTTAGTGCCTTTTGCTTTGAAAGGGGATATGTTCTCGCATTTGACGAAGAATCTCTGGTAGTGTTCAGTCAGTGCAAGGGCTATAACCTACTGCTGGAAAAGAGGCAGGGGAAGGTGAGGAGTGGAGAACAGAGCAGTGTACAGCTTCCAAAGAGGAGAGCCTTTTCTTTGGAAGAAACTCTGGGGATTTGTTTCGTAAAGAACATGGGGTCTTTTCTTGATAATGCACCTTTCTCCTCAATGAGCCTGTGGAGTTAAGACACTTCTAGCTGAGCTAGAATTCTGTGGTGAAAATAAAAACAAATCTGAGACCCCAGACCTTCAAGAAGAAAAATTCTCACTAAATTTTTTGGCTTTTCCTCTTTGTCATGTCTTTGTGGTGAGTTTGGGACCCAACGCGGGGAGGCCACTGATCTTTTTTAAAGAGCATCTTATGCATTTCTAGTCCAAGTCCAAACCAAGGAGATTCCATTTTTGATGTCTTCCCATAGCACTTCAGAACAGTATCCAGAGCTAGGGAGTGGCAGGGAAAGGCAATTCACAAAATTTCTCTGATTCTACAGGCTGACTCTCAGACCTTCTTTGTTTGCATAACAGCTTGCATCCACAAAATGTGGAGGCCTGCTCAGTGATGAAGTATGCCCTGAGAAGCTGACAGTCATGTATCTCCTGAAAAGCAGGAGGCTTGAGATTCTTATTAGAAAGGACAAAGGCATTAAGAGACTGCTAGGAGCTTTTGAAACCCTGAGTTGGGGAAATTTCATTTTACTCTGGTGCCCAGCACCTGTGTGGGAAGGCTGAGGAATTCACAGATGTCAAGGTGACCTTTCAGTGGCTGCTGACAGCCTGTCAAGAAAGGTTGGAACCTTCTTTCCTCAGTGCCTATGCCTCCAGCTGACTGACATTCTTCTTCTTGTTCTATTTTCTTTGCATAGGACGGGGCTGGAGGCCATTATGGAGACTTACGCCTTCTGGAGGCCCCCTGTGCGCACTCTCACCTTTGAAGACTTCACCACCATGCAGAAGCAGCAAGGTGAGCATACAAAGGGAATGCAGAGCTGTAGAAAGGGCAGGTGGAGAGGGCATAAGAGCAGCAATGCACTTTGTCACATTGCCAGCAACTGGAATGGGAATGTCACACACATCATTGAGCTCTTGACTGCAGTGAAAGGACACAAAGCAGAGAGGGTGGACGGAAATGGTGGACAGGCTATGCCTTATGAGGTGCAATAGAACCACTTGATCTCCCTGGTCTCCTCAGTGCTCCCTGGTCTCCTCTTAGGAGTTACAGTCCTAAGAGCTACAAGGAGGAGCAGGAAGGAGTGTAGGGTTAGTCAAACCAGCCCAATGACACAGCACGAGTTAATTGTGAAGAGACCACAGAGAAACGGAGGAAATGCTCAAGCATGTCAGACACATTGTTCTCCATTTACAGTTAACATTTGCTATTTGAGTAGAAACACCAGGCAAATGAGGCTGTGTCCTCTGGAGCCTTTAGGAGACCAAGAATGGCCCTTCAGAATCACACTACCTTGATTTCAAAAACCAATGGTCTTGCTGTAGAGACTTTCTGTTAGTAAGAATCTGGGAAGAATTATTGGATAGGCCAAGTGTTATCCACTTATTCATGCAGTGTCTTTTCATAGCTTCTGCCCTTTACATCTCTCACTTGTTAAGTAGGGCTTTCATCTCTAGTTTCAGGCTGTGTTGCTATTTTGATTTTTGCAGGGATAGGTCTTTCCCATTCACTTTGTTGCAGTATTTCTAGTTAAAAATACAGTGATCACTGAAAATAGAGGTATCAAGGCATCCTAGTACTTTTTAATGTTATTCCAACATACATGCAAGAGAAGATACAATTCAAAATGGTGTTAAAATGTGACATCAGTGAGAAACAATCAAAACGAAGTGCCTGCCCTGTGCAGCAGATTCTCTAGCCTCTCACACTTGAGCTTGACATCACCCCCAAAACCTCCCTCTGGACCTTGAATCCATCTGGAGATAGTGCGGTCTCCTCCAGAGGCAAGGAAGCAGTGGTGGCTGTTGGGGCTGCCCATCACTGGGGCAGAATCAGAAGAGTATCCAGTGCAGGAATCTCTTCTTGCTGACTGTCCCCCACCACGGTTCCACATGCAACACCGCAGAGCTTAGGTCAACTGGTGAATCATTTTTCTGATGGCACAGCACCAGAGGAGGATAGATCACACTCCTGTCAGCTGTGTTAGACTCCCCATGCATGGTCTTTACATGGCCACCCAACTCTTCTTAATGGCACAACATGGGCCAGGAAAGATTTTGCACAAGCTCAGGGGCTTGTATTGAGAAGCACTTGTGGTGGGACATACAGTCAGAGATGGGTTAAAGCAGGGATTCAGGAATGTTTTCATCACCCACCTAAATAGAAACATAACAGCCTCTCCTCCTGGTCACAGTCACTGAAGCAGCCACTCTCCAATGTCTCACCCACTATTTGGGCTCGCCTGCCTCCCCTCCCCTCAGTTATCAGATAACATCCTAGTGGCAAGTCCAGCTATGGCTTACGTGGTAAGGTAATACTAGGAAAGGAAAATATTTAATGTATTTTTAGCTTGCTATAATATAGTTTGGCAGCTGGAAAACCAGGAAGCAAGCCAGTACCCTGTGACCAACTGGCTCTGTGCAGACCACCATCACTGCACCACAGACCACTAGGATTAGGGCAGCCCTTAACTAAAGTTTTGTTCACAGGTCGATCTCAAAACTTAATAACTCATGGCAAAAAAGGGTTTTGAGCTCTGCATTTAGCCATGTGAAATGAGCTCAAGATAATGAATCAGAAATATTCCAACCATCACAGTGCTTACCTCTCAGTAGTTGCTGTAACAAGCTGACCCCTGATCTCAAAAATAGGTGCAAAGCCAAGGTACAAACACACTCTATTTTAATTTCTGGCTGCTGGGACAGCCCCTAAAGGCCAGCACAAGTATGCTGGTCTGGAGGCCTTGGAATTTCTGGCAGAAACAGAAGAAATGATGAGGTGGCTTGAAGCCACATGTGGTTCTTCCCTTCAAACATAAGACAACCGGGATATACCCTGCCCATACCTCTTGTCTCCTTGCTTTCAAGCACATGAACTGGATGACAGGTGAGTAAATCACTGGTGTTTAACAGCTGATGTCAGCATAAGCTATTTCCCCTCAGATTCTCCCAGCCTTAGCCAGTCTTTACATGTAAGTGACTTGCCCTGGACTTTCTTCCTCTCTCCCACCTGAAGCTTCAGTGCTCTGAGCTGCATGCTATGATCTCATACCCTTGTGTATTTATGAATTAGAAGTTTTCAGGGTATTGTTTTAATAAACATGTACTTTCATTCCAAAGCACATTGTTGTCTCCAAAGTTGGGTGAACATGTGACATTTCTGAATAAAAGTTTGAGGAATTCCAAGCCTTCCTTTTATCCCTTAAATTGCTACTTGAGAAACTGCACTGGGTTACAGGAGGCTTTTGGGACTAGATGCGTGCACTGAAGCTAAAACGGAATGCATATGTGCTGCAGAGAGACAAGGTGAGAGCAGCAAAAGTGGCCACATGCCTGGGAGAAACTACTGATGAGGAGCATTTTGTGGTTGTCCAGCCTGTGAGGGGGAGAGAAGACACCATAGTACTGAAATAAGATGCCGTTTGTGTTGGATAGAAAAAAAGCAATAGGTTCGAGTTACATGAAGTCTAGGGAAGTGCTGGACCAGTTCTGCCATAGGAGCTGTGGAATTTAGCTTTGATTTTCTAAAGATGGGTCCCTCTTACTGTTGCAGGAAAAGTTATGTTTTCTGAGCAAAAGCTTGGGATGTCAGCAGCATAAATATGGTGCCTTTGCTGCTTTCCAGCTAAATTTTTCTGTGCTATGAATTGCTACATGTTCTTAGCTTTTCTTTTGTCACTTGGCAATTTTTTTGATGACATGACAGTATTATCTGCTTTTTCCAAAACCATTTTGTCAAACAAATCCAGCTGAACTATTTGTTCAGTTTAGAGATTTGACTGATAGAAAAAACTGTACAGGTGTGATGGTTTTTGGAGAGTGTTTTACTTTATTGCCATGAGTGCTGATTTGGAAATATTAGTGTTAGTGCGTATTATGAAATGAGTAGCTGACTGATCTCAAAGCTGGCGTGGTAACTACAAACACACCATCCAGTGAGGAAAATCCCAGTATTACTTGCAGAGACCAGTTCCAATACTAACTTGTCCAAAACTAAAAGAAACAGTGGGACATAGCTACCCACTGAGTTTGCTGCAAAGTGTTGGCACTGACAAGAATTTGGACATCTCAGTGCATAAGCCATTTCATGGGCAATGGACAGTGCAAGTAATGCTGTGATAAAATCATGCAAACTTTTGTGTAGAAAAAAACCAGTGGTAAGCAGCGGGGAGGCAGTTTTCTAGCTGCAAACTGATGTCGCAATATGATCTTCTACTGTAGGTAATTTTAAAGGATGGAAAGAGATTGAGGAGGATTTAGGGGAAAAAATGTAGAATGATTTTTTTGAATGGAGAAGATGCCTGGGAAGGAAAACTCAGTTTGTATAGTTAATCAAAAAGAAGCTCACATACCAAATTGTTATAGCCTCTACTATCTTGCAGAGATAATGTGTTAGCTTTGTGTCACCCATTCTCGATACTCTTGTGACTGTAATTTTCTTGTTATTGTGAAATGACTGTGTGGAAAATGCTTCATTCAAGTGGCTCTGATTTTTCTATTATGACTAAATGTCCATCTTTTTTTCTGGGATGTTAAGAGATAACGAAAAGTTCTTCCTCGTCCACCTTCTTTATACATTAAATTGTTTTATAGGTTTTTATGTCCCTCTTCTCTGCCTCTCAATGTGAATAGCACCAGTCATTTAATTTCTCTTCTAGTGGGAAGTTTTCCAAGTTGTTAATAAGTTCTTTAAAAACAAGTCTGCACAGAGTATTCCAGATGCATCCACATGATACAACTATCCAAAGGTATTATAATTTTTTCCACATTATCCTTTCTGCCATTCAACATACATCCTAGTGCTTTGCTCATTTATTTGGCCCAAGCTGTATGTGGAGCAAGGGCCACAGTGACACACTAAAATCGATACTGGCTGTGCTGAATGCAGCTGTTTCATACAGGGATTAAATAACTCTCTAATCTGCACAATGGTAGGTTTCAGCTGCCACAAAAACTGGTGAGCTTGACACTGCAACCAGTTTCACAGATGCCTGGTGTGGCTGAATGTAGCAGTCTGTGAGCTCTATTTGCATGTGTTGCCATTGAAGTAAAGCACATCAGCAAGTCTCTGCAGGTCTGTGACCTGAGCAGTTACCTTGTTGTCCTACTGAGGGGAAGAACATGCACTTTCTGTTAGTGAAACACTCTGGCTTGAGAACAAAACCTTTCTTTTGGAGCACCCAATGCAAAAGTCATTGCAGCTTCACAAGAGCAAACACCATGTTTGACAGTCTCAGCAGACCTGCAGCCAGTTCAGAGAAGAGAAGTCCCCCCTCAACAAAACCTTTGCTAGAAATGCTCAGAAAATGGAAGCCCAGGGGAGGCTGACCTTCTGGAGAGTGATGTCACCCACACTTCACTCTACTTACTACTAGGGAAAAAGGAGGCTTGGGATTATTGAATGCACATGGCAATGAGATGTAGGGAAAGCCAAGAATCTATTAAAGTCTTTAATTGGAATATATTTTCAAAATTTAGATTGAACCTCATCCAGATCCTCATTATTAAAAATATGTGGCTCAGTTTCTTGATTATAAAAGGGAACGTAAAGAGAAGAGGCGGGGGGAAAGAAAAAAAGAGTTCCAGTAACTCTGGATTATGTCACTTTCTAAGAGTAAAGAGAGCTATTGCTGGCTCCTATGTGGTATCCAGTTTCCCACAGGATATTGTGATGAGCAGATCACTATCAGTGATCGTAAGTTTTGCCAGGACATAGAAAGACACTAGGACAATAGTGGAATAGTGATCAGTATCTGATCCCTCCTACAAAAGCTGATGACTTATGCAAGCAGTGAAATCAAAGGTACCCTGGCAGCTGGTTAAAAGAAATGTCTCCTAAGCAGGATTTCAGGACCAATATGAGAGTCACAAGATGTGACTCTCAGTAGGCTTGTAGTAGGCATAAAAATTTACTTCACCATGAAATTGCTGTTTTGATACATGCATACCAAATCTGCAAGAGTCAAACATCTTAGCCTTGACTGGTGAGCTCTCAAGGCAGCTTTCCTTTTCAGTGGGGTCTTTTTGCTTGAATAAGTGCCTTTGCTGAGGACTCCATCAAAGAGTAGGTTCAGTAGATTCAACCCCGTCTCCATCAGCTTGGGTGTCCACATGGATCTTGGAAGGGAGACCTGAGGTAGAGAGTCTACCTCTTAGAAAGTCTGTAAAACTGGCATTACTGGTTCTCAAGATTAGCACAAAGAACTTGAAAATTGTCTGAAAGGGTACTGAAGGCAAAGAGGGATGAGTTCCTTGCTGGCAAGACAGCTGTTGCCATCTCCAGTAGCAGCAGATATACTGCTATCCCTGGAGCAGCATGAATGTACAAACTGATGACTGAGTACAGGTCCCACTGTCTTCTTCTGAGAGGGGCACATCTTAAGCCTGCAGTCTTGTGTCAACAAGGAGAGGCACAAAAGGATAAGCACCCTGTCCTTGGTGTGGAAGAGATTCAAGTGTCTCATTTACTGTTGGATTTTCTTGTAGGAATGATGTTTCCAGACAAATCCTAAATCTGCATGGTATGTCAACAGATGGGAGGCAGATACCCTGAGATGAGGTGGTGCTGCTTTTCCAGTTTCTCTGTCTGTAAACATTACCCTTTTGGGGCAGGCATCACCTCTCTCTTGCCAAAGTTTTTCTGTACTGCTTGTTACTTATTCAGTACAATACACTTCACTCATAGGTGTGGTGTTGAGAGAGCTGTCCTGATTGCACCCATATGAAAACAAGATCCTGAGCAGACAAATGTGTACTGGTGTCAAGTGAAAGGAAGACAGAGTCCTCTAGAACTTCATCTGAAGGCATCACAGGCACCAGGAGCCAGAAAGAAGTAAATAACTATGAAGATCCTTTTGGCTTTATTTGAGATCCTAGATCCCCAAAATAGTGTCTCCCAAAAGAGTGGAGCTGCTTATGCCAAGGGAGGTTGAACAGTCTAAAAATTCATCTGCTTGGCCCCTTGCCTCCCAACAGCAGCCATTGGTTCTCTCAGCACTGCCACCAGAATAATCTGGATGCTGCTTCCCTTTTGAAATCAATTGTGAGCAGTCTAGGCTATTGGCAGAGGTCAGATATCTGGGTTTGGTCTCAATTTTCTTCTTGATTTTTTTGACCTTGAAGAGAGATTTGAAACAGAGCAGTTGTTGCCACAGTTACTGGGATCAAGCACTGGTTTCTGCTACATACTTCAAATGGCTTGTAGATTGCCTCATTTAAACAAAGCAACATGGAATAAACTGTTCCAGCATCTTCTTTGTTAAGCTGCAGACAGTTTTTCTTTAGAGGGGGGAGACTTTTGGCGCTTCAAGGTCTCATCTTTAACACTGAAAATAAAATACCCTCCCAGATATGACACAAGGGGCTGCAAGTCAAAATCTGTGCCACTCCTTGATGACCTGAAAGGAGCTTTTGTTAGTGCTTTGTTACCCCAGAGAGCTGCTTAACCTGACTTCCAGTGACTGAAGCCTAATGTCTGTTATTTGATGGGTGTTGATCAGATTTCCCATGAATGACTGCAGGTGGACAATGGTACTTGGAAGAATTGTACAATTTCCTCAGAGTAGCATATTATTTTGTTATAAATAGAAAATGACATGTTCTTTGAGCTTGCCGCAGTACTGTGACGTTTTTCCTCAGTTCAGAAATTCTGAACCATGGTGCTTCTGTCTTTTATAGTTGTTTATTTTGTTTTTATCATTTAATGTGTAGGAGCTTCCAGGGAAACTGTTGGCCCAAAGCAGATTCCATCAAGACTGACAGGAGAAGTTTGCAATTCAGGTTACTTCTGTGACAGAAGTAAAGAAAAAAGTAATCTCAATTTCAGTTAATCTCAAAAGTTGTAAAGTTGTAGAGGCTTCTGTCGTGGCTTTCTGAAAGATTTGTTTCACACGGAGTCCTTTTCTGCATCCTGTTTTCATTCTGTGTCCTCTCAGAGTAGGACCCTCCCTTGACCTCCTTGTCAATGTCTGTGCCCAGCTGATGGTTGCAAGTGTGAAGGACCATGCATGATTATCACTCATCATCCTCCAAGCCTGAGTTCATTAGATCTGTCTGTATTTGAAGAAGGGAAACAGGAGGAGCTGATATAAAGCTCATGGAACTGTCATGTGTGCCACATTGCAACTGTCTGCACATGAAACAGAAGGTAACGTCCAACAGGCTCTCTCCTGAGAGAGCGTGGAACTGTCCCAAGAGTACAATGTGTTTCATGAGGAGCAGAAACCCTCACATTGAAGACAGCCTGCAGGTCCTGGAAAGGGGGTTTTGTCTCTTACTTTTGGGACAGCTCTCTTCATGCTCTGGATATAGATGGGAATTGAAATCAGATGTCCTGAATTCTACTTTTTGTCCACATTAGAATAAAAGGGTAGTTTTCTAATATTAGATCTTGAAAATGTTTTATCTTGGTCACTGAGGCAGGTTTTATCTCTAACTTTCTGACTAGTTTGTGTTGCAGAAATCTGTAAATGTTAAATCGAAGTAAAGTATTATTCTGAGTTGTTCTAGATCTATCATTAATTCCAGTGATTTTTGTAATTCAAGGCAAACATAAAGAAAGTCTTTCTGTATAATTTGCTAACCTTAACCAAAATTTCCTTTCATTCCTCACTTTTGTGCCATACAGTACATACTTTCCCCCTTCACTCTATTGCTATAATCATCTCTTTTTTTTTTTTTTTTTTTTTTTTTTTTTTTTTTTTTTTGTGCTCTGTGAGCTGTATCCCAAAGAACTACAAAGCACTCTTTATATTTCCTCTGCAATCCAGCAACTTGGCATGTGGTAGATTTTGAGTCTCATTTGGGCCTTTTAAAGATTTTACCAGCAGATTCATAATTTGATAATTGGCCAAGGGCTCTAGAGAGGAAAAAAAGGCAGCTGCACTCTGCAAAGACAGAAATGGCCCTCATTCCCAAGAAAGTGGAAAGTTTTTGTTCCTAGAAACAGGGAAAGAATGAAGGGAGAGTCCAGCATGTCACAGACCAGGTGGCCCAACCCTTGCCTTGTGGAAAGAGAAGAGGCATCAAAGCTGTTTTGTTTTCCAAGGTGGTGAAGAGGGAACTTGAGTAATGCTGGTGCAAGAAGAATGTGATGAGGACTATTTTTCAGTCCTTCCAAAGGTTTTAGATTTGAGTTTTGGAATGCTAGGAAGGTGAAAAGAGAGCTCAGGCTGTCAGTTATACTTGCAAGGCAAAAGTTGTCCTGATAGGTGAGATCAAGAGTGACACCTAATTTTGTGGCATTTAGATGCCTGGAGGCATAAAGCAGGGCTGAGGCATGTGCTGCCTGAAGCAGAAATGGATTCAGGTTTGTGCTAGGCTTGGCTATGAAAGGATATGAGATCATGTGGTTACAGTGGCACACTCTGGCCTCACGAGCTATCAGTCAGACCACCTGGCAGTCTGCACAAATACTCCCTCCTTATCTTATTACTCTCTCAGATTCCCATCTTTGGGCAATTAGAAAAACTAATTTTTGTTCTGCAACCAAAGGTGAAGTAACTTGGAAAACAGAGAGTAAGTTTCATAAGGCATAGTTAGCATGTATACATGTACAAGTGCACAGGAAGAGAATGGGATTTTACATTTTTGTTCAAATTTGTTTTCCTGCATGCATTCCATCCCATTTATTTACTGTTGTGTCCAAGGCTAGAACACTGCAAAACATTGGGAAGAGTTGCTCTTTGCTGTGTTTTAGAAAGACTCTTTACATATGTGTACAAGTCTGTACAGTCCTCACAAAACTCAGACCTTTCAGGAATGACTTAGAGTATATCTGCATGGACAGGCTCCTCTGTGCTCCATGCTGGCTAGATGCATGCCAGCTCCTGGCCAGCTCCATTTGGAAAGCTGGAGAGTTGCATTAGGATGGCTTTGAGCCCAAGTGAGTATAAACTGCCTCTCAGGAGGGCTTATTCAGTCAGTGCCAGGAGAGCTGTGAGCCAGATGAATGACTGGTGACCACAGCCCCTTTTTCCTGCACCCTCAGGTGCTTGGAGACATGCCTATCACATGAAGAAGATGCCAACATCAGAAGAGTGGCTGTGACTCCTCCAGGAGATGGACAAGCAAGGTCATGCACCTATCAATCCAAGCATCTGCCTTTTAGGTTAGGTCCTGCTCACATATGAAGGTGGAAGATGTCTTGGCTGAGGCTGTGGGCCAGACACTGCCCTGCTGGGCTGAGCCAAATAGCCTCCAGACCACAGGCTGGACCTGCAGTTCATATCTGGTCATAAGCTAAACTAGCTTATAGGTAGAAGTAGTCTGAGCCGTTTCAGGAGCATTTCCACCCCAAGAATAACTTTGTGTTGCCTAACCCAACAAAATGTAAAATCTTAAGACATTTCCCCCTGCCATTCCCATCCTTGTTAGATAGTCAAGGCACGAGCTCTAAGGACCCGCAGCCACATCTGTTTGTAATGTGACAGTGAACACCAGGTCACCAGTGTCTGAGACCAGACATGCTGAGAGCTGCAGGCTGAAACCAAGTTGCCCAAACTTCTCTAAAACTCTTGCCTGTCTAATGAGACTCTGCTATTGCACAGGGCATGGCATTCATATTCAGACATCTTGTGCTGACTGCAACTTCTCCTTGCACTTTCTTTCCTCCTCTGCATGAAGAAAGGACTTCAAGGACCAAGAGGTTTGTATGGAGGCACTGCAGGTTATGGTAGCAACCAATGCCTGGAAAAATTAGCAAGGAAAATATGCTGTGGTGGAGTCCAAAGTTTGATTTATATGCACCTTTCAGATAAAGGAGGTTGGGATAAGTTGTGGGTCAACTAAATAGTATGGTTTCATTTGTAAAAGAGATCCCAAAAAATTTTCCATGCACAATTGCTTCAGACTCCCTTGGCACTGATGCTCTCCCCACTATCTTGCAGTTGCCAGAAAGCTCCTTTGGCTAGTGCTGGCTGCTGGCAGATGTATTTTCCATCTACACTGCAGTGTTAGAAGTTCTCTACATGACCTGCTCTGAGTGGAAGTGGTCCCTGTTGCCTTTTAGGCAGCCTGGCATGCCGAATTCTTCAAGAATACTCTGGCCCCTCATTTTAAGGCACATCATACCCATGGACTGAGGCAGTTTACCATGTGCTTTCAGTTCTCCCTGATCCTGTCCTTAACACAAGCTTAGTCTAGGTAAAAGGAAAAGCAAGGCTCTATTTGGAACATACAGGGAGACATGTTATCAAGGCTTAGATTGAAACAGGTGACAGGCAGGAAAGACCAGTCTTAAGCTACTTGGGGCTATATTTTAATGGCAGCTCTTGTTGATACACAGATGAAAAGATGTAATTTCTTCCCTAACCCTTGTGGGTATATATCTGACACTGGCACAACAAGCATTTCTATATAGTATCACAAGAAGAAATGCTGACATGAGGAAGGTTTGCTTCTACATCGAACCTTTTCAACAAGATCTCCCAGTAATCCACTGTGACTTCATTCTTCTTTTTCCCATCTTCCCTCCTTACCAATGATTTCTTACTTCTCAGTACAATTTGCAGATTTTGACTTCTCTTACACTAGATCATTCTCCACTCGCCCTCTTTGAAAATGCTCCTATTCTTTTGATAAAGTCAACTTAGTTATAACTTTCATGCCCAGGCAGAGAGCAGGAGTCCTTCAGGATGGCACCTTGCTTGGCTAAGCCCTTGACATAACAGCAGGATACTGTGAGGACAGACACTTTCATCTGCCATGCAGTGCAGGGCTCAGATACAAAGGAACAGGCTTTGAAGTTCTGAATCTTGTATTTGATACAAATGTGAGATATGTGGGACCGATGTCTTCAGAGCCAAAGAATGACCTTCTGGGCATAGTAGTAATTAGTCACTTTGGAATCATTCTAATAGTGGAGGTGAGAGATACTGTGACATTGCCAGTAAATGCTTTTGGTATTGGCAACTATTTCCATGGGAAACAGCAGGTAGAGAAAAGGAACATAGGAGAATTTTGGGGGATTCATTTTATTATTGCTTAAATGTGGTTTCAGTTGAATTAAACCAGACCTAAACATATTGTTGTGTATCAGTTCAACTAGATTGTTTTGTATCCATGCCTTCCATTAAAATGACATACACATCTGTGTATCCAAGGCTGTAGTATGGTGAGGATATACTTGCTGGGCTTGCTGCCATCTTTAGGGGTATTTGGCTGACTTTTTAACAACTACAGACCAAGTTATAACTTCACAAAATCCAGGTTGTGTTTGGCCCACACTTAGTGCTGCCAGCAGAGATGGATAAGAAATAGCATTTAGAGCAGAGTGGAGCAGTTTGCCTTCTGAAGAGAATGAGCTGAGAAGGGCCTCGCTTTGTATTGTTTCTCATTCCACTTAAAAGTGTAAAGAGTATTCTGCAAAAGACCAGGAACTTCATGCTCCTGCCTCATGCTCTGTTGCAGCAGCAGTGGTGGGTCCTGTGCCTGTGATTGGCATTGGTAGCAAAGCATTCTTAAAAGAGGATTGTCAGGTTTGGTGTGGACTCCTGTTGATTGTTCTCTTACCTCCTCATCATTTTGAAGTTAAAGGGGAAAAGAAAAGTCTTTTTTTACATTGTTTCCTAACTGCTGTGTTGTGACTTTAGGGTTTTTGTGTTGGTCTGCAAATAGGGATAATTCAAAGCAGAATCACTTCAGTCTCTTTCTGGGGGTGAGCTGAAATGCACAATTCTCAGTTTTGGAGCCATTAAGCAATACTTGCCATTCCTAATTAGCAAATCTCTACTTATGCTTGCTCTATGAAAGACCCTCAGATATGGGTACAGATCTGAGATTAATAAAGTCTAATAAAATCTGAGATTAATAAAGTCTAATGTTTGAGTTCACTGGTGAGTGCACTCTTCTCCTACATAGTTTTTAAAGGTTAACTCCAGAGTAAAGAAAGATTAAAATGAAGACATTACATTTAATAATTTATTCTATGTATTTTATTTCAAACAGGTCATTAAATACTCACATATATAAATTTTTACTTATTCTCCAGCCAGTGTCAGCAACAAAGTCACTATCTGCAGTTTGTTCATGAAATATGTGGTGTAAAGAGTCAAGTACATGGTTATTGTGGGTTGAATGCACTTCACTTTGTGCTGTATGTTTTTTTGTGATTATGTGACCCCTGGATTTTGGGCTTGGATAACTAAAAGATGATGTATGAACTCAGCTGTCTGCCTGTCCTCTCTGCTGGAGGTTGCACTCTTTAGTGCAGGGCTAACACAAAAATATGTGTCTGTGGTTGTGTACCTCAATTCAATCTCAACTTGATCAGCAAATTCAACTGCTTTCAAAAAGCAGACTGCAATGAAACTACTTGTGTAGAGGTAGACATTCCCTTCTGCTGACCCTGCTGCATTATTGACAACCTGTAACAGAGAAAGAGGAAAAACGCTGGAGCAGGTATCAACTTAACTTACCACAACAAAATTAGGCCAAGATCACCTGTCAGAGACTTTAAATGAAACAGGGAAATGTACCCTTTGAAATAAATTAGAAATTCACACAAAAAGCTTTTGAACTCTGGATCTAAAATAAAAAAGCAAGTTTGAGCATTTCAGTATTGTCAAGAAGAAATTACAGAGTCCATAATGCCATTTAAAACTTCAAATTCTTTCATTAATTTTAATGGAGATTTTATGCTATGCTCCTCTTTTATGCTTCTGAATGAATGACTAAAGGAGTCAGTGGCATAGCAATCAGCAATAACCAATAAGCATTCCTACCCATGGCTGGTAATGAGAATGACTGCTTTGATTTAGCAACATAGAAACATGCATTTTATTAATGCTGCCTGGGTCAGCAGCAATCACTCCAAGCTGTGCTTACCAAGGCTGTTTTTTTTTTTTTTTCTGGCTTCAGAAAAAAAATTAAACTACAAAAAATCACAAATATTATTAATGACTCAAGAGTACATTTTCACTTACCATTCTTTTTCATCCTAGGTATGTTAGAAAAAGACAGCTATAGTCTCACTTACATTCTCACCATCATATACTGACACAGAACCTGTCTTTCTAGTGCATTTCTTAACCATTTGCATGACCTATTCTCTTTTCATCAAGCAGAATTCCATTCAGTTTCTCTCCTGTTTTGCAGCAGACCTAGACTGGTCTCAAAATCCTACTGTGTGGTTTTGGGTTTTTTTCCCTGCAAGGTGACAAGAAAAAGCTGGCTTTTATTTTTGATCCTCAATGTGCAACCTCTGTCTTAGTTATATTTCATCTGCCCACTCTAACACTCTCTTTTCCAGTTCCTTTGCTTCTGTCTGTTATCTTCTATCTTGCTGGAAATGCTGCCTCACCAGTTGTTTTCCCAGTTCTTCTGGATCTGCTTATTCCTTGGTCAAATCTCTTCACCAGCACCTCTTTTCTCCTTGTACAGGATTCTTCAGTGTTAGTTGTGCTAATGCAGAAAGGGGGTACCACACAAAGAGAATAATTCAAATGAAAATAAAAGGTTTCACATCAGAAAACTGAATTCCCTCAAGTTCAGAACTCATTTTCATGGTTGCTCAAGGACGCTTCCTCTAAATCAGAATGTTGCCTATAAACAACCTCTTCTCAACCTCAAAATTGTGCTATCAGCTCCTTCATATCACTTACTTTCAGTTTGTTACCATTCCTGGTAGTATTACACAGTATTATTTTCCCAGGTCAGAATATGTGAGCATCCCTGCTGTGCAAAATGGTCAATTCCATCATTCATAGCTTAAGTATTGCATAATGCGTTGATACTACCCACATGCATGTATATCAATATTTTGTTAACACCGGTGGTACAACATATGGAATCCCTTTTAAAGTTTAAGCACATGATTGAAAATCCCGGCAGATCCCCTTTCTCTGCTCTGAGGAACAGGCTATGGCTTGAAACTGTGTCCTTTCATTTTAGTGTTACTTCTGGCTTAAATCAGTCCTGCTGCACCATGAGCCATCTGACAAAAATGCTGAATGGTGCACAAGTCCAATATGCTCTCAGCCACTTCCCGCCACAAGCCCCTGAGCAGATGATAAAGCATTTTTGCAGTAGGACCATACAGCTCACTAACTGGTGATCTTCCTGCAGACCAGGAAAGACGAGCCTGGCGCGGGGGGGGGGGGGGGGGGGGGGGGGGGGGGGGGGGGGGGGGGGGGCGGGGGGGGGGGGGGGCGGGCG
>JAWWEV010000001.1:26455283-26470063 GCA_035583235.1 Hafferia zeledoni | reverse complement strand
TAGAAATGGCAGATCTCTTATCTGCTGGAGCAGCACTTCACTGAAGCTTTTCCCAGTGCCTTGGGTTGCTCTGTGGCAGGCTTGCTTCCCTCTCTCATTTTAAAAGGGAATAAAACCTCAGTTGAAAAACAAAGTCAAAACTAAAAAGCAGAAGGAAAGACCAAGGGATGCTATTAATAAAGTGAGGGCCCTTGCCAAGAAAGGCTGAGTTTTCCAGCGGCCATTTTACCACTCTTGTTCCTTTATTAAACTAAGCTGTTTTTTAATGAGACTGTCTCATTTTGCAGATGTGATTCTGGGCTCTGAACATCCTCCCATGTGTTTTACTTTGCAGGAGGCAGCACAGGAACCTCCCCAACCACCTCCAGCACGGGGACCCCGTCACCATCTGCTTCCTCTCACCTTCTCTCTCCATCCTGCTCTCCTCCAGCCTTTCATCTGGCCCCCAACACTTTCAATGTGGGCTGCCGGGAGAGTCAGCTTTGCAACCTCAACTTGTCTGATTATCCTCCGTGTGCCAGAAGCAACATGGCTGCATTGCAGAGCTACCCAGGGCTGAGTGATGGTGGCTACAATCGGCTGCAGAGCAGCACTGCTTCTGCTTCGCAGCCCTCTGAAACCTTCATGCCTCAGAGGACTCCATCCTTGATCTCAGGAATGCCGGCTCCTTCCTCCCTGCCCAGCAACAGCAAGATGGAGGCGTACAGTGGCCAGCTGGGATCTTTCCCCAGCTCTCAGTTTCAGTATGTCATGCAAGCAGGCAACCCTGCCTCCACCTCCTCCTCTTCACACATGTTTGGTGGTGGCCACATGCAGCAGAGCTCCTACAATGCCTTCTCCCTGCACAATCCCTACAACCTCTATGGATACAATTTCCCTGCTTCCCCCAGGCTGGCAGCAAGCCCGGAGAAACTCACCACATCCCAAAGCACTTTACTCTGCTCTTCCCCATCCAGTGGGGCCTTTGGAGAGAGGCAATACCTTTCCACGGGGATGGATCACGGGATGCACATGATCAGCCCTCCCTCCAGCAACCAGCAGACAGCCAATGCCTGTGACAACAGACAGTATGGTGCAGTTCAGGGCTCCTCCTCACAGATGTCTGTGCACATGGTCTAACAAGCCATGCCTCTGCTTGGCATCGAAGGCAGCTGGACCTTCATCATTTCCAGGGGTGAACCCATCCCAGTACCTTTTTGCCTTCAAACTTATAGTGGAACTAGTATTGTGATGATAAATAAGAACATAAGCCATTTAGGTATGTGCCACAGAACCTTGTGGAAAGCCTTGACTGACAGCCATCGCAACTTGTTGTAACCCAGGGCCTCCAGACCGACCACCAAGCACCTCTTTTTCTGGACATTGCAGAGAGAAGGGCATGACTTTAAGAAGAAGCTGGAGAGAAACAGCCAATATACCTTCTATGCATTAACTTTCAGCTAGTGTGAGCTTTCAGCATGGAGGGACCCATACCCTGTGCTGTCTCCTCTGGGTGTTGAAGAAGGGAAGTCTCCCAGGGCTTCACCCTCTGAAGCTGCACTGCCCATGACTTTAAAGACCTCCTCGTTTCCAAACAGATCCTCACTGCTGGAGTAACTAAGCCCACTCCTGAAGAAAACAGTGGTCTGTGGGTCCTTCTTCCATTGTATCACAGGAGTGGCACTGCTGGGCTGGAGCTTCTTCCAAAAAGGTTTCTGCATATTCACCATGCCTCTGCCCAGCCAGAGGTTTCTTTATGAGGCTTGAGCTCACCAGTACACAGCCTGCAGATGGAGAAGCAAGAGACAGGAGAGAGGAAAGTTTTAACCCACAAAGGAGCCTCAGGCCTAAGCAGGGACCGAACTTTGGAAAGGTGCATGGGGAAGAAGGGTCTCGGCTCCTGTTGACTTGGCCAGAAGTAATGCAGCCAAACTGAATGGATGACAGCCTTTGTGGGAATGTGTCCCAGAGCACTTATCCCAACAGGAGGAAACTGTCCAGACTGAGCACACAGGGAGGAGCAAATTAAAAAGAGAGTTTTGCTCTACAGGAGTGCAGCTGACCTTGCATGCACGAGTTGCCATAGAAAACCATTAGCCTTTCAGAAACAGTGAGGTCGAGTATTTGCCAACCTTCCAACTGCCACATGATCTCTGTTTAACCAAATAGATCATTGCCTTTTGACATCTTTCTTTTCTGTTTTTTTCCTTTTTCTTTTTTTTTCTCTTCAAATCCTTTAAAAATAAGAAAACAATTGTAGCTTGGTGCAAGCTATGCATTTAAGGTGTGTGAAAATGCAAATACCCAGTAACAGAATACAGATATTATTGAGATTTGTTGTGAAGTGTTGTAGATAAATGTATTTATATGCCTAGTGGGGTATTCATTATTATGAGTATAAAAGAGGGCAATAAAAATGGTATGTAAAATATGTATGAAGAAAAAGGTGTATAAAGATTTGCCCTATGCACGGAACTCTGTTTCTAAGTGCCAAGCACAGAATGCGCTAAATAAATCTTTGCAATTGTTCCTTCTGTGTTTTTCTCTGTCTGTGAGGCTTCTCAGGGGTCTTCTAGAGACATTTTTGTCATACTGTCATGTGTGTTTGCACAATAGAGGAAGTGAAGACACAGTGCCAGAATGTGAAGTCCAGACAATATTATAATAAAAAGAAAATTTTTGTCTTCTGAAGAAATTTTAAAAATTGAGTGTTTGGAATTTGTAAGGTGCCTTCTTCACAGTGAATGTGTCTTAAAGACAGCTGGAGTTGTTATTTTGGTTATTGAAGGCTAGTAAAAAGCCCTTCAAGAATAATTTTTCACAGTCAGTACAGTCAATAATACTTAAAAATAACGGTATAATTTATTTTTCATTTTGAAGTGTAACTTTGGGGTATGTGTCAGTTTTTCATTTGCACTATATTTCTAATTTGAGATTGAGACATTACACTGAAAGCTGTGGAGAAGCTGAAGCCCTCTCAAAAAGGGCTGGAAGTTATGGCTGCAGAGTTTACAGATTTCTTTGTGCCAATAAACTTTCTTTTCTTTTTTTTTTTTTCCTAAATTGAGAAAGCACCAGGAAGGTAGAAATACCTTTAAAGATAAATTCAGCAAGAATTTTTGTTTTTACAGGAGAAGATAAATATACCAATGCCATTCCCAGTTTTGTGCCTAGTCTGTTCATCTGCATTCTGGCTTTTACTGGGTCTAGCCATGGGTGCTGCCGGAAAGGGTAGGGGGGACTGTGGATGGGAGACAATCCATCCCTCACCTTGTTGTCTTTTGCTTAGCCCTAATAATGAATTATTGGTTTAATCTTGAAACAGGGAGCTTAAGAGCCTTGCTAAAATCCTTTCAGAATCTTTCAAAAATACCCTTCAATCTGTGCTTTGATGTTTGCTCTGCTTTTGGGTTTAATTCCATCTTATGGCAACAATTTCTGCAGGTTAATAATATGTTGTGTGAACCAGTATTTCTTTCTGCTGGCTGTTTGCATTAGATTGCTCTTTCTTATTTACTCCATTTAATTCTTTGTGAGTGGGTCTGTATTTCATCTAAGAAGAGACTCAACAAAATCAAAATCATTCTCTGTATCAAAATACATGTTTCTAATCTTGATTAAACAAAAAAAAAATTAACCAAAAATACCAAAGGAAGCATTTGCTGAAAAAAGGCAAAGGACTTACATAGTGCACAGTCTTCAACAATAATGTGAAGAACTGGTATCCCAGTTTCCATGCATTTTACAAGGAAACCCTGGGTAAGAGCTTTGAAATTCTCACCCATGCTCTTCGGCCATGTTATCCTTCAAGTTACTGAGTACCTTGCCCCTGATCCAACCAAATTCTTCAGCAAACTGAGATAATGTTACTGCATCAGTATGAACTGAAGTTGCTTTCAGTATGAAACTTACTGACCTCAGGGTGACCCTATTTATGGACATATTTATTTAGCTCTTATGGGGCACATATATAAAATGAGAGAGCTTAGTTAGCTAGATAGTTATCTCTTAGTGTTCTGTTGCTGAAGGGTCAGAATATTAGCATTAAGACTGAAAAAGCATAGGAAAAATCTGAGAGAGGCTTCCCTGTTCCAAGATGTAAAGTTTTAAGTACACAAATAGTGTGAAAGTTACACTGACAGTCTATGAGGATTAAAAACAAGCTAACAGTGAAATGGGCAAAAAAAAAAATTACACTTTCTACATGGTTGTCACTGTGCAAATCAAAAGTAGAGATGGGTCTGGAGGGCAGTATTGAAAATAACAGGCCAAAGTGTGTTAAAATTATTTACCTAGTGTTCATTTAGGTGCACAGGTGAAATCCTCACACGTGAACACTTCCCTGAGCAGACAAACTGCTCAGGGCCTTGACATCACCCCAAACACGAGGTGAGCATTGAATTTGAAGTGGACCCAGGCATGGCAGGTATCTCATGTACAGCAGTGGCTCTTCTCCCACTGCCACCCGTGTATGGACACAAAGCCCTGAGCCATTTAACACTTCTTATTGAGCCTTCACAGAGAGAGGTGATGGCAATACACAATGGGAGAGATACACTGGGACTAGTCTGGGAGCTCCACCTTGGACCAGCTGGCCAGGTGGGCAGCCTGGGTTGCAGTGCACAAAGCAGTCTTCCCTGGAAGACTCCCTTTCCTTGGGTGACTGCCCTAACAACAGGGCTTGAGAACCCTCCTGGCACAGTCATGCTCTCATCCAGGAGCCCTTTGATTGCTAATTTGCAAAGCATGTGTGTGTGGGTGGCAGAGACAGCAGTGGTGTGGTTTCTCTCCCCTTCCTTCCTTCCCTACTTCACCATGAGGATTTGAACCCTTTGGCCAGCTTTGAGCAGCTTTAAGATGCAAGTTCTTACATGTTTCTTTAGAAGAGACAGTGAAGGAGGACAGGGACCTTATTAATTTTCCCAGTGTGGGGAAGGCCACTGTGTAACATCTCATTCAAAGAAGCCACACAAAGAAGAGGTGTCCTGCATGCAATCCCCCAACAACAAGTTTCATCTGGCATGTGGATGTTATTAGACACCAGATGATCTATTCAGACCTGCAGAAACTGGGAGATCTCAACTCCACTACTGGGTTGACCCACTTGGTCTTAGCCCATGCAGGTTTCTCCTTCCAGTCCAGGAGAAGAGAAAGCTCTTCATCTCCCAGTTCAATGCTGCAAATTTAAGAGGTGAAGCATCATGTACCTCTTCAAAGCAGTACCCACTTTTAACAGGCCAAAAGGTCAACAGGGAGTGGAAATATCAATGATAGGAGATCTTTCATCTTGTAGCACAGGCTGTTCCAAGTGCAAACCTGGCAATTTGTAACACAAATGAAAAGAATGGCACAAAAATAATCAGAGTAGGTTTGCCAGCTTTGCAAAGCTTATTTAGCTTCATTCCTTAACACACTGACAGGCACAGGACATAAATATTACCGTGAGCACAGTTGGTGCAGCTCAGCAATACCAGGGCATTGCATTCCAATGCACCACAGGGCTGTGAAGGTAATGTAAGCACTGTGTGCTAAAGCAAAATGCTCAGGTTGCAGACATAAATACAAATTAAAGTAAATAGCCTGTGATATTATCTGAAAGAGACTACAGTGAAAATTACAGTAAATGATCTGCTAGAGTGACACATTTATAGCATACTGGATGAAGTTTTACTGAGGTAGGTGAGGGCTGGCAGATAGCATTTGCCATTAAAAAATTATAAAATTTTTTGGATTATTTTTTCCCAACTCAGCCAGGTACATTGACCCACAGCACACCCATGTGGGATCACCACTAGCAGATAAATTTTGCTGGATACTCCTTGTTGGGCATCATTCTAAATGAAAAAACAACAATATGGAAATGCACCCAAGGACTGGGCAGAGGAACAGCTCAGCATGCCCATTACATGCTACAGATGTACTAGAAATGTAGCTATAAAAGCAGTAACAGAACTTCATGAGGTGGATGATGGTGTGGCCAAGGGATAATTTGCATCTGACTTCTTCAGCACTTTTTCTTCTAGACAGAAGCAGCCTACAGGACCAGGCATTTTGTCCAGGTCTGTAGCCCAGCATTTTGTCTTCACAGAGGGGACCATCACTGAGAGCTTGTCTGTCAGTCAGCGGGGAGGGGTTTCCGTAACTGCTGCCGACACATTAAACTTCTGCTGGAAAAGTGGCTCACACAGTTTTCTGATTGCTTCTTCTAATTTATCTGTAATTGCCATCTAGGAAACTGCATAGAATACAGCTAAAATCCCTGGAACCCTTTTGAAGGGTTGCTTTTCCACATCAGTAACTGTTGTTTATCAACCCAGAAGAGCAACACGGTCACAAATTACAAGAACATGTACAGAGCACACCTCTTCAAATATTAGCTCCTTTCTACAGTGAAAATCTCCAACATTTCTAGCCTGTCTGAACAGAGAACTAGTCTGGAAAGAGCAGTTCACATGGCTGCACACCGTTGTATTCTGATGGCACAGTGAGCATGGCTTCTGTGCTGGATAACTGGTTCAAGGAAGGGTAATAAACCTCCACAGCAGGGTTAGTTGTGCAATAGTCTATCTCTGGAGCACTGAGCTCGTCTATTTTTCTGACTCAATGTGGAACTCATTGCATGCTGTGGGGGAGAAGGATTAGGAGCATGTAATTTTACACTGCTTGAAGTTCCTACAAATGCTGTTCTTATTCCAGTAATGTTCTGAATTTGTTGAGCATTTTGGAAGCCTAACATTCAGCTGGATAATGCCCGTCTCTGCTGAGATAGGGTGACTTCTGCAGGATACCCTTGGATGCTTCCAGAAGCAGTCCTAGCCTCTGTTTGGCCATGTCTGCCCTTCAGCATCCAACACCGTACACACCTCAGGGCACTATTTTTCAGATTAAAAGGTGCAGTAGTACTGCAGAGACACAGAGCTGGCCCAGGTGGGACTGTGAGTATAGAACATCAGCCCTTCTCTGAGGATGATGGGGACAGTGGTGCTGCTTCAGCCAAGATGGTTCAGCTGTTAAACTGGAGGTTTACTTCCATAGTCACTCTCAGTGACAGTGTCCATGGCTGGGAAGGACTTTTATCTCCAGACTACACTGATGACAGCCTTGAGGACATGTTGCAACACTCACAGTCTTCCCAGTGTTTCCTTTATAAGATCAGGGGTGCTCAGGGAGTTGTCGGAGGGGTGACATGACCTCGAGTTCCTGTTCTACCTGAGATGGCTTATAACATTTCCCTCACTGCAGTCAGGTAATTGCACCTGAATACAGTTGCATGAAGTTGGTGTAACTGACCCAGGAACGAGTGCAAAGGAAAACTGCTGTCAGTGTGCTACATTAAATAGATAATGTGGTCCAGTGATTGGAGACATGATGCAATTATCTGCACTGACACTCCCAGTAAATCTGGAACAAATTGCAGTACAATTAACCCTTCACAAATTTGAGTACAGCCTTCCAGCCATCCAAGCCAGGGCCATCACTGTGCTCTGTAGTTTATGTTACTTTGCTGTGCAAAGGTCTGTATACAGAAATACTAAGATCAGTTAGAAAGAAGTATGAACACAGATGTGTATGTAAAAGCACTAGAGGAACATGAGAGCAAGGATGCAAAGAACAGTCTGTACTGATATCCAGGGACATGATCAATGGCAGTGAAACTGGTAAAGGCTTTTTGTGTTGCTTTCACCAAAATCACTGCATGGGTGACTCAACAGCAGAAAACCTGCAATACAGGAATGCGAGAATGGCAGCAAGACTACAACACACTGTGTGTATCATTTCTCTAGATTTACTAGTAAGCTACCCAAAATGAGGAAGGAGAAGACAAGTACAGCAGTGTCACCCAGGATTTACAATGGATAATTAATGAAGATCCCCAGGTTACAGCTCAATACCTGTGGCTCCTGAAACCTATAAAAGATCCATCCAAACACCAATATGTTATCACCAGTGAAAAGAAAGCCAGAAGATGACATGAAAGTTCAATGGCAAATGCTCCAGAATACTTGGAGGCATTTATTTTTGAGCTTGTAAGTTCCTTGTGTGCATTGGCAGTCATGTTTTTTTTAGAAAAGTAAATAAAAATCAATTCCCCATTGCATTTTTTTAGATGAGTTCCTGCAGTTGTAGTATTACCCATAAAATACTCCAACTCCTAACTCTGTGAACATTACAAAGTCAAGTTCTACAGAAGATCAGAGGAAATCAACACAATTTGATCAACTGAGGAAAGAAAATATTAAAAATTATCTGAAAGGAGGTTGGTCTAACCTGAAGAAACCTATAATAAAAAAATGAAGTGCACCCATCCAAAATGAAAAAGAACTGGCCATGCCCACACACCAAAAGGGACAACATAGAGTCTGTGAAGATGTTCTGTGAATAGCTCAGTTACTTTGGATAATGAATAATAAGCTGCACTCCTTCCTGAATGGAGACTTTGAACTTATCCAAATGAACCTGAGATGCTGTAGCATCCTACCACACAGATTCAAATATAACAACAAAAACAATGAGCCTTTGAAAGAAGAGATGTCCACTTCTTCAACGTGAAAAGTGCTATATTAAATTTGTTGTTTACACTGTATATACTATTGTATGCACTGTTTATAGCTATTAAATATATCCAGCAACTAACCATTAAACACTCACAACTAAAGCACATGAAATTAGTTACATTGTCTATACACCAACATAAAAGGTTTTGTGCAATGCCCAATAGCTCTTTCTTTATTTAGGGTGACACAAACACCATGAAATATAAGGAGTTATCTCAGCTGTCTGCTCCTGTAACTTGGGAAGCTTTTTCCATCACTGCCATGATCTGAGAAGGAAACAATCTGACCCAAAGAACTTGTGGAGTTAAAAACCTGTTTAATGGTCATTCCTGATTTATCAAACTGGGTTTCTGTTGAAAAAATGAAGACCCTGGCTCCTGTCTTAGGTCTACTCATGCTCAAATCCAAACTGGGGAACTAAATAATTCTGGAATCTGTGTTTTCCATGACACAGGACGTGGTGAGGAGGTTCTGTAATGTCATAGAAGAAATGTAAGGCCGAAAATATCTGCCTAACATGACCATAGTTCAAGCTGTCAACTCAGACATATAAATAGTACAAAGTGAAAGAGGCAGAGAGGGGGAGGAAGGTTTAGCTGTCATATGGCCTTAATGCTTTGCCTTCTCCTTTCTAATATCCAGGTCATATTCACCTCGTGAGTGTATGAGTGTGCCATGATACCAGATGTGAAGGGATCTCTTGATGTCCACCACTTCCAGGTCTAAGCTGCCAGGCTACTCCATATTAATGATATTGGCACCAGTGAAAAATACATAAGAACTGCAGCCACAGCCTTATGCAAATCAACATGACCTACATTCAGGGAAGCTGGACAACCTTTGGTACTGAGTTTTGGCAGTGATCGACAGTTTGTGAAGAGAAGATAGAACAAGAAAAGGGAAAGTCAAAGGCAATACCTAGATTGTTAACCTGAATTTAGCTGTGGAACAGAGCTGCAGCTCTGAAGCTCAAGAAACTCCTGCAAGGTCAGTCCTGGGTGGGCTGTGAACTAGAGGCCCAGTGCTAAAGCTATTTTCCAAGACCCACAGTTCTAAAACAGAATGATCAACATATAACATCTATGAGTTGCCCCTACAAGGTTAGCAGGCAATCTCAGTTTCAACTGAGCCTGAATCCAAACCTAAACATTCTCTAGATTCATTCATCCATAATATATGTGGTTTTTTCTCCCTTCATCTGTTGCCACAATTGTGCCACCAGGGGGTTCTTTAACTCAGTTCTCCACTGCTTTTATCCATCTTTTCCAGAATGCCAACAGCTGCAATATAATGAGATTATTTATGATTTCTAAATATCACCTTCTAATGTATCTCCCAGGCCAGCAAAGCAGCAACCCAGCAAATCTCACTGAACCAGAGCTGCCTGTAGCAATCCCAAAGTGTTCAGCCATCCATTTCCATATCCTGGCTTCCCTGTCTTCTTACTGCACCTTTTCACAATTCCCTCTGGAGGTTTTTTTGAGTTTTTTTTCACAGCAATAATGGAAAGAAAAATGTTATTGACTGCTGGTGTCCAGTCTCTGAAGAGTCATTGCAGATGGAGTCTTTTTCCTGGGACTATTTCAGTGATTTACAGAGGAAAAAGTAGAATTTCTGTCCTCAATGTCATCCTCAGACATGGGGACATAAGCTGTCCTTGACCCAGCAGCCCCTGAAAGAGAGTCTGCAGTGACATAGGCGGATATGCTCCGTAAACTTTCTGATCTGATCTCAACAGCTGCCTTTTCTTCACCCACTTGGGGCTTTGCCTTTTCAGGCAGGTACACACTCTTGGGTGAGCACATTTCTAAGGCAGCAAGTGAAAACTCATCCTCTTCAGCATGAGAATGAGTTCACTGCTTTTCAGCAAACCTGTTGGGCATTTATGTCTAAATAAAGACTTGCGAATAGCACCAAAATAGAATTTCAAAATTTCTGTTAAATTCTGTGTCGATTATATTTAATAGTTTTATATCAATCTGTATTTATATACATTATACATTGTATAAAAATAAATATACCTTATATATAAAATATAAAATATATATACAATATATAATAATATATAATCTAATTAATATAATACAATATATAACATACTATATCATATCTAGTATACTATACAATATAACTATATATATATATTTATATATCTTTAAAGACCTTTTGCTGCTTTACATAGTCAGGAAAAAACCTCCTGTAACCTCTTCTTTGTGACAGTACTTGAAAATTTATCCTCTGCTTTCCATGGCCTAGGCAGTTAGAGAGCAGCTATGGAAACCCTGTGCCTCCCTTACTGGTCAAGTAAGTGTAGCCCCATTTTACAGACAGTAACCTTTGCAAAGGACCTGTGTACCCTACAGCAGTTTCCCCTCCATTTATTGCCAAACTGTAATTGCTGGTACAAGCAATGACAAAGTCCCCATCTTTGCCAATTCGGTGCTGTATTTAAGGCAATATGGCTCAATTTATACTTTCAAAATTTAAGGCAGATGGGAAGAAGAACACGTTGTGTGATGACTGACACCACCAAGCATAGGTACTCTGAGCTGTATTTCTCCTGCTTCCGTTGCAGCATCACCCAGACATGCAGGCAAAGCGCAACCAAGCTTAGTATTTTATCACTGACCCATGGCAAGGTGGTAGTGAAAGAGTTTCCAGCTGAGGTTGCAGAGGCTGTGGGTTGCATAGGCAGGAAAACTTCACCATTGCAGTCCTGCTGCTGGCCAGCAGAAATCTCTGGGGCACAATTGCTGGCTCTTTAGCAGCACACGGAGCTGGAAAGTGGACCCTGGAAACACAGTGCTTGTGCCAATGGTGCTCTTCACTTTGGTTTTACTCTCCCTCTGTGTGTGGAAAACCAGCCCTGTGCCAGCAGCTGTGTGTACGTTGCAGAAAAAAAGAGGCAGTTGCTCAAACAATATGGTATGGAGGGCTGGGGAAAAGGCATGTTAGAAATGTAAAGGACATTTACATTAAAGAAAGGAGTGAGAGCTGCAGGAAGAGCCAAATTACAAAAAAACCCAAAACAAACAAAACCAACCAAAAAACCACCAAACCAAAAAAAACCAAAACACCCCAGCCAAACAAAAAAACCCCACCACCAAAAAATATGAGTATTTCGAGCAGCCAAATTAAACAAGACACAATGGGGGCCAATTTTGCCTCCCAGGCATTTCATAAGCCTACACCTCAAAGTTCAGGGGGTGCTAGGGAGAGACCCATGTGTCCCTCCAGGTCTTACTGAACTGTAAGGAACATGAACTATTTTGTGACTTGCTGGTTTCTACACCATTGGCATCTTCCCCCTCTTCTTTTTCTTAGTTTTGGGGTGCTTATTATTGGATAAGTCTTAAATCCCTCTGAAAAAGGTAATTGCTTTTGGTTCAGAAAAATAATCAGTAGACACAAAGCGTAAAGTCATTTCAGTCATAATATCTTGGAGGAAAATAGATACAGTATTTTGGAAAGAATTCGAAATGAAAACACAAAGCCTGATGGGATTTAAATGCAGAAAACCAAAAATTCAGTCTCGCCTCCTCTTTTCCCTTCCCCTATTCATGAGGTCACCATTTCTGTCTCACAGATTATGGCATCTTGCCGGGATCCTGAGGCAGCCACCAGAAAATTGTTGTTGCTCCTATGAGCACAAAGCAGGATCAAACTTGCCAGGAGAAAATAATCAGAGTGGTTTCTTGAAGCTAGAAAGAGAGAAAATTTCTAGGACTAGAAAGAAAAAGACATACAGAAAATGCAGGCCACCTTTTTTGTCCCTCAAAAATTTGATGTATAAGAATTTGAGGAAAAGGAGACTGGGTGAAAATGTGTGAAACAGAGAATGTGCACTGACATTCAGCATTGTTGCCTGTAAATAACTTGATTGTAAAGAGACTGCCTGTACATGTGTGTGTGCACACAAAGGATGAGCGTGCAGGCCCCTGCACATGCAAGACATGGCATACCTCAGTCCAGCAAGCTTAACTTTAATACTGCTTGCAAGCACTTCACTGTGAAAGGTTGGCTCTCTAAAGAGGGAGGGCTGACGCAGTTGACATGTCTACTGCTCTACTGCTTCTGGGGTAAATGACTTTTCTCATGGCATTATTCGTGCTGTCTGTGCTCAGACCTCAGAAGGTGGTCCTTTGTTCTGCACTGGCATGGTGTGAGCAAAGTCTAAGCTTTGCAACCCATATAACTCTCAGCCCACTTGGAGAAGAAATGATTACTCTCTGACACTGTATTGGCTTCATTTAGCTGCAGGTATTTCCCTTTTTTAATAAATTGTTACTCCTTTGGGGCTAAATCAAGAGCATGAGGGGAGTAGGGATTGTTAATATTCTTCTCCCCTTGTAGACGTCTCTGCAGTAAGACCCTGCAAACTCAAAGGACCTCCTAGGTGTATTGATGGCTCCTACTTGCTCTGCCACAGTTCAGAACCATAGAATATCTCAACTTGGAAGGAACTGATAAAGACTATTGATTCCAACTCCCTGCTCCTCCCAGGAATGCCTAAAATGAAAACATATGACTAAGAGCATAGTCCAGATGCTTCTTTTAGAGGCTTGATGCTGTGATCACCTCCCTGGGGAGCCTCTTCCAGTGACTGACCACCTTCTCAGTGAGAAACCTTTTCTTAATGTCCAATCTGAATTTCACCTGATGCAGTTTCCTTCCATTTCAGTAAGAGTAGAGTGATGAACAAATATGTTAACAGTCATGTGCAAGGCTTATCTGTGAAAGGAACAATCTTCTGGTCCCTGGTGTTTATCTGAGATTCCAATAACTGCCCAAATTTTAAAGATCATCTAGTCAAACCCCTTGAAATAAGCAGGGACATTTTCCCCTAGATCAGGTTGTTCAGAGCCCTGTCCAACCTGGCCTTGAATATTTCCACAGAAGGGGCATCCACCACCTCTCTAGGAAACTTCTTCCAGTATCTCATCACCCTCAGTGTAAAAAAATTCTTCCTTATATCTAGTCTACATCTACCCTCTTCTAGTTTAAAACAATTACCCCTGTAGTATCACAACAGAGCTTACTCAAACGTCTGTCCCCATTTTTCTTGTGGGTCACCTTCAGGTGCTGGAAGGCTGTTACAAAGTCTCCCTGGAGCCTTCTCTTCTCTGGGATCAACAACTTCAACTCTCTCAAGCTTTCTTCACAGCAGAGGTGTTTCATGCCTCTCAAAACTCAGCTCAGCTGCTTTGACAACACTGGCACTGTGAGTGCTTTAACTCTTACCACAGTCAGGCTGTACCACACTTATTTTCAGTGTACATTTCTGAGTTATTTTGTTGCTACTTACATCCAATATGGACTTGAGTTGAAGATCCAGTTCAAAAATACATCTCCATGACAATTTCTCCAATGTAAGAAAGAAGGAGAACTTACTACAAAGGAAAAATTGTGCCCATTAGAGAGACAAATTTGTTGAATTTTGGCTCTGAATCTGAGATGTCTCCAAGGAAAACTGATGGAATTACGCTCATGGAGTCAGTTTGGCTAGTTGGGGTAGCCCTCTGGAACAGGGAAAACATGCTCATCATCAAGATATAGCTTCCTAGAAGTCAAGGCAGGGAATTAGGGGGAGCCTGAGGAGCAGGAGCAGGGAGTGAGGGTGACATGGGGAGCTATAGTTAGTTAAGGTCACAGCTTGGAGACACACAACAGAATCCAGGGTTCAGGAGGGAAAAGGCCATCACCAAGAACGTTCCTAATATTCTGCCCATACTAATGTGGACATTCAATACCAAAGCCAGCAGCCAAAGCCTTCAGCTCAGTCCTTGCCATGGGTAGGAATCAGGAGTGAGGAGCACACCTCCTGCCTGCATACCGACAGCTCAGTCTAAACATCACCACTCAGTGGTCTAACACCATGCTGACTTTGTTGCTCAGGACAAGATCAGACAAGCTCGAGCCCTCAGATGCTGTACCTGGCAAGACTTCCAGCCCACCATGCAGTTAATCACATCATTCAGTATAATGATAGGGGATACTCTTAATTTTCCTCTCCAGTCTGAAATCCTGCACCAACCATGTTCTCAGCTCCCTAAGAGCAAACAGGTGTTTATTTCTGTGCAGTGCCATACAGCAGCTTGGCTTGAAGCTGTCTCATACACCCCCTAGACTGGGACTTTTACCCAGGTTTACAGTTGTCCACAGTGTCTCTGAAAGCCAAATAATTTGGGTTTTATTCCTTTCTCATTCTCTACTGCTACTTGTATCCTGAATCAAATGGAGCTCCTC
>JAWWEV010000001.1:26419431-26455183 GCA_035583235.1 Hafferia zeledoni | reverse complement strand
GAAAGCCAAATAATTTGGGTTTTATTCCTTTCTCATTCTCTACTGCTACTTGTATCCTGAATCAAATGGAGCTCCTCAGTCTTGCAGGGGTATTATTCTCCTTACACCACTTGCAGGAATGTAGGGATGAGCGCAGAGTGTCTGGCTCTGACACTGACAGATCTCATACTGCTCCCAGGGAGTTGCCCAAATGCTACAAAGATGAACCATATGGGCCGCCCCAGCACTTGAGGCCATTAATAGGAATTTTTAAGCAACTGTGATTGATGAGGCAGCTCTTACAAGTCTGAGATCAATGAAAATGCAACTTGATCTTTTGAACTCAACTCCTTAATTTTTTTGTTCCTTTTTCTGCAGAGAATCCCATAAAAACATTTCTGTGCAGACAAAAGCCGTCTGGGACACTTTATGTGGATTTGTCATGCATTTTCCTTTAGCTCCCCCCTCCACCCCATTTGCAGTTTCAAATACAGTTTGTTTCTGAGTCTTTCTCCAAGATTTGCACAGTGACTTCATGATCAGCTTTTTCTATAATGTGATTGGACATTGTCTTGAGGGTGTTTTTTGAGACTCATTATTTATCTTTTGTTTTCAATTTAATTAATTTACCCCTCACTGTAATCTGAACTCCAGGGAGAAAACCATGGTAAGAAAAACAGAAAAGTAAAACTCATTCAGAAGAGAGGAAAGGCTAAACAACCTTCAGGAGAAAGCAGGGAGCCCAAGAAAAGAACAAGAGAGAGGACCATGTTTAATGAGTCTTGAATTATCCTACATTGATATTTTTCCCTCAGGATCTGCTGGCACAAATCAACAGTAACCAAAATAGCTCCATCTTCTAACATTCTCTGTCAGACTCTTGACCAACATCGCAGTCATTCTCAGTAACTTTGGACTGAGAGAGTCCTCAGACTGTCTCCCCTGCCTGGATGCTCCTGGAAGAGAAAGCCTCTAAGAGACAGGCAGGTCACTGTTAACTAGAGGAGAAAGAGCCTTGAAAGGCAAAGAGAAGGGACAGCTTCTTAGAAATCCAGGCAGGCAATTAGGGGGAGCCTGAGGAGCAGGGGCAGGGAGTGAGTGCAACATGGGGAGCTGTATTTAGCTAAGGTCACGTCTTGGAGACACACAAGAGAGTCCAGGGTACAGGAGGGAAGAGGCCAAAACCAATGCAGTGACATGGGTGAGTTTGATGGAGCACAGAGAAACATGAGGTACAGCAAAAAGAGAGTGGTCCAGAGTGAGGATGTGAATGGCAAAGGGGTGCAGAGGAGAGAGAAGGTGCTCAGCATTAAGGAAAATTATAAGAAAGGTGCAGGAAGAGCCTTGGAGGGACTGGTAGGGATGCAGTGAGGGGCTGGTGGAAAGCAGAGAGACAAACAACTTTTTCCTCTCTGGGGAGGGGAAGAACAGGAAACAGAGCCCATATTTTATGAAGGACTGACAGCCATATTTTGAACTTGAAACAACCACATGTAAGTCAGGAATTGGGAAAATGTCCCATGGACCATTCAAAAGAAGAAAAAAGAAATAGGTGAAAGCAATGAAAGTCATGTGTTTAGTTACATGGTGCTTAAGCCAATGCCAGTGCAAAGGGGATTTGGAGAAAGGGTGATACTGACTCTTGGGTTGCTAGTGCCTGGGATGAGACACCTTCCTTTTCCTTAACTAGCTGTGAGCTCAAACAGCTTACTGCATGGCTCAAGGTAGAAAAGTTTTAGCAGTTTTGGGACAGCATGTGCATACTGAGCTTCCAGGAAGGGTGAGGATCTGTTCCCAGAAATCCCAGTTTGAATGCATTTTCTGGAGAACACCAAGACTTACAGGAGTAACACTCTACTAAAAGAGGGGAGGACTTCTTTGCTACCCTTCCCACTTCACTGCTCATCCTGGGATTGGGCCTACTCACCAGTGGCTGTGACAAATGGCAACAAACGGGAGCATTGGTGGTGGAGGATGCAATGCAGTCCCTCGGAGTTATACAGCGCTTCTGAATCACCTTTCATGCTTTTTCTTTGTGGTTCTTGGTGTAAGGCTCAGCTAAGAGAGAAGCACAGAGGTAGAATAAGCTGGTTGAGAATGGAATGAGTGTAGGACTTGGGTTTTTTCAGGCTCAGTTGCAGACTTAACCCACCCTGCTTCATGCTGTTTCCCTGCTATTGACCACCATTGTGAAAGAGCAAGTAACTTGACAGATCACACAGTCAACTTGGAAAAAAGAGTCACTGAGGGCATTGATGGGATTGGGAGCATCCAGCTCTTCATTACCTATCAAAAGCACAAGAAAAACTGAAGATATTCTCAGGACCCAGTGACATAACTCAGCATTAGACAGCTGGTCACCAAAGTAACCTGGGAACTTGCAGTATGTGACCAAAATTTCATTACAGTCTCTTTTGCTAGGGAAAGAGTAAAACCTTTCTTCTGAAAAACAACTGGGATTCTTACATTATCAGGTTCTAAAACTCGTCCCTCAAGAACATGGTCCTGAACAGGCAGAAGGATGGGTGATTACAGCTACAGAGTAGAAAGGTTGGGTTCAGCACACTCCTCTGGAGTTTGCACCCACTTCAGGAGAAGGATAAGCAGCAGCCAAGCAATGGAAAGTGCTTGTGCACTCTCCAGGCCTCAAGTACCCCAAAGTGCTCAAGCACTTTGATGTAGCAGTGGGTACAGATCTGGCTGCAGCTGTATGCAGCCCAGAGACTTTCATCTTCAAACAAACCCTCTGATGGTGTCACAGTAGGAGTTATTCACAGGGCCTCTCCAGAGTCTTCTGGAATACTCATGTCTCTGGTTTGTAGCCATATTTGACAATGTGGTATCCACAGAGATGCACTCACACTAGATGGGTTCTTCCATTAAAACCTTAGTATTTGCAAAATGCAGCACTCCCTCAATAGAAATATTACACTCATTTATCTGAGGGTAGTGACTCAGACATGCTTTAAGCTTGGGAGTGTGCCAGTAACAATGCTACTAACCTGAGTGGTTTGGACTTCGCAGTCTTTTCTTTGTAACTAATCCATGTGATTAATATTTTCCTTAAAAATGGTCCATGGAGCAGTGAGGCATACCAACCTGGCAGCATTAGGAACTGGAGCTGTGTCCCCAGAGAGCAGATGTAGGCTGACAAAAGACAGGGCCAGCTTCTCACACCCACACAGGGCTTTGGCCACACAGCTTGGCTTCACACCCAGCTTGGAGTGACAGCTCTGAGAAGTCAACAGCAAGCTCAGTCGCCATGGCTCCCTCAGATGCTGTCTGCAGCTACTGAGTCTGCCAAAAGCCACAAGAAGGGAGCCAGATGGCATCACTGCATGCTGGCAGGGCTTGTCTCTTGTGAGGCTCTACCAACTGGAAGCCCATTCGTTGCTATCCCCCTACTTTTCTGGGTCAACTACAGCACAGGGTTGAGCTTTAGCAGGAGACCCAAAACAACCATCCTTTCACCTAACTCACCTCCTCTTGTAGACAGTTCCTCAGCTGGGCACTACTTAAACAGTATTTGCTTCATTGGAACAGTATGTGGTCTAATACAGTCTCTGCAACTGTTCACATTTAGCCTTTCCCCATCATGAGCATTAGGGAAAGACTAAATGCTGGCAGAGAAATTCTTTTCTGCCTTTCTCTCTCTGAACCTCTGATATTTTTTCTTCTTTGTTATTTTCTATTCTGTTTCTAAAACTTCCTTTAAAATGGCACTGACTTTCCTACTTATAGTCATGGCTGTGGAGCTCAGTCAGCCTTGTTGATCCTAGCTGCAAGTGACAACACTTCTCACTCTTTGATGTATCAGCTTAACAGCCTGATAACAACTGGGCAGGACAGGATATTCCTGGCACTCTCTGTGTATACGGTGCAAGGCTTGTAGTATGGCACTAGCTATGTTTTGCTGTCTTTTGCTCTTGCACTGTTACCCTCTGGTCACTTGAAAATTGCTTATGAGGTTCATATGATCCAAATTAAATGAATGGCTGAATGCTCGTGATGCTGTAGATTACTTAAAGGATTTTAGGTAGAATCTTAATATTTCATTGTATGCCTATGAACTCCTGAGATTTTTTAACATGAAACAAAATGCAGATTTTGCAAACTACATAAATGTCTCATCAGCTGAGAATCTGAAACTTAATTCCAAGCTGTTAGTACCTTTTTAAGCACACTGTGGTTAACACAGCTATAAAGCAATGTTGTTATGGAAACTTTCCGTTTCTCAAGGACATTTCTCCACCTTTCAGTGCTGGTTCAAGACTAGAATTGTTCTTCTACAATGGAGCGTTTTCACTAGATGTTTCTTTATAGTGCATGGTAAGCATCTATGGGACATTGCCATTATCTTGGGTTGCGTAAGATCTTACATGTATACAAATATCCATTTTGACCTCTGCCTGGGAGAGTAATCTCTACTGTCACTACTTCTTTTACAAGTCATCTTAAGAGCTTCTCGACAACTGCTGTCTCTTGTCTCAACCCACCCACATCTACAGCACTGGCCCTGCACTCCTGGTCCATCAGCTCTGCTCCTCATCACCAACACAATGCTCAAACATTTTCCAGAGCACATTTGGTGACATGAGATGGTGAAGAATAGGCAAATATGGCTGGTGTGTGAACTGTTACTGCATTGAACACTTTCTCAGAGTTGCTGCTAAGTAAGCATGTGAGACTCAAAAAGCTTTGGACAAAAGTCTTGGCTTCTCTATTCTCCATTACGCTAAAACTCTGACCTATATACTGTTTTGGGAACCTGTGCTGCTTATTTTTGCACCTCAAAATTTGCTGTATAAAAAAATTATCCTTCCCTAGGTCTTCATTCTTTTATGTTTGAGTCCCCAGCATCGCCAAAGGGTGTTCAAAATGCCTTTAACACTTGGACTGTCCTTTTTGAATTTTAGCAAAAGCTGGAGGGTTTGCCAGTGGTTTTGCTTTCCCAGCATGAGCCAAACATGCCTGCCAGATTTCTCGAGAGGGGATGTAAGATTTTCCAATTTCTAAATAAGCCAATGAAGGATTAAAATATCAAAACGTAAAATAAATGTGTTTTATGAAAGGATTCTCTGTTGTCAAGGAAGGAGGGCTGGCTAACACCTGAGGGTGCCGGGAACTTTTCTGCTCTGTGACCTGAGGCTCACGGGAAATGACCTTTACCAGCCTGGAGGTGCAGGAATGTGGTGGTGCCGGACTTCCCCTCCACGTGTTATGGGCAACTTAATGGAAAAACCTGTAAATATTGCAAAATGGCATGAATTGTTAGTAGCATTACCATGCCTTTAGATAGAGGCATATACTGTGCATTTTATTCCCTGTGACTCTCTTTTCATAACAGTTAACCACTGTCTAACAAGGAAAGAAAAGTCGAAGGTTTCAGGCTTACAGGAAGTATACCGTGTCGATGGATTTGCATGTATTTAGAAGGGCTAGAGTTACATTGCAGTGACGCAGTTCTACAGCACTTGCTAATTCCCTCTTCTCCCCAGACACTTACTCCTGCCTCCCACCTTTGGTTGCCTGGGCATACCCACTCTGTTATTCTTCTCTCCATGGGCTGTGTCCAGAGTTACCAAACAGTTGCACCAGATGTAGTCATCCAGACTCTCCAAATGGGAACCCCAGACATTTTTATCTTGGTGAGTCTTGCCATCTTCCTTACCATATCAATCCATTGCTCTCCATTCATGCATCCATTCCAGTAACTGCAGTAAATCAGGTCTTAAAATCCCACTTGATTTCCTAGCAAGGCAGAGCATGAAGTCTTCCCAGGACAGTTCATGAAGCAGTGATCTCCATGTGAGGGACAGGCTTTATATTTGCCATATTTCTATCCAGAGTTCAGGTTTCATATAGATATTGGCCCATCGTTACACACACATGGCAGCCTGTTACTCTGCAAAGTGCCTGACAGAAGCAGCACAGCTGTGGTATCATCATCAGCTCTGATTTTGGTAAAAGGGCAAACCTCCCATGAACCATCTAACAGTTTTGCAAGTGTGACCCTGGAAAACTCCCTGGAAATGCCCTTTCCTCTTTCCACCTTAAGAGCTGTTTTCAATTGCTCTCCTTTTGTGGCAAATGGGGGTAGAGGTGGTGACATCAGGCCCTTCTTGGCAGCTCCCTTTTCACAAGGAAGCATGCATTCAATTAAAGGATTTTAATTAAAATACTTTTCTGTAGCATCCTGTTTCCAGGCCCTGCTGTAAATTTAACTTGACGTTCTCTCATTTAACAGGTGGGTGAGATTATTCTGAGAGCTGCCAGATGGAAGAAAGCAAAAACAGGGCTGGCTGTTGAGATAGAAGAATGAAGAGAGGAAGAGAGAGCGAAAGAAAGGAATGGGACAGATATGTGCTGCATATCTGTCAATATTTACTATGTAACATGCAATCCTTTTCTGTGATGGCCCTTCATTGCCATATGTGTGTGACTTCTTAGATTTCTTTTGAAGGATAAAAGCGGCAAATCCAGGATCAAAACAGTTGCATTTGATTTCCTTTCCTTATAGACTGGATCAGTTCAGGAATAACCAATGAATGGCAACCGATGCAAAATTCAAAATACCCCAGCCTTTAACCTGGAAGCTGGGGAGCAGAGGAACAGCTGTGAGGCTGCAGTGGCAGCTGTGGGAGTGGGCAGTTCCTTACCTGTCCCTTCTGCCACTGCAGCTGTGTCACCACCAGCTGCAGATGGAACAGGTTAAAGGACATGGGAGAGAAAAGACTTCTCAAGAGGTTAAAACTCAGTAGCTATCAGGAGCAAAGATGAGGAAAGTGGAAACCTGTCAGCTGAGAGTCTCTGAGGTAGAAAGACTGGAGACAAGGGGTGGGTGGGGTGGCTAGGAAGGAAAATGAAAGGGGCAAAAGGAGGAGGAAACAAGAGGAAGGGCAGCCTGGGAAGGAGAAATCTTAGAGACTGGGGAATGAAGAATTGCTGAGGGTTGCTGAGAGTAGGGAGAAGACTGAGAAAGCTGCAGAGACAATAAGGAAAGGAATGGGGAGGAAGAGGAACAAGGATCCTTATGCTCTCTTTTTCCCTTTGAAAACAAAAAAAGATAAGGAGACTAAAGCTCAAACTTCAAGCTAATGTGGAGGGATAACAGCACTGATCTCCTTCCACTGTGCTGTGCTGGACTGTAGTACTCTAACCCATCCACCACACAGCATGTGCTGCCAGGGGTGAGACCTCCAGGGCAATGCAGGGTGGAGGCTGCCTGAGACAGTACCAAGCTGTGGTGCAAGTGAAGAGGATGTTGTAAATCCTCAGAAGCATTGCACACTGCTGTCAGTACTCATAACAGTACTGCAACTAGTCTCACTTTTGCATTGACTGCCTGAACCAGCTGTTTGCAAAGAAGGCTTTTGCAGCAGAAGATAAGGTGCTACTGTGGAAAATGCCTGACTGTTGATTCCCTCTTTAGATTTGCTGTTCTAACTCCAGAGGCCTGCTGAGGAAATCCTCCACATGCATGGTTTGGTTGCAGATTCATAAACTTGAAATTGCCCAGGTAAGCACTGGGAGTCCTCAGGGTTTCCTCACAAAAAAAATGTGATTTCAGACAAAAACTGTGGTCAGCCTTTGCCTCCATTTAGCAAACTGAAATATTTCGATACATACAAATTGAAACATAGGGTTTCCATTCTCCAAATGGGAAAAATTCTGTATAAAACGAGCCCCCATTAAAAAAAAAAAAAAAGAAGAAGAAGAAGGAAAAAAAAAAGAAAAAACCTACTGTTTCAGAGGAAGATTCTTAACCCACAAGCATAGTGTAGACATTTGTAAAAGCTGAAACTTACATCAAAATGTCATCCCACAAATCAAGTGCTTTGGTCAGCAAACATACTTTTATCAGTTAAGTTGTAATCAATGTCAAAAAAGAGATCTTATTTATTTCCAACAGGATCTGCACTCCATATTATTATACCAATGGTATTTAATTGCATAGGTATCTTTTAATTCTTTTCCAGTCATGTCTCCTATGTTTGACACCAGGTTAATGTGCCTGTGTTTGCTTGAGCAATCTAATTTATCCTCTTGAAAACAGGAATAACAGCTAGCTTTTTTTCCCAGTCATTTGGAACTGTGTCACTCTACCAGGACTCATGAAATATCAAAAAGAATAGCTCAGAGTGCTCTTCAGCAAGTCTCTTTTAAAGTCTTTGGTAAAACGTACCCAGCCTGTGGACCTTAAAACGTTTAATTATAGTAATCGTTCAGAACCTTCTCAAGTTACTCTTAGAAGTATTTTCAGAGATTCACAGGGAAGAAGGTCTGTTGAGACCTCACTGGCTTATGACACACATATTGCCCAGATAATTTCACATTAAGTTCCAAGACTAAAACCTGCCCAAAGCCAAGGACCAGGCAAGGCAGAAGCCTCTGAAAAGCCCTGTGCTCATATCCCAGCAGGATCAGGGAAGCCCTCTGTGAACACAACCCACAGCCCTGTAGACAAAGTGCAGTCTGTACTGCAGAAGAAGAAACCACCTCCAAGCCTATTGCCAGCGTGACCTTGGGGAAGCCTCATATTCACCTTAAATCAGGGATTTTGTCCCTGAACAGAGTGGCACAGGGTCTCACCCTCAGGCTCCTACAGCAGAAGCACTTTGGAGCACAGACCAGCTCCCAGTCAAAGAGCTGTGTTTGACTTCCATGATTTCTCACCCCTCAGGAGAAAGCAAAGGAAGAAAACAAACATTATCTCTTTGCCCAAAAGCCTGAAAGCACACCAGAACATGTCTGGTCAGCAGAACACCAAAGAGAAACACCCTCTTGATACCTGCAAGGAACTCAAGGAAATCCAGACAAACTGTATGTGCTTTCAGCTGTTGGTTGTTTAGAGACTTATAAAGAACTGAAGGGGCTTTCAGCATTCAGAGGGCAAAGGGAGATATTTTTTTTTACTGAGAACTTTGATGCATGTGACTTTGAGATGTTCATTTGCAGACTGTGGGGTTTCATGCTGAAAACTAAACTGGCATTTGCAAGTTTCAGCATTTTCTCATGGATTAAACCCCAGAGCAAAAGAATCCTCCAAACCGTCAAAATTTTCTAGATTCACAAGATTTGTGAAAAGAGTATGATTAAGGAAGTTCCCTTCACTACTTCAAAAAACTTGGTTCTTTAAGTAGCTTCTATCTTGCACCTTCCTTTGCTACAGACTTTTTACATAATATCATACATAATAAACTCCATCCACCTGCTTTATTTTGTCTGTAGAACTGGCATACAATGCAAACTGAACACTTCTGACTTTGCAGTTTAGCTGTTATAGAGACCTGTATTCAAGGAAGGCTTTGGGGGTTTTTTTGGATGTTGTTTTTTGGGGAGAGTTTTTTTGTTTTGTTTCTAAGATATCTTTAAACTTTCTCTTTAAAACCACATTGGTCACTTTTATACTAAAAATAACTTTATTTTGACTTCTTATAGATGTATTTTTAATTTATAAATTATATTAACTACCTGCTACTTTCTTTTTCTCTATTTTGTTATCTGACAGATTGTTATTTGACCACTGCTTTCAAATTAGCCTTTTAACTAGGGTAATTTCCATTCATCTATATTTCCATCCATACCCAACAAAATAGCATTTTCATCTGGTAGGGCTTCCACAAAGGGATCCCAGGCTTAGCTAAGCTTTTACAAGTTTTCCAGTCCAAAAGACTTACAAGCATTGGAAATGGCCTTTAGAGGTTTAATTAAAAACTCAATTACTGTTTCATGCCATCCTGTTTGCATGTGACAAATACACTTTTGCCACCCCTGGTGTTGAGGCTACCACTGACCTTTAGTTTATTTATTAACTCCTTGTCCAGCACAAGAGTTGATACTGAACGATCTCATCGCAGATGCAGGACACTGCATGTAAAGAAATTAGCACCTATTATTTTTAGAAACTCTTAGAAGTTTTGTCACTAGTAACATGAGAAGTCCAGCAAATACTCCCCGAGTTCTTCTAAGCCAGATGGCTGTCATTCCCCATCCTTAGTGGAACCAGTTAGACCTTTAGCCTACATGAATTCAGATTTTGTGATTCTGAAACAACAGTGACTCTTCAGTACAATACAGTCTCTCTGATGTCTGGAGACGTGGCCTCTTTGCCGCTGTCCCTGAAGGACAAGTTGTAGCTGTGAATTTTAAAGCCTTGTTCGGTTGTTATCTCACACACAAGTGGAATAGAGAAACATTCAGAACTTGGCCCCCATCAGTTGGTTTGGGAAAAGTGCCTCAACATCTTTACTTTTACATGCCACTGCTGAGTGTACAGTCATCTCAGGTCAACTATAGTCACCATGGTCTGACTTTATGCTTACCCATCTCCTCTGAAGGCAGATATTTGTCTGTGGCCAAAGCTCAAAGGGACATAACTTGGAAGATTTCCTATCATTTTGTATGCACAAATGTCAGCTAAAATAATTTTTTTAACTTTATGTTAACACAAGTTATATTTCTGATGCTGTTGCTGTAATAACATTGCCTACTGGAATAGTTACTCCAGATACTTTTAAACATTTAGACTCTATTTTGTGCCACAGGCCACTACTCAGACCTCTTCATCTCCCATAGCCTTGTTTTTTACTTAGGGAAAAAAAAGGGATAAAGTGATTTAGGAAGAGTTAATGCCCCTGAACAGATGCACCAGCAAGAGATGTGACAAAATGTCAAGTGGAATGTCCCTGAGGGCTTGGAATTTGGCCGTGGAAGCAGCAGATGAGTCCCCAGGATGGCATGTCCCCCAGAGGCCTGGCATGCTTTGGTGACAGCTGTGATTTTTACGACCCGGCTTCGATGACAGTTTGGGAGGGGTCAGCTCTGCTCTTTTCTGACAGGAATTCAGTTTGTCATCAGATTGTAAAATCTCGCTGATTTACAGCATCAGCCACTGTTGGCATTTTATTCAGATACATGTCCTCTCCCCACTCCCTGCAGAATGGGAGGTTAAGGTCCAAACTCTGATGTTCAAATTAAACTAATCAGGAGGAAAAGGGAAGTGGCACTTCGTGAAGTGACAGGAAACACCAAGAAGAGCTGGTTCCAAAATCTTTCACTAAGAACACTTCATCTGAAAACAAATAGCTCTTCCACTGCCATCTGAACACCAAACCTATATTAACCTCCATGGTCCATAACCCGCCAGATTTACCGATGTTGTGGGGAATTAAAAGATGACAAAGTCATACCCCTTGGTACCAGGTTCCATCATATTTGCCAGTGACAAAGCAAGCTCACAGAAAGGTGATCTGCTTGGAACAAAAGCATTAAGAGTAGGTGTCAAATGCCTCCAGCCACACAGGGGAAGGGCCATGTCAGCACAGCACTCCTCAGCTTCTCATCTCCCACTTGGTGTGACCATGGTGTGCTTTTCTGTGGTCACTTAGCACCCAGCAGGGGACTCCTGTGGCAGCTGCAGACAGACCTTAGGGATACTGGCAGCTTCAGTTTTTCTCATGGGTTTTCTGACCAATGAATATTTTTGGTGGGGGGAGGGACCCTGGTAAGACAGAGTAGCACAAACTGTTCTCCTGCAAGCCAAAATCCCAGCTCCTACCATCACCACCATTTAATTCACATCTTAAAGGAAGATGTTATAGACCAAGTTAGGGCCATTCTGATGACTCTCTCCGCTCCCTCCTATAGGTAAAAACAAATTGCAAACACAGTTGCTTCTTCCAAACATCACCTTCTCACTCTTTGCCTACCTTAGAGGTACAGCACTCTTATAAACCAGAAGTGTTAACTGTCTCTTGTGGGAAATCCAGTTCTATTAAGGCTTCCTAGCAGCTGGAAGGCCAAAAAGTGTGGGATATTCTCTGTGGAAGCGAATAGAGGAAGCTGAAGGTGACCATTCAAATATCAGAGACAAGAAGAAAGGACTGGTTCTGAAGCAGCCTCCCTGCAATGGTGAGAAACACTGGCCTCAGACTAATGCCATTGTGACCACAATATCTTTATAAAGTCCTAAAATGAGTACAAGGAGCCACGGATACCTCCCTGTGTAAAGGGATGACGGTCAGCTCCAGTACTTCTCATGAACCCTGTTATAAATGTGGCTGCCTAACCCTGGGACAGAGGAATGGAAACTTCAGGGATCACTTTTTGTGGAGATGACATTCTAAAACACTGGGTGCTGTGTCACTGAACTATGTGTGTATTGTGGGATCAAGAGGAGCCGAGTGATGGGAATTCTCAAAAACTTACGTCTATCCTGTTTGGGTGCACCACCATTCTTGCTTGGCATCCTCCTACTCTTGGGGCTTGCACATTTGCCTTCATATTTCCTCCTTGTATTCTTCCATGAGGCATTATTATCAGTCTGACTGGAAATTTCTTCCATTCCTGCATCTTTGCCTGTTCATTAAGGCACAGTCTTACAAACATTCCAGTGCTCCATTGAGTTTTCCAGACAAAAGGTACAAAGGTATAATTTTCTACTGTAAATTTGCATAAAGTGAGTGAAAGTTTAAGAAAAAAATAAAGATAAAACATATTTAACTCTCTTTTTTCCAAGAACAGCTCAAAGGAGTGCTAGGGTCACATTTCTCATAGAAAGTTTTCTGACCACAGGGTTTTACAGGGTAGATACACTTATTTCTACACAACTGATTAAAGAGATTTTACATCAGCTTTCCCACAAAATTTGTTTGAGATGTTCGGCAAGTTTCTCTTTGCCCAGGCAGGGGAGAAAATGTAAGTATTCCCAAAAGTAAGAGAAGCAATTCAAATCAATCAACTACTTTTTCAACAAAAAGAAAAAGCCTGGGAGAATCATGGTAGAACAACAGCAAGAGGAAGTTCAACTCAGATCCTTGCCCACAAAGGATGTGGGGGACACAGAGGGTCCCATGAGGTCTGCCACACCTCCTGGGGACTTGCAAAAAAAGCTGAACTGGCCCTTAATGTGGAAACATTCCAGTTCAGATTTTTTTTTATAGACCAGCTAGTTTTGGTCTGCTGAAAAACTTCATCTCAGTAAGAAATGTCAGACAGAAGTCAGTCAGGATGTCTCAGTGCTTCTGGTGCAGTGTAAAACCATGTTTTGTCATTCATTCATCAGACCAAAAAAGTATTTTGAAATATCAGACTTTTCTAGTGAATAGGTGTTACAGATCCCCACTGTGTTTATGTAAGACATTTTTTTCTGTTTGCCATTACAGGGCTCTGGTAGTCATGTTATAGTACTTTGCACAATTAGCTCTGTGTGAGAAATGTATATGAATGGCAATGGAAAACTATTCCATGGGGACCATTATGCTTCCTTTATGGCTATTTCAGTTTATGTTCCAGTTGTCATCCTAATATGAAACTGCCTGATCAGATAGCAAATGCTCCCTAAAGACCTTGGGATGTTGTATGTAGTTAGGGGACAGCACTGAGACAGGAAAGGCCTTATGAAATAAAAGAATACATTTTTTATTAACAGTTTAAATATTTTCCACCTGATTTTCAAGCAGCTGAGTTCAGTAGGCACAATTCTCCTGTTTCCTTACTTGGAGAGACAGCAATGCTGACACATAGGCTTTGGGAGAGAGGAGTGGTCATAAAATCGTCGGGAAAATAAAGAATCAACCAATAACAACTGCTAACACAACCACAAAGTGTGAAATTCTGGTCTGAGGGTCTAAAACTCTCCCAAGCTCCACATCCATTTGAATAAGGAAGGAGAGTTTCAGTACCATCTTAGACTTCACAACACTTCACGGATTTTCTTTTTTTCATTTCCCTGAGAAATGTTTTCCAGACTTTCTCTATTTCTGATTCTTGCCAGTGATACAAATAGCACAAGAACAGTCTATCTCAAAAGTGTTCTGGCAAATAATTCAGGTGCTGGCTAAGACTCTAATGCACACTGGCTACATTAGGCTTTTATGATGTGTCAGCTAGTCCCTGATAGCTATCATATGGTGATAACGATTATTCAGTCCAAGCCCTAAACAAGATGGAGAAAGCACATGTACAAAGTGGGGATCCATCTCTGCAACCATGCTCTCATTTCTATACTTGATATATTTCTTGGAAGAGGAGTGAATTCAGAGTCCTGGGCTGTTACCACTGAGAAAGGACCTACTCTTCCCAGCCTTATATCTGTGGATTCATCACACCTTTTCACCTTGTCTTCACCTTTTCATTTTTCCCAGCTTAGTGATGCAGAGGTTGTGGACAGCCTGGTGCAACTCACATCTCTCTGTAAAGCAGATAATGGTCCCAGCGACCACCAGAGAAAATCAATTGTGTTGGAACAAATGAGCCACAGCTGGACTGGTGAACTCACTGAAGGCAAGGTTTGCAGGCAAGTGCCGATATTTTGGCATTGCACATCATGTTTAATTTAATACTGGGAACCCAAAAGAGTCTGCCTGGGCTTCTGAGAGAGCCTTACCACTCTGCTGTGCATGTCAAATTAACTGCCCAGTAGTGAGTTACTCTGGCTAAATGATCAACCCTTGGCCAGCTGCCACACCACAAAGCTCCCCATACAACTGTCTCAAAAATGGAAACTTGTTATTCTGGAGCTGCCCTGTGAATACCCGTTCTGTCAAGGTTGGAGGGAAATATTTGGGCAGGCAGGCTGAGAAAACAGAGAGGTGTTAGGTGTCAGAATTGATTTAAATGGGCTGCAGCTTTGCACAGAAGCAATGGAGCTCAGCAGTAAAAGGATGGGAGGTAGTCAGGGTGGGGGGCTCAGGGGCGCAAGAAATGTGCGAGGTATAAGACTCAGATGCCTGAGAGGGTCTTTTGGAGCCCAAACCAGAATATTGTCTGTTCCCACCTGACTTCCTAATTTTCACCAGCACTCAGAGGTAGCAATTGCCTTCTGTTGCTGGTAAACCAATAGAGGTTGCTGCTCAGGGACCTTTGCAGGCTGAGCTGCCAGGGAACCTGTTGAGTGCGAGAGTGACAGATTCAGCCTCAGCAAATTACCTTTACCTGAATCAGTACTGAAGTTAACAGTGCTCAGGAGGACTTTCTGAACATACTTTGAGGGTGCTGAGTGCTTCTGGTTGCTTCTCCCTGAGAAAGGCTCTTGTGTCCCTAAAGCCCCTGCCCTATCCAGACCAGGAGACCTGCTAAGGCACCCCACATCTCCCTTGTTCTAAGGAAACCAGGCTGGATAGGGGTTGATGAATACCAGGCATGCAGTCAGGACATAGTTAGAGTGTGCCCAGGAGCTGGAAGATGGAAAGTGATAAATCTGTGTCCCTTGATAAAGATGTGACCGTGACCAATAACCACAGAATCCTGACAAGCCAAAAGTCTCTATCCCAAGACTCTGCTTGAGCAGAGGTGACTGTGAGAACAGATCAGATCACTCAGGGCTTGCTCCAGCTCTGCAGTCGGAGAGTACAGGTCATCTCAGGAACAGATATGCATGCCTGCCCTTTGGTTCATGTAGATATATTCTACAGGACTATTTTCTTAGTCGTAAGAAGATATTAGTTCTTCCCATTTTCAAATTATTTTTTCTATTTTAATTTCCAACATCCACAGAAGTGTCACCTCCAATCTGTGATACTTAAACAGAGTTGAGACAAACAAAAGGTACCCCATATAAATATGCTCATTATAAATATATTTCACTCTTTTGAAACTGTTTCCACATTTAGTTAAATTGCCTACAATAAATTATTTCCTTCCTATCTTGCACTGAGCCATTTTCCTCCTAGTTTTGCACTAGTTTTCCTCTCTGTTCCATAGCTTGTTGCCCAAAGTTTTGAGCGCTTTCAGCAGGCTTTCTGACTTACTCCATTTCACAGTAAAAGACCCCTTACCATATTTTCTTCCTCTTTTTTATATACAATAGCATTACATACAAGAAATCTCTTTAAAATCCATTTTATATCAAGATAGTGTAAATCCAGTTATACATTATGCTGCATTTCACTGCTACAAGTTTGTATTTACATTACTCATTGATTTATAATAATAAGATAAGTTTATCGTAATTTATTTTCACTTTCCAAATATGAAGATGCCCAGCTCTTTGACAATAACTTTGCTGGCCAGAATCTATTGTGTGACAGTCTGAGCTGTCACTCCATAAGCACTTGTGCTGTTTCAGTACTTTTTGTTACACTACTCTGTTAACATTCCTGATAATGTTGATTCCTTCCTTTTCAAACCTTCACTCCGTAGGGTCTGTGTGTCTGCTGTAAGAGTGCCATAACTTATCAGATCTTCAGCTTTAGAGACACTCATTATTGCAGGCCTGACATAACACCTCTGATAAATAGTTTGCTCAAAGATCTTTTCTGAACTTTCATATAATAAACAGGTGTGTATCCGCACTGGCAACTTCCTAATCTGGCAGAAAAAATGCCCATGCATGTTTTGCTGTCATCCTGGGCTTCCAGAGAATGTGAATAGTCAACAGACTTGATAAGGCCACAGAATTAAGCAGACATTGCACTGGTATATATCATGCATAGGTTTAAATCGTATCAGGTGTTTAGAGGTCTCAGAATTTCTTTGTGTTGCTCTTTCTGCAACTAGAAATCTACTTTCATAGATGTTCCCAAAGTATTAGGACGCTCACATATGTTTTTAGCCACTGTTTATGTGACAAGATTTCTTTCCAGAAAAAGCTTTGTTATTTATAATGAATTCAAAGGCCTAGCTGACTATTTGATGAGGTATTGTGTGTATTGTGTCTGTTTTGGAAAAACAAGAACTCCATTCTCAGAGAAGGTCTAAAGAATTTAGCCAACAATATCAACATATGAAGCTATGCCACTAAAAGACTGGTGGGAACTGCTGTAAAATGGCACAAAGGTTGCAGGGTTTAATATGGAAAGACAAAAAAGGGTTATATGGATCACTTTCAGGCTTTGAAAGTTTTTCATAAGACCACAATATTAAAAAACCCTTGACAATACAATTAAAGCAGAAATAAATTAAAGAAAGAATTCTGCTTCTTTGCAAGTGGGGACTTCAGAAAGGAGCATCTTGAGGATTCATAAAATGATGCTTTGTCACTGAATGTTAAAACTCCTGCTTTTCTAATTACTTCTGGAGGGACATGACAATTGTCATACCTGACCAAATGGGAATGATATGTGCCCTGCTGTCCTTTGTGCAGCCAAGCCTGTGAAATGCAATATTGGGAAAAGCTCTTCCTAGTTTCTATCAGCAGAAGGGAAGGGGTTCATACTATTGCTTTTAAAAACATTATTTTCAACTGCAACTTCACTATTCTCCTTCAGCACACTGACTTTTGAACCTCATTTAACTACTCATATAGTCCTTGGATGTTTTTGTGACCACTATGATTCATTATGAACTATGTAAAAAAAAAATCATCTCCTTAGGTTGCCCTTCTAATCTGAAGCCAATGTTCAGATTCAGGGATGCCCTTTGCTTTTGTTATCATTTAATCTACTCCATCTCTCCTTTCCACACTGAACAGATTTGGTTCTTCACTCACCTGGAAGTCTGTCATCCTTTTGCATAAGCATTTTTGTTACCTAAACACAAACTCCTCCCCAGAAGATAACTGGAGTTGTTTTTTGCCTGGACAGTTCCACCTACATGGCCAGCAGTATGTACCTCAAAGCAACCTGCCAGATTTGGATTTGCTAATCTGACAGCGGTGCAATTATCAGCAAATTCTCATATCGTTCATTTGACAGAGTGAAATGCAAACATCGAAAGACATTTTAAAAATAGCTTGTGAATTTTCACTTATCCACTTGAGACATGCACAAGTATGGGGCATGATCTATTTTGAAATCACAAGCCCAAATGCCATAAACTTCAAACACAGTAAGCTTGTGTGCAGACAAGCAGGATGGCCTATGTGCTTATGAACTTGTTACTGGCTTGAATTAAGTCAGTATAAGCCTGGTTATATCTTTGCCTGCAAAATTAAATTCTAGCAATGGAAAAAAATAAATCTCTACTCTCCCCCAGCAATTCTGTGATTGCAGAACAGCAGGTGCAAGTTTCAAAGGAAGGTCAAGGTCACTTTCAAAATGTGGCCCTTCATGTCAGACTATCAGCCAAAGATAATATTTTTCTTCCTAACAGCTCATAACAACACAGACTCCATCAGAAACTGAATCACATTGCCTTTGCCAGCATGGAACCTTACTGTTTCATAAATTTGATGCCTAGTTTGCATCCGCACTGGGACACAAATCTAACACCAGGTCCAGAGGGCTTTACCTACTCTGCATTAGGTGAGAAGACAGCTTCACACACAAGAAAACAATTGCTCCTAAGTCTTTTCACATGGTCTACCTGCCTGTTTCTTTTTGGTCTTTTAGTGGCTATCACCAGGATGAGTAAAGTGGTTTGTGGTTGATACATCAAATTCTCACCTCCCTACTTCACAGCTTTCCAGAGAATATCATATATATATATATCATACAGGTCTGACAGAGATCTTTCCCATGGTGATGCTCTTTCAGGCACAAGGAAAGTCTTTCCAGCCTTTCAATCTGATCAATACCCTTGTTCAACTCACGTTGCCCTTTCCTTCCTCCAGAATTTCCAGGCTTTCCAGGCTAAAAACATAAACTGCATCTAGAAGCCACTTTTCTGCTAAAGAAGGTAGAAACTGGCTGGTGGTGTTATAATTGCATATGGTCTCTAGAAGAAGGCATTCTCACAGCTTCCTCCACAGCTAACCTGAGCAGAACACTTAATCTGCCTACCAGAAGGCTCTTAGTAGGCATACTCAACAGCTTATTTGAGGGACATGAGATTTCTGTGTGACCTTGTACAACACAGGAGCTTTTCCAGCTTAGAAGTTTCCCCAGAGGCATAATCCTAAAACAGCCCCTAAACCAGTCCCACTACAACAACTACGAGTGTGCTTCCCAGCCCCCACCACACACATTCTACTTGGCATTCACAGTGGCACTACCCTAAACTGTGTCTCACAAGGAAGAAGGCACTCCTCTTTGCCCACCCCTGTTGCTGTGGTGTATTTGGAGGTACTCACATGCATGTTCAGCCTAACAAGTTGCTCAGTTTTCTTTGCATCCATCAGAAGCTCTCATGCTCATTTATTATGCCATAAATCTTGTGCAATCTGCTAATTTAATTAAATACTTTTTATAGCTGTTTTCAGATTATCAGTAAAAATACTCAACAATGCTAGACCAAATTAGAAACAAACATCCCTTTACTGAAGATTCCCCATTAGTAAGCACAGTTTTCAGTCACTTAGCTGATTTCTAATTTGTTGAATATGTGCAATATTGCCTTGGCAGAGTTGTAGTTTTTAATGGGAATTCAAAGTATTTCAATACACATTTTTAAGGAATTGAACCCTACCTTAGCTGAATCAGCTTTGTCAGCCAGGAATGCAATCTATTCAATGAACAAAGTTAATTTATTTTAATAGAATCCCTTTTCCATGAAACCTCATTGACTAACACTCATTGAATTCTTGTTCTTTAACTCTTTTTTGATTGTGCCCCACTGCTATTTTTTCCCAGCATCAATATCACCCTAATTGACCTGTAACTTCCCCTGTTATGCCATTTATATCTTTAAAACGTCAGCCTAGCCTCTTAATATTTTCTTGGAATGCTTCCAGTTCTTCAAAACTTGAGCAATTAAATCCAGTATTCAAAAAGCTCCCAGATTAACATGAAAAAACTTGACTGCAAGTTAGTCAGATAATTTAAGATATTTAAACTTTCACAGTTGCTGATTGACTCAGCTACCATTGGACTATGTCCCATCTACCAATATGCTACACTAATGCAATAGATCTTTATTTTGGCTAGTTTCCATGTTTTGTTCTCTAGAAATTTCACAGGCTCTTTGCTTTCTTTCGGAAGTAGACATTGTTTTTAGTTTTTGGATCTCTTCACATTATGGCACCTGGTATGATGGTTATGACCATTTCAAGCAAGATTCTTTTCATGATGGTCATTTTAATGCAAAATTACAGCTACAAGTTTCAATGTTCTCCAAGAGAAGTCCTCATCCTGAGAGGCATATGTTTAGTAGCACATCAGGATGCAAACTATGTCTCAGCTTTTGCTAACCAAAGGTAATTTTATTTTAATTTATGTGTTCTATATTTATTTACAACTTCCTTACAGTCAGCTGACAGAATGTGGGCATTTGTCATTAGCAAGCACAAATACTGAGCAAATTAATCTGCATTAGACTTCTTAGATCCATCAAAACAACCTGGCTAACTGAAATCTCCCCTATTTTATATATGATCTAGAATGTGTGTCTTTTGTATGTGCTACTGCGTATGCATATGTCTGTGTAAACAATATCTGATATCAATATATGATGTCTGCATTATCAGCATGGCCAACTTAATTTTCTCATTGTCTTTCACTTTTCTTTCTTTCAGTATTAAGACATTATTCATAAGCCTAGGACTTCAATTCTGCATGCCAATCAGTCTAAAAATATTAATAATCACCTTCCTTTAATTTAAACCCACTATTTTAACCATGAAATTAATGTCCATTAGGCATGACATTACTCTACGTGCTCCAGCCACTCTTGTGCTCTCTTCTCCTTTCTCTCTGCAGTTGTCAGTGCTGTGTGTGTAACAGGACTCTGCTGAAGCCATGCAGCACTTTCCATTCTCCTCAGAAGTGTTATGCACATGCTCGGCAGCTCAACTAATCTCTCTTTCTCAAGCATGGAGGTCACCTCCTGGGAGAGACCTGGAGGGAGATTCCTCCATGGAGATGCCAAATCCAGCAACACATGGAGCCAGTTGGTGCGAGTTCACAAGGAAACCGTGGCACATAAAAAGGGATCTCTCAAGCCAGTGTTCTTTTTTTGACATACCCAAGTCTATAAAATACAAGTGACTATTACAATGCAAAATCCAGATCTGTTTCATTCCATGACTGCTACAGGTTGGTAGCAAGTTGAGAAAGAGAAGGGAGTTTTCCCTGTAGTCATTTATGATGCCAGCACAGATGATCTTCCCTATCTGATTTTGCATGATGTGGTACAAACAGGGAAGGGCTGGTCCCCCTTAGTCTAGGAATACACATCTGACTTACTGGCTGGCTGTGCTAGCATTCTCTGTGATCCTCTTCTGCAGTGACAGTGTTTTGAGGATATATACAGGGTAGTTTTCCAACATTCCTCATTGACATGCTTTGGGCGCTAATGCTGATGCCGGAACAATCTTTTAAATAAACACAGATTCAAAACAACCAAGGCTTTGAGATGAAAGACAAAGGATTGAGAGGATCTATGTAGGATGCTGTTGTGGGGTGCTTTGTATACATCACCAAAGAAAGCAGGAATGGCAACAAATTGACTTCAACTGACTTGAATCTCGTGCTCTCATGACCTTGAAGAGTTAGAAAGAAGGGAATGACAGCTGGCATTTTATATGAAGGTCATGAGCAGCATGGATAGGACTCTGTCTCTGGGCCAGCCAAGGGCAGCACCCAGAGCTCACACTAATTTTGATACAGCAAACCTCATCACTTCAGCTGGCAAAACAAGTCTCCTATGAGATCTTCTAAAGACAAGCCTGCTGCCTCACAGCAGTCCTCAGGGAGGCCTTAAAGGGTCTGACAAAATTCTCAGTAACATGCAGTTAACTTCTCTGTAACTAGGATTGTGCCCTCAAGGAGAGAGAGAAGCAGACACTGGAGTGAGGTATTCTCAGCCTGGGACGTGAGCATTTTCCTCTGGAAAGGACAATCAGGTGTTGTGCGTAATGCTGTGCCTGATGTCTGAAGTCTGGATCTTCGTGTTTCAGCGACACAACCATCCTGTCCCTTGACAGCCTAATGAAAAACAAAAACCAGGTAAGTGAAAAGTCCTCTAATCCTAAACCCAGACAAAATCACTGTTCTGCTTTTTTGCTGTGCTTCAATACAGGCTCTGCAAACACCATGTGTACTTGTTGTTTTCAAAGTGGTACTGTCAGCACTGACCACTCTTGCCCTTTCTCTCTTGCAGTATTGGCCTGGAGTGCCCGCCTTGGCGAAAGCTGTCCTGACAATCTGCCCTAAATCTGCCTAATCATTTTTAGTAAAAAAGAAGATCTTAGTCATGGTGTCCTGCTGAAGGTCAACCTAGGCAACTGCATACTGGATTCTTGCAGTTCCATGAGATGTTGATGTCAGTCAGACTCCTTTGGTGTTGTGTAAAGGCTTTACACACTCTTGACATTCAGCTCACAACAAATTATGTGTTCCATCATCACCTGAACACCTGCTCCATAGCAGTCTCTGCCTTCTTTCAGCATCACCCCGAGACATGTCATATTTCTTTGCCTGAATAGATTTAATCCCAGGCTGTAATGTAAATATTTTCCAAGGTTTATGTCGTGTGTTGCATGCTGATGTAATTAAAGACCTTACCAGAATGCAACCAACAGGCATAGACTCACAAAGACAATCATGACTCTGAACTTCCTAATATTTTGAAATTAAAGTCTTGACTTTCATGCTATATAACTATTCTTCAGTGTTAGAAATATATTTAAAAAATTATCTATTTGTTCTCTGGTTCCTCTGATCTACCATTTCTCATGCCCATGGGAACATGTAAAAGTTTCAAGCTTGTATTGAAATTTGCCAGATTCCCCTCATGCTCCTGACCAAAGTCATGGCAAATAATTCCGCTGGATGGCAGGTCAGTGGTGCTTGTGCTGCATCAAAAACTATAGTGCATGTTCCTCTGTAACAGACAGGGAAAAGCACTTAAAACCTTGAAGGTAGAACTTATTTATTAGCCAGCAAAGTTGACCAAATTTAAATGTTTTGTTATGTAGAAAGTTCTGATATCAACATTTATTTTGGATGCACATGTGGAAGAAATGCTGAAACAGTAATGTTTTTACTGAAAGCAAGTGTGTCCTTTCTCAGAAAAAGTTCAGCTTAGCTTGGTTTGAAATAACTGTGTGTCCCTTGGAACTGCTGTGGTGCCTCCTGAGGGCGATACATCATGTTTCTCGGTTGATGAAGTTCCCAGTCAGTATCCTGTGATGTTTTGTGGCCATCTGACTCTCAAAGCACATTGCAAAAACTTAATGAGAGAGACAATTATGATGTGTATGACGTCCATAAATTAAAATGTCCACAAGGCACATAGTAACTCTTGTGGACATAAATTAAAGCTGAACTGCCCTTCAAGAAATGTTTTAATTCAGTTTGACACACCAAAGTATTTCAATTTAGGTCGAGCTAATTCAAAACAAAGCCTTTTATTTTTCCCAGTGGGGAGTAAAAATCTCCAGCAAAAGTACCATAGGGAAATTCAGAGCTCTTAAAGACTAAATTTCCATTCAGAAGAAGATATTCATGGGAAATATCTGACCCCCTATAATACATACTCCATAACCACGTATTTATATCAATATATAGACAAATGTATTGCCACAAACAAAGAAATATAAGCCAGGACCGTTAAATATAGCTTAATGAGCTTAATATGCATTTGGTGATATTTAAATTACAGTTTGTTGTCTAATATCCAAATAGCAAGCTGGACAGAGGAAGTCATAGAATATTTATTTCTAATGCCTATATGGATGACTATGTTGCAATCTCATCTCATAGGAAAATTACTGTTATTTGTTTGGCTTTGGGGAGAGAGAGGTGAGAGGGAAAGGTGATGAATTTCATCTTTGCCTTGATGTGTTCACAGCACTGACGGGCCTTCTATTGCTTCATTACAATCCCATAATATTCTAGTAATGGGAAAACATGTCGTTATTTCCACGCTATTTTCTGGCTTGCCATTTCAAAAAAGGAAATCTCTTTCCCTGAGGCTGAGCTCTGCTATTGAATTGTGGGAGAAATCTGTTTATGTATTGCTGGGAAAGGCCTACATACACTTCTGTGTTACCACTGTTTAATGGGTAAGATTTCACTTATTTTAGGCTCCCAGAAAAATTATTTCACAGTTTTTTCTAAAGGATTTCTGTTTCCTGGAGACCAAAATTCTGTTTAGTCCCCAAAGCAGAGTCCTATCCACAGGAATCTGTGCCATTGGAGGTGGGAAGGTGCGAACAGCATCAGATCCAAACACCTCATAGCTTTTAATGAGGTTTCACCATGGCAAAAAGTATGAAATTACACTCTTGTTATTCTTGTTTCAAAAACCATGAGTCATTGTAGACTGTTTCAGACACAAAATAATGGCAAGCAACTTTAGAAATTGATAGTAACTGTTCTCACAGTGACAGTTTGCCACTCACATCTGCAATGCTGCGTAAGAAGTGCAGTGTTAACCTGGCCCGTGATGCCAGAGAGCCCACAGCCACGGCAGCTCTGCCAGCTGCATCCTGCTGTCAGCAGCAGCGAGGAGTCCTGCGGGAGGGGATATTTCTGGGATGCAGCTGAGCCACAGGGGTTGCAAGCACCAAGGGTGCTACAAGACAGTGTAGACTCACACAGGGAGAGCCATGTCCAATACTCTCTATGGCTCTCTGACCCCACTTAACTGTGGTGGCACATGGCTATGTTGTAACAACTTGTGAATGTGAGCAGCTTCTTGATAAGAAAACCAGACTGCTCATGTTCCATTCCTCATTGGGCTGTAGGGTCTGACTTTTTTCTCCGCCTCAACCATCTGTCTGGAGTTATCCAATCCCCATGACCTTTCCGGAGTCTTTGCTTTTCAGGATGTATGCCTACCTTCCCATGCTGGAGAGAGCTTTCCATTCTGTCCAGCTAGATGCACACTCTGGTATTTGTATTTATTCAAGCCTAGTTTTGCTCAAAGGGTTCTGTTCTATCACATGATCAAGACTGAATCAATAGTCTGAACAATTGCTCTCTCCTCTCCATCCTTTACCACATCATCAGCTTTGTCTTCCCACAAACTGCACCAACTATGAGTTTGCACTTCTCACAGCCCTCTGAAATGACATGCTTGTCCCTGTTTGCCAAGACTGCATGTCTGGTGTTTCCACCCAAAAGTATCACTGTACAATAGGAGCTGAATATAAACAGATTAACAGCTGACAAAAGAAGCTGAAAAATACTGCCTCTGGAAGAGGAACAGCAAAGTACATTGTATAGTAAAACACTGGAAAAAAACACACCAGGAGATATGAATACAGCTCCAGTCAAGGGTACTATAAGGTTTTATGTATTGCCCTGCTATAAGGGCAATGAGGCCCAGTGTACCTTCCAGAGAGACACCAGCTTTCAGGGGGAGACAAGTCTGTGCAGTGCAGGTTGCCTTTCCTCTGTGTCCTGAGCCCTTGCTACATGACAGCCTCACCATCTGTAGCTGTAATTTTGAGCTACAAATAGCATGAAACATTTTTTCCTTCCCATGTGCCCGCTATGCCATTTACGCCACCAATGTCCTGCTGCAGACCCATCCAGTCCTCATCCCATTTACCCTCCTCCTTCTCTATATTTGTGCCAGACTTATTTTGAGCCTCTTTATGTGAGTCATTAATCAGCATGGTTAGTTATTCAAAAATAAAAAGAATTCCTGGTCTGTGGATGTGACAAGTAATTTCCAGCTACTGAACAAGTTGGCAAGTGATTTTTTTTTCTCTCTGATTGAAAATCTCCTAGATACACCAGGGAGGTTTTTTAATCTGTATCTTTGTATAATGGGAAGATGTAAATGTGTCAGAGAGGATGAGATGGGAAACAGCCAACTCTTGAGCAGTTGCTAAAAGATGACACTTTGTAAACTATGTTGATAAACCTCTGTGGGAAGAATAGCAAAAACTTAATTAGCACTGATATATATTAGGAGAAGTCTTATTTTTAGAGTTCCGAAAGGGACTTCTTGTACTTCTTGTGCAGAAGTACAACATCTTGACTCCATGGTAAGGTAAGAAGCTTCACAGGGAATGATGTGACCTAGAGTTTCCTCTGATTTAGCTTTATTCAGTTCATACAAAAGGCCTACTCGCTTCTAGGAAGGACAAAAGTCAGGCTTGTAATTTCTAGGTTCTAAACTAAAATGGAGAAGTAAATAGTTTTGACATCTGGAAAAGGATCTCAATTATGAGGTGTACTAGATCGATCTGCTGAAGACTCCTTGGGCAATCTAGGAAGTTATTAAGCCTTTTTGTACTTCACCTCTGTCCTGGCAAATGACAATAGCAGGAACATTCGGGACACAGATAGCTTTCACATCTTGTCAATATTTTCTGCTTTTAACAAATGTTGTGCTTTTTACACTAAGACATGCCAAAAACCTTTCAAAACTCTCTACAAAAGGAGAGAGATTGTAGATGAAATTGCTGGTAACAACGTGCTATGATCATTCACTCGTTATGTTAGGGGTTCAAAACTAAGTCAAAACTCTAAACTCAGACATGAGCCTAACTCTTCTCCTATAAGCATTAATACCTTAGCTGTCAAACCTTTGGCTATTCCAGGTCAGGTCAGCACCATTCTAGAGTGGAAAAGGCCTTTCCTCTTTCAGGTAAAGATTTTTTCACTAGAAGTAACTTGGACCCTGCAAAAAATCATAGTTTCCTGATAAGAAGCTATTCTATTCACATGTATGCATGGCTAGGCTTTGCGAACGCAGATTTGGGAAGGGCTCTCCCCATGTGGGTGTGCCCTTCCAGCCTGCGCAGTGGATTTTTTAGGTGAGGCACAGTGTGCGTAGAACTGGCCCCACCCTTTAACTCCCAAGGTTCATCTTCCATGGCTGAACAAGCTTGGATGGTGACAGTGAAGTCCTCAAGACTAGAACATACAGCCCCCGGTATCTTCCCTATTCGAGATACATTTTGCAGCTTTCACTCTGGACCAGTCCCATCTGGTAGCTGGGCTTTTCAATGACCCTTCAGCTGAAGTGAAGCGAACTCTCTGCTGTCAGTGTCATTAGGGTATTGCACTTACCTGAGGCAGTCTCACTCTTGTGGGAGGTCCTTTAGTTTTACTGCAGAATACACGATGAAGAATAAATTAGTAATAACAAAACGGAATAGTGAGAGGCACTTGCTGAGTCTTATGTGAGCACTGCTGTGGATGGCTCTTCCACTGTGTGAAAAGTCAGAGACAGCATAGCTGAACAGGGAAACATGGTGCAAAAATCTTTGTATGGCATCATAGAAAGAACCTAAAAATAGCCCAAATCTTCTTTCTGCACTTATTTACATAAATCATCTTTCCAAGGAGAACTGACACTTTGCAACCTCACAGCCGTATTTATAGGAGGTGGTAATAATTCGCAAGAATGGTCTGAGCTGGGAGAGAAGTAATTGATCTGAAGGGCCACAACAGATTGTTGCTGACTGAATTAAACTGCAACATGGTTAGCTGAGATTAAATAGCAGGGAACTTTACAAAAATGTTAGCTGAGCAAGAAAGAAAGCTTTCATAAGATGTGAAGGATTCAAAGGTCTTGGGGAGCTTCAGGTCAAAGCTTGTGATATATTCCCACATAAGGCTTCTCCTGCATCAGTATAGGGGAAGTTTGCAGCCCCAAAGGATACTAAGAACAAATTCTCTTAGTGATGTTCTACCTCCCTGCACAAGGGGATGAGGTATTATAACACTATGGAAAACCAGCCTTTGATATCCAAGAATTTGAGGATCTGCCCTTTGCCTACGCAGGGTAAGACTTAGGAGCCACTGGTGTTGGTGTGGTCCAGATGATTGTCAGCCACAGAAAGAGCTGAGCAAATATCCCAGATGCAACCAGACTGTCCATGCTGTGTGGGTAAGACAAGCAACAGCTTTGCTGTTACCTTCAGGAGGCTCCATCCCATCATCATCCTGTACAGATCCTTGTTCTGGGCTGGGATTCCTAACTCTGCAGCAAAACCACTTCAGAAAATCTAATGAAAAGCTGTCCTGCATGACACATCTCTGTTAGGTGTCCTGTTCCCTGGAACTTCAGTAGCTCCAAATAGTTTTCAGCATAACATCTCCCATGTTTCCATTATAGCTTGAAAGACAAACAAACAGAAAACCAGCCATGGCCAGGGAAAGGAAGCCCACAAGAAGTTTTGAATATAAGTGAAACATAAATATCAGTGTACGGTACTGTCACAAGAAACACTGCTCTGAGATACATATGTCTGTCCCCTTTCTGCATTTCAGGATGCCTCCATGGCCAGCTGACAGCATTGTGTTTCAGTAACTGCCATTCATTGTGAGACACTTACTGTCCAAGGAAGGATGCTGAAGAACCCAGCAATTTCAATGAGTAAGAGTTTTCTTGTGTGACAGGAATCATTTATTCAAGCCTTTTTCTGAGATGGGGAGGATGCTAAAGACAAATTTGTCTTCAGCTGCTAAAATCACCCAGCTTTATTAGAAATTGTTGCCAGAGCACAACCAATCTTTTACAGCCTGTAAAGTCGTTCCTTCTGGAGAATTTCAACAGTGGGAATTATCTTCTATGTGCCTTCATGCTATACACACTGGAGGGAGAAGAACATTATCAGAGACCAGGGCATATTGAAACAGGCATAAGAAAATGTGTGCACATCTTCTCTTTCTCTCCTTATGGTACTGTGCAAATGCTGCCTCCTAGAGATTTTCAGCCTCTCCCAAGTTTCTGCTGCTGCCTCCTCCTTCTTCATTTTCACTTCTAGTTTGTGCTCAGTGCTGAGATGAATAGCAGTCAATACCAGCATTCATCATCACAGCCACGGAAACTTTTAAAGAGATACAAGAATGTGATACTTTAGACACTCCATTTCTCCTCCTGCAAACAAGCCTGCCAAACCAAAGGTCCATGTTGTTTTGAGAAGAAGAATGAAAGGATGCAGCTGATCGGTTGATAGTAGTGACTGAGGTGGCATTTCTGTTTGCTTACCTGGTCATTCAAAAGACCTTTGCCAGGCACGCTGCATCCAGGGATTTCCTGCTACATAGTGATGGGAAGAAGACAGGCTAGAATAGGTGAGTCCATGCGCTCAAATGGACCCTGCAGAAGTACAGTAGAGACATTCACTTATTGGAAACAGGAGCAAACTGCTGCAGACTTCTGCTGTTAGGCAACTATTAATCATGCTTGGAGACACAGTCCAAGCTCATGCATAGCAGACAGGGTGTCCAGTTGCCACTTGGACTTCTGCGAACCCACTGTGTTGCGGCAAGCAAAGACTGTGATTAGTGCTAACTGTACCATGAAGTGGTTGCAAGCGGAATTAAAACATGTCATATGCATAGCCACGACTGTGATTGCTATGGGTTTGGTGGAAGAGAGTGAAGAAAAGATCAAATACAGCACAAGGGAATCCCTGAGAGAAGCAAAGGCTCAAGTATTTGTATCTCCAAGCTGGAAAGTCAAGTTGTTGAAAGGAGACTGTGGTTTTAAGGAAGGTGACTGGATAAATCTTACAGGGTGATAAAAATATTTTGTGTCTTTGTTCCATCTCCAGCAGCACCCATGTTACTCCCAGCATGGACACAACTTAGGTCTCAGCCTCCATCTGCCTGCTTAGGTGAGATCATTTCATTGTGTCAGCTGTCTCAGAGTCACGGACCTGCACAACACTATTAACGTGCTGCAACATCTTTTCATGGATCATGCAGTATTCCTTTACCTGCATTTATCTGAGTGGAAACCTCTGCCCTGTGTTCCACATGAAATGGCTTTAAAGGCCAATACAATACCCAGTGGTAACCTCAAAGGCAGCTGGATCAAATTGTTAGGGTAGGTTTCACCATGTCTAATTTCAGGTGTCTGCAAGGAAGCAGTTTATGACTCAGCAGGTTGCCCTGGGTCCTCCTGAAAGTCGCAAAGAAAGAAACACTTTTTGGGTCTGTTTCACTCATTTTAGATGTCTACATTACAGTGAGCTAACTAACATTCTGTAAAGGGACACTGTGGATCCAGACATCTAACTCAGAGGAAGACGTCTGCATCTGGTCAGCCACATCCTACCCCTTGTGACAAAAGGGAAGGAGTGCATCATGCTTGCCCACACTCAAAATTTATACCATCCAAAGCTTCCTGCCCAAACCAGCAAACCTCTTCACATGATGAGACAGGATTCCGTATTACGTGATTCTCATTTACGCCTTGAAACCAGAAGAAGTCAGAAACTGTAAGTGCAAGGTGCAATATCGACCTTATCACAGAAGACCATTTTTGGTACAGGAAAGCCCAACTTCCTCTCACAGCTTCTGTTTGATGGTTTCAGGACCTTAATTCACTCACTAACTTAAAAACTTCATAAAACTTCCATGTAATAACAATGGATAGAATAAGAGAATATAAAAAGGGCAGACTTTGCTCAGAAGCATGGTTTGAATTGTTCTTACTAAAGCACAGGCAAATGTTTTGCTGAATCAAGGCAGAATAAGCCTACAACTAGTATTTAAAATACCCCAAGTGACTAAACAGTACTTGACGCAGCAGGACTGCAGCTTGAGGTTACTGGCAGCTAATTCTCTAGAAACTGTTTAGGCACAAATATGAAGATAAATAGCTTATTTTCATTGCAAGGAGCAAAAGGAATTCCTTGAGAAGTTGAATTTATCAAAATTCCTTCATTTCTCACAGTAAGAAGTGATATTTTAATGACAATACATAGTATTTGTAACACGTTTGTGCTGTGAATTTGCCTAGAAGGTTTCCTAGAAGAATCCCAAGGAAAATATTGAATTTGACAGGCAGGGATTTTTCCATCTTCCATGTCTTCAATTATTTCACTTGCATTTAATCAGCATGAAAGAGGCACAGAAGACATAAAATTGACTAAAAACTCATGTCTTGCAACAGTTTTGTGCAGTGCCTCCAGATACTAATACATCTGAACATCACTTCAATGTTTAACAAATGGGGAATTTTGATGCTAACATGTAATTATTGGTTCATTCTGGCTTATGGCACCAGACTGCTGTAGTTCACTCTGGTATAACTAATGGTGCCTTCTCTACATCCCAGTTTTTTGCTGTTGTAGTTCTTACATTACTGGTTGCTAAATAAATGATATCTGCAGTATTTCAAGCCCTGAATGGAATTACAGAACATCTTCAGTTGGAATGGATCCATAAGGATAATTGAATCCAACTCCAATACAGACCATTAATTTATACAATGAGCTTGACTCTGTGCCTTCTCTTGTCTGGAGGTGCTGCAGTGTCTTTGCAATTGAAAAGACCTGTAAATGGCATAATTGTCTGGGTTGGTCTCCTAGACAGTGCACACTGCTCTCTCACATGCACACAGTGGTTCACACTAGCAAAGGGAAAGATAAACAATCCACGTATGCTGCACACTACTATTGATCTGATCATATGGGAAAGGGCATTGCATATGTCAGCAAGTTAGAGCTGAGTTTAAATTTCCAGGGATGGTGGTGATGTGGCACTGCACCTGATAGAGGTTTGTAATCAGGAGAACAGCACTAGGCTCCACAGGACACCCCAGCCTCAGCCCTGTTCCCGCTCTGTTCCTGCTCTGCTCCAACTCCCTGATGCATGGCCAAGCTGACTCTGCTGGCTTTGTTGCTGAGGTGCTGAGCACATAATTCCAGGGCCACCACACCCTCCTTCTGCCCCAGACATGGGGAATGACATGCACCACTGGGTCAACCACTCACTCTGGCCTTTAGCTTAAGGCCCACAAAATTAAAAGTCTCTCCACTGTGTTGACAGCTGGGATTGTTTTGGTTATGACTACCCTCCAGCATCACACTGCTTTTCTGACTATTCTGACTAGATGACACTAAACATAACTCAGGCAAATGTTTCAGTCTACAAACAGCTTTGTGAAACCAGAGTGCCCCTGACACACAGCCCTGGGTAACTGCCATCATTCATTCTCAAAAGCCAGCTTCAAACAGCATCATCTATGTTTGATACGCCCTTTCCAAACATCAGGATTTATTCTTGGGAGCACACAATACCCTGGGTCTGCATTAAGGAACTCATTGTTAGAATTCATAGGACTCAATAAATATGTTTCAGTCTTCAGCTTGCCATTTTAAAGGAAATACTGTCAATTATATAGATAAAACTAGGAAAAAATTGCCTCACACTTCATCTGCCTATGATTAACAAACCACGCCCTGCACTGAGACTGGAGAAAGGGCACCATCCAGCCTGGCTGTTTCAGGAGCTCCTCAAAAGGCCATGTGTCTTGAAACCTCTGCATAACACTTGGTGTTGCACATCATTGCTTGAAATGTCTCTCTACGCAGGGACAAGCAGCACAGCCACCCTTTCTCCACCAGCATGGATCCATGTGGAGCTTCATGCTGAAAGCGCTTCCCCCATCTTGTGCCTCAGTGGGTGTTGCAACTCACTGAAGAAGGAAAGGTAACCCAGGTTCTTGCTAGTAAATCTCTTGGGGTGGATGAGAGTGAAATGATACTGAATAGTTGGTGTTTGTAAACATATATAGGTAGGGTCTATTTTAGAATAATTTTGTTTCAAAGATAAACAGATATGTTGCCATTTTGGGTGTTATCATATATCGTAATACAGCAATATGAAAGCATAAAAATAAAACTTTAAATATATAAGGGAGAGAAAGAAATAGAAAGGATAAGGGTCCTAAGATATTGACAGTCACCACCCACTGGATCCAGCAATGAAACTTGGTGGTTTCAGCTTCTATGTCTGTTGGTAGCACTGGTGGTTGCAGTCCTGTCAAAGTGATGGTCTGGATCCATTTGGACTGGGGGAAGTCGCGACAAAACTCAAAGACTTTATGAGTTATTATATACTTCAAGCCCAGGTGGGAATGCCTTGTACCTCCCCTAGGGTGGAGAATTTTACAATGCATAGTGCCATAGGATATGTCACGGGACATGTCACAAGTCTCTGATGCCTTGATCATGGTCCATCATTTCAGATGAACAGCCCAGGCTGGATGTGAAATGTCTTCGAGGTTCCCCAGAGGGATTTTTATAGCAGAGTCATCATGTAAAGGAGACATTGGCATGATAAGAAGGATTATCCCACCTCACAGGATTTGCCTCTTATTAGCCTCTTCGCTTATCTGAAAATCCAGTTTGTAGCTTCAGGTATGCACATCCTTGTGCACCTGGGATAGTTGGACAAGGGCACCTACTTATGTAATCTCAAGGTCCTGAAGCAGACATATTCAAGGTGAGGTAGGCTTTGCTGAGTGAGTAGCTGTTTCTTTTCAATCTGCTACAGTGGACAAAAGTCTTTTGGTGATATTAGAATGTTTAAGCCATCAACTACTTCAGTCTCTGACAGTGGGAAGCAAGTGTGGGAGGTCCTAGTATGCTACAGTCCAACATGCCTGCTGTCTGCAGCAAGCTCTACCCAGTGTTTATTTCTTGAACTCTCTGGCATTATTCGGCTAGATCCCTTCATGGTGGAGACAAGTGTGTGGACATGAGGCAAAGGGCTGAAAATCAATTGCAGTGAAGTTTGCTGGTGGGAGGAGTGCCATTGGCAAAAAAAGGGAAAACACCCCAAAGATGTAGAGGACTGAGAGAACAGCATGTTTTGCTGAAAGAAAACTAGGCTAGTTTCTGTGTCTCAGCTCTACTTCTTAAGAAGTTCTGTAATACAATTGAAAAGAACATACAGTGAGATCTGGAGTCTGCTACTGCATCTCTGCAGCGCTGTCTGACTCTGAGGTCAAGCGGGCAGAAGCAGCTTACAGTCTTGGAGCAAAGTGTGGATTTTGCAGAAGATGAGAATGAACCCATATGTAGTGACTTTCAGAGTAAAACTCTTTAGACTGTCGAGATAAAAGAAAGGAGAAAAAAAGAAAAGAAGGAGAAGAAAGGAAGGAAAAGAAAAGAAGGAAGGAAGGCAGGCAGGCAAACAGGAAAGCAGGCAGGTAGGCAGGCAGGAAGGCAGGCAGGCAGGAAAAAAAAAAAAAGAGATGAAAGCCTAGGGAGACATATAACCCCCATCCAGAAGGAAAAAATTCAGATGTTTTGCTTGCTCATTGGCAGTGTTACGCCCATTCTTCTTTTCCTCAACTAGTCCAGAAGCTTGCACTGGTCATTATTTTTATTCATTTGTGCTCCTTTGTGTTGTAAACCATGAGAATGACTTCTTCATAGAAACAAGAGGGGAACTTTGGGCCACCTGGCAATTTTGCCATCTCTAGTGAAGAAGGTTTAAATAGTGACAGAAGCTTTACAGGACAACACAACCAGAGAAACAAGACACTCCATCTTGGGGAGATGACACTTGCCAACTTCTAGGCTTGTTATTGATGTCCTATCAAATACAACCACACCAGATTATCCTGTCAGGAATGGCAACATGCAGCACAGAAGGTGCAAACAGTTATTTTAACTCACTGCAGGAACACATGCACTCACACACGACACATTTTGAGGATGTTATCCTGCGGAAGGGACACCTATCAGCTAAAGATAGGCATAAAGCATTTGGAGCCTTCTCAACACATGGCCACCCCAGTCATTTTTATATACAAACAAGCTACGTCTTGAAAGCAAATGACTGAAGTTCAGATGAGTATTTATTGACCTTACACTTAATTAAAATGCTGGGCTTGCTGCTGAAGAAACAGACTCATGAAAATAGAAGAAGAAATAAAAGTCAAGAACTTTCTAACTGAAAATTTTGAAAAGCAAAGACTCATGAAACCACACTACTCTGAGTAAATATCTTCTCTGAATGCAAATTCTTGCCACTGAAAAAGTACATACACCACCAACTACAACAACAAGAAAAAACATGCATGTTTTAAAAAACCTACTAAACCCCTCTAAAACCGTACTGATTCCCTATGCAGTACTGGAATACAATTACTTGGATATATAATCCCACAGAGCAGTTTTTATCAGCCAATAGCTGGCTTACATTTTCTCAAAGAAATAAATTGTATGTGTATGACTTTCTATTGCTTCATGAAAGCAAAGTTATATAAAAGCTGGTTATTTGCAGCATAACCTTTCTGAAGAAGCCTCAGCTGATATCAGGTAATTATTTGTCACCCGAATTTAATACTTTCTACCCTGTGCCAAGTCATTTTCATGGGATCTGCAGGGTGTGATGAGGATCAGAAATACCTTTGCCATCCGTCACTGCTGAGAATCACTGGAGCTGGATCCATCTGCCCATGTTTACCCAGCAACCAGAGTCGCGTTGCTAATGCGAAGGTCGCCCCATGTGAACCCATCAATCAGCAAGTTGGTGTTTTCAACCCTGTACCAATATCAGAAATGAGCTCAAGGGAACAGCTTTTAACCCTTCACTGTTTTTAAATGGCCAGGTGCATCTGTCCCTTATGCAAGTAATTTTCAAAGTCACATCCAAAGTGACCTTCTGGATACAACTTCAATACCATACCTATGAGATGCACCTGTGCCCTGCCCACCCAAAATTGTAACTTGCCTGATGAATACCTCTCAGTAGAGACAGTGTAGATAAGTGAGCTGTAACTGCTGGATTTAAATGTCAAGAAAACTCCTACAGTATACGCTCCAAACAGTTTATACAGAATACAGTTTAAATATTTCAACTCAAAACACAATATTACATTTAATGACAAGTAGCTTTCGATTTTATATAAGGTTGAAATGGTGTTTGTTTATTCCTAATCTGATTTTTTTGAGGGACATGTATGTCAATATTACAAACGTAGCCAGATGCTCAGTCATACTTCAAGGTAATGTGCTATGTGCCCTTCTGCTTTTTACAGATCCATGCCTTCATGCACTTTTTCTGACTAGAGCTAGTCAAACTAATTAATTTAAAAAATTATCTCTATTTCTAAATTGTCTGCAGATAGACCGAGATGTCCACTGATTTCCTTCTTGTCTCAAATTGTTCAATGGATCCTTTCTCCAAGCACCCCCCACACCATAAACTTTTTGTCACTGACCTGCAATGACTCTGTTGCAACCCTCTCATGTTCCCAGCACAGGGCCTGGGAGAGCTGTGTGTCTGTGTGTGTATGT
>JAWWEV010000001.1:26399431-26414431 GCA_035583235.1 Hafferia zeledoni | reverse complement strand
CCCCAGCTTTAAGGCAGTCACTGTGATAGCTAGCCAGTTAGGTGGTTTCACCTCTCAAGAATGCTCTAGGATTGCCAGATGGAGGCTCTAGTGAAAGCTAGAACACTGTGAGCTGGAATCGCTACTAACTTGTCCCTTTGTGTCTTCTGATATAAAAACTGCCGAAGGTGTGAAGAGAAGCCTAGAGCAGAGCAGGGAATCTGATGCTGTGGGGCTGCAACGAGGACCACTGAGACTCTGACAGGGAGACAGTTACCAGAAACACAAGCCTGTGATATGTCCCACAGCAAGTCAGGGCTGGGCACGTCTTCACTGCTACACTGCACTGAAGCATTGCTTTGGAGGCCTGAGCTAGCAGTCACTGCTGAGACTAGGTCCAGGGCGCTGACAGACCCTGTAGCCAAAATCTCCTCAAGTACTTGCTGTTTTCTCCATCAGGGCAGAAATTGCTCCCTATTTAACTGTTTACACCAAAACCCAGAAAGAATGTAGTGTGAGAAATTACTGAGTATTACAACACTGTAGTTATTCCATAGCTTGGCGGCTCTTATTTCTACTCATCTTTGTTCCCTTCCCCCCAGCCTCTTCATTCTCACCATCCATTAGTTTTCTCTACTTGGTGTCTTTTTTCTTCTATGCCTCCTTTTCAGTCTCCTTCTTTGAACCACTTCTCCCCTCCCCCTGCCCTACATTTTCTGGCAGAGCTTTGGACTCTGAGTTCAGTTTTATTCTTCCCTAGAGAAATGACTTAATGCCTTGGCTCTAATGAGCAGTTTGCTAACTGTGAGACCTTGCTGCTTAGTCTGTATGGAGATGTGCATGCCAGTAATTGGGAGCCCCATTTTTCTTCTGCTTTGCTTTTCTTCTTTCCTCCCTCCCTTCTTTTCCCCAGTCTCATTTAGCCATATGATGGCTGAAGAGAGCAAAGAGTCAGACAACTGGGTAAGACCTTTTGTATTAGATCACTGCTGCTCATGCACTCAGGAGAACAAGCTCAACAGCTCAGGGAGCACGGACTGCAGCATGAATGAGACTCATGAGTATATCTAGGATTTCCCCTGTGGGGATGTTTTTCCACTTATTTTGCAAGCAGATTAAGCTGACCATGAATAGTATATGCCCTGCAATGTGGACATTGCTCTGGGTTGCCATATGTGGGGGCATGTGTCAACTGAGCCCTGCTTTCCCAGAGCTGTGGTTGGCTGAAGGCAGCCTGTTCACCAACAACTTTCCAATGTTCCCAGCTCTGACCAATTCCCCTCTACCTCATAAACACAGGATTTTGCCAAGTTTTAAAGGCCCTTGGGTACCCTAACTCGATCTGTTCCATTCAACCACTTCCTGTAAACAGACATTTATGGTAATTTTAGAGGCCACCGGGGCCCATTCTCTCTTCAAAGTGAACCTTTGCTCCCAAATGTCTAGACTTTGACCTCCTCTCTCCCCAGCTTTCATGGTCAAACTCCACCGTGCTTCCCACTCTACTATTTGCCTCTGAAGTGCCTGGTCCAGCCCCTCTGATTCTTTCTTGTGGTCTTCCCAGCTGCTGAACACCCTCCCTGTAAGACGTGAAAAGACACCAGCAGAGTGTTAGTAGGCAGGACTTCCTTCAGCAAAGCAGTCACAGGGCACTCCACCAGCAAGAGGCCAAGCTTCAGTGCACTGCAACTCCCTATAAAACAGAGGCTAAGAATACAGAAGAGGTTATGGCTGTGGCTGACAGAAGGTGGCAGACTTTAAAAGTCATTTTAGTGCCTGAAAAAATCTCAAGAACACGAAGTTTCCTGATGAAAGACCCACTGGATATTTCTATTTCTAAAGCTTAACAGACCACAGAATTAGTCACATCCCAAAGGTATCTGCATTTCTCTTGGATGAGCCTTTCAAAGTTACATAGTGGTTGCTATCCTGCAATGAATGGCTTCCTCCTTACTGCTTTCTTGGGATCCACCAGGGCCTAATGCTTGGTGAAACTGCATGTGCACCACCCATGTAGTTGGTCACTTTGGCAGTGCCAGTGTCAGCAGCCATTCACAAAAATCTAGCTAGCCTTTGTGTATTGCTGTGTGCCATGGTTGCATCCAAGTCCCGGATTCATTGTCTAGTCCAGAAACCACATGTAAGACCTCAATTCTGGGTGCATTTCCAAGAACTGTAGATGACAACAATTAGTATTCTTTTAGTGCACAGCCTGAACTCCTGTCTAAAAGCACGTTTTCTCCTTGTGTCATTCAATACCACATCCTGTCTTCCAAATAATAAGGTGATTACAAGACCTAAAGTCTACCATTAACAGAATGTGTAATTAAAAACTTTGCAATTGACCTGTTAGCTAAGCTGATTTACAGTGGTCAGTTATGGCTACAGAGTCTCTTGCACTCATACTTGACTCTGCAGATTTAACCAGGAGGTCAGTGATGTTGATCTCAGGAGACACCCAACCCTTTTCTTCCAGTGATTCCACGTCTGAGGGCTACTGCACCTCAGACTGCTGCTGCAGTTGCCTGGTGCTCAATATCTCACTCTGTTTGGAACTGCATAAGGGGACTACTGTCCTCCCACAGACATGGCCCATCACAGGTGATGACTTCATATCACTATGGATTAATGAATAATTTTCAAAAAGTGGAGACAGTTTCCAATACCATGAATCCCATCTTTCTCCCCCATCTCCCCAATTGCCTTTGATGTTTTTTCTGCTTTTTGGCAGGTCTTTAGTACCTCTGACATCAGCTTCTAATTGTTTGGGCCATTCTTGGCTTTAGTTTTCTGCTCAGCAAAACCTCAGAGGGTGACAAGCCATGCTGACAATCCGCAATTTAACAGAGCTAAATATGGACCAGAGTCTGACTAAGCATTCTTCTTCAGATATTTTTACACCATTTCCCACCCATCTGTTATATTTGGAATAAAAATAATTAGTAGTTCATGTCCAAACCCCAAATTCACTTGCAAATGCTTGAACTCGTGACCACAGTTTGACATCAATTTATCAGACCTCACTGCATCAGTAATGCCATGTAAAAGAAAATTAGATTTGACAGATGTTTAAATTGCAATAGCATTCAGTGAATGCTATATTGGTTAGGAGTGCAGAACAAGTACACAGGGTTTTTGCAGAGAACACAAATAAACATGTGCTTACTTTTCCCCATGGAACAATTATTCTTTTGCCAGGAGAAATGTTTCCCTGATCTTTTATACATTTTAGCAGCATGGACTTTTTTTTCCCTTTAGTACAATAGGACTCAACACCCTCACACCTTTAAACAAAATTCCACCTTGTAAAGAGATCTTACCCTAAAACTGAGGTAGGGGCTGTTCTAACCATTCTCAGCTAATAGTTTGAAGAGTATCTCCAGCTGTAGTTCAGAGTCCATGTTTCGTCTGAGAGCTACCATGGTTTAGGTTTAACTTTATTGCATTTTGAACCAAGTATCTTCCATGCTGTCTAGTTCTGAGCTCTGCTCCATTGTTCTTTGATTTAATGTTCTGAAACAACTCTGAAACCACCGAATCATTCTCAGATTTGTCTCCAAATCGTACTCTTGTACTTAAAAGAGAAAAGCCTGTATTGAACAGCATGAGAGTTACCAGGTCTGTCTTGGCAATGTTAGGGAGCTTTTATGGTCAGTTCAGCTAACGCTGGCCTCCCATAAATAAAAAAATGAAATTTTACACCTGTGGACTGCAGCCAAAACTGCCTTCTCTATTTGAACATGCTGACACTCTGTTTTTGTTGGTGTGTGTGATATACAAGCCACTGGTTTCCAACTCGAACCACACTGGTATAAGAAAGGCACACTGATACCCTTCTCAGGGGCATCTGTGGACAACTAGGTTTTGCATTTACTGTTATAGTCTCTCAGGACTTCAGCCTCTTTCTTTAACTCCATCAGCTTTGTCAACTGCTGAAAGCTTGCATTCGTGTCTTCTAGACCTCTCTCACACCCCTTTCTGAGCTTCATGAACACATTACCCTTGACTACTTTTCTGTGAGTCCTCTTCCATTGCAGGTACTTTTGTTCTGTCACACTCTGTGTGCCTGAGAGCTGCCATTGCTACTTCAAGTAAATGAGGTAGTTGCAAACTTTCCTATGCACTACATTGGTCCAAGGAAACTCTCTGTGACTCCCTCATATCTCAGGGCAGGAAAACTCATGGTTTTCTGACCACCCTGAGATCTGTCATCACATTTTATTGCTTTCATAACTCTCTCTGCCTTTTTTTTTATCCTGTAAAAATAATATATTTGGATTTTTTTTTAGTTTTACTCAAGCAACATGAGCTCTTAAGATGCTCAAGGCTCTTATAATTCTCTCCTGCTGTTTCTCCCCAGGTCAAGATGATGTGCAGGACCTATTACCCTTCATATGATCCAAAATTCTCCTAACTCTCCTAGTGAAACATCTGGAATACTAAAGACAACCCACTTCGCAGCCTGCAGAAATTGTGTCTCATGAAAAGTGTGTTGTATGTACACAAACATGTGCTTTGTGTTTTGAGATGTTCTCACAAGAATACTACTGTGGCATCTAGTATAGAAAATATTTGCCATCAGCTACATCCCCCAATATTCTTCTTTTTTTCAGGTAATAGAAAACTTGCCTTTTTACATTTTCAGCACTTGAGGAACCAAAGTTCATCGTATGTACTAACAATTTCACTTCTGTCACCCCCAATACAATTCTCAGCATGACTATCCAAGGTCTTTTCTATGTGTCCAGTTTAAGGCAAAATGAGTTTTCCCATTTTGGTGAATCATATAATTGTTGTATACTTTCAGCTCCATTCTTTACTGACAGTTTTCCTGTCATCTTGAAATGTTAGTTAATGTTATCAGTGTAAAGGTAGTAAATGTTATCAGACTCTTCCTCAGTGTCTTGCTCTCTTCCTTCTCCAGTAAAGGCACCTTTCTGAGAAGACTGAAGGATCGATCCTTCTTTAAACCAATAAGAGCTGCTTTTCCCCATTGTACTTTTTGAGACTTCAGTTTTGTAACATATAAATGTAGTCCATATATATACTTTTCAGTGGAGGTAAAATCACTACATTTTAAGCATCTACATGTGTGTAGATAATCTTGAACAGTCAGTATCCAGCACAAAATTATGCCATATTTATTGCTTGGAAAGTCCATTCATCTTGAGTTACTGCAAGAATAACCACTGATCCTACAAAACAGCCATCTCTGTAGCGCTACTGTTAGCTTCTCATCCATGCTTTGGACTCTCTGTTGTAATATACAGTGTTTAGCAAAGTAGTAGGAAATGTTCCTTTTGCATTTTTTTCCTCTTCCATCAGAAAAATATTATCACAGTGTGCACTTGGACATGTTGGTTTTGCTTGACTCTGGCTGAACAATGCACACCACTCTGCTTTCACTCATATTTCCCCCCTAGTGTAGGTGAAGTCTGCAACATGCTGCATAACCTTCCTCTCCTGAGCATCACACTATCCTCTAATATTACATTCTGCACACAACTCTACAGTCTGAGCAACCAACCAAAGCACAATCCTCACTGAGGGCTTGATGGTCTGCACTTCACTGTACAGTTTTCTTTCTCTGCCTAATTATGTTCCAGAAAACATCCAGACAAAGTATGACAAGAAAAGTAATCAACAAGGTACTCTTTTATCCATAAAGACCTTTGATGTGCATTAAACTGCTTGTTAAATCCTTCTCTGGCTGTTTTTCATCCTGAAAACTGCTTTGCTGTCTCACTTTCAGTAGCCTATGCTTGCTCACTTAACAAGGGTATTTCCAATCTCTAAATGGTTGTCTGTACTTTTTATAACTAGGAAGGATAGCAAAGCAATTTCAAGGTAGAGACATAAATGCTTCTAGAAAACATTTTAGAACTAATTTCATGATATGTTGATCTTCCCTGGACTTGGAATTTATCTCTGGGGAGTTCCAGACTGAACTATGCCTAGTCCTTTGTGCAGTGTTCATTGTATTTCCCTATTTCCTGTCATTTTCTGTAACTGAAATCCATTAAAGTCTTAATTACATTAGCCACTGTTAAGCATATCAAACCATGGAACTTGGTTTTTCTTCCTCAATAATTCGGAAAATTTAATTTAGCTTTTAACATGACAACATCAGCCACAGGATTACTAACTTTGATTCAGTAATTTAGATACAAGCTGCTACATATCTATTGCTCATTTAGTCTATCCTCAAAGAATAATGAGAAACTTATTTCTTTCGCATAGTAGATTATTTGCAATCTGCTTGAACTTTATAGCATATAATCACTGGCCTCCACCATACTGTGCTGGGTATGCTTCATGACTATGAGACGTGAAAGTTGTAAGGATGGTATAAAAACAAGAAGAAAATGCCACCAAATTCAGGAATTATGAAGTTTTTAAGTTGCATTTTATAATTTTTAACACAGCAAGCATCTACTTGAGCGTCTAGGAATTATTCTTGTGTATAAATGCATGTGAATTAGTAGAAACCCTAATTATAACTTACACTGAACTGAGCTCTTGTCTTTAGATTTTCTAACAGGATTTGTCACTGCTTGGCTTATTATTGATTATTTTTCAGTCATTACCAGGTAGCAAAGGTATGGATAAAGGTTTCTGGTGTCATTTGTTCTCAGCCATTCTTTGTATTGCAGTATCACAGACATTCATTCCCTTTCATGGGAGAATACACGTCTGAGCAGATCTAAGTAAAATTTTATGGTGTCTGATACAGCTCAAAGCAACATTTGGGATCAGCAGAAAGGCTGACTCCCCTCTAATTCCTGTAGAGTCAGGCATAATTCCAGCTTTTGAGCAACGGTAAAGACGAATGAATTACCTTTGATTGTCCCTCCCAGACTGGCCAGCATAATGTAGGATGGGTGGAGCATTCCTGCCTCACATCCTGGTGGCTTGGAACATTCTCCAGTGAGCTGTACATCTCCTCTGCAGTCTGGTCACAGCTTCCTCTCCAATCTACCATCAGATTTCATCATCAGCCATATTTCACTTTGAGACAATGGGAAGTTGCCTGTGCACCCTTTCCAGATTTTTTTTTATAATCCATGGCTCTCAAATTCCCCAGTATTCTTGGAGCACCTGAGGAGGATTATAGTCTCAAAGCTGGCACAGATTTACAGTGACTGCAAGTAGCAACATGACAGACAGAACTATAAAATAATTTCTCTTATAAATCTCTTCTAACATATGTGTAAATCTCTGAGATTTTCATTCAGTGGACCAAAGCATGTCTATGTTGAGTGGGATTCACAATGGAAGTTTTAATTGCTGTATTTGGAGGAAAGAGAAATATGTCTTCCCGAGGGCGCTGGAGAGATTAACACAGAAATAAGCCTTAAACTTGGAAATGGCATAACAATGGGTGTTTTAATGAGGATTATGATTTTATTAACTTTTAGGGAAATGACAAGATTATTTCTGTTTGAAAATGTACTTACTTGTGCTTGAATACATAGTACTAATAATACACTTCAAGCTAGAGCTATGAACTCCTAGGTCTGTGCACCTTTGTTCAGCTACATTTAAACACCAGGTACATTAGAAAACAGTGCTACAGCTGGAGCTTAAAATTACTTTGCCAAATCCATAAATCTACTCCATAGTACTATTAAAATCACACTTTTAAATCCTATTAAAAATATCCAAGGACTGAAAGTCAAGGACACAAAATTGGCAACTGCTTATGTAATCTTAATGTGTGATTGCAAATTCTTTTTCCCATGGGATGCCTACATCCATCAGCTTCCAGAAAGCCCTAAGGCCCCACATCAGGAGGTATCCAGGATGAGCCACAAGAAGGGCTTTCTTGAGCAGGATGCTCCCAACATTGGCACAGAAGCCAAGAAGCCCAAAGCCAAAGGAGAGAAATATAACAAGACATCATCCTTTATACATCATGGATTTTTGTAATAAGAAATAATATAGGAATTAAAAAAAAAAAGAGAAAAATTTTGGGTCACCTACCACACCAGAATTACTAGGCTCGCAGTTTGTCATTTGAACTGTGGACTTGTATCCCCTACTTGATCCTCTGTTTCCCCCATTCCCAATCAACAGCCTGTGTCGTGCTCCTTCAACCATCTCTATTCTTTCTGCACAAGGTTGAGCCCATGGACTTATGAAGGGCTACCTCTAGAATAACTGAGTTGCTGAACAGCTCTCTAGTTCCTGCTGAACCCAGTGACTGGAGATACAAGAAAAGAAGATGGAAGCAGGCAAGAGCGAAGAAAGTAGGGGAGAAGGGAAGAAAAAGTGGAACCCTCCCCGTCATTCTATAGTACTGGAGCTATGAGGTCAGGAGCATGCCCAGGAAACACTGGGTCTTCAGGAGACAAAGCTGCCAATGTCTGAAAAAAGTCCTATTCAGGAAACACAGACTTACTAATTTAAGAGCTGGTATGTTAGTCAAAGTCAGAAGAATTTTCACAGGGACAAGCAAAAGCACATACTATCTATAAAGGTACCAGCCCTATGCCAAATTTTAGACCCTTACTTGCAAGATCTCCCTGTAATCTCATGTTCAGAAACTGTTGTTCCAGTTTAGCTGAAATAGTTGAATCAACCTCCCAAAGTCATTGTTAGGTAGGCATTTGGCATGAAAATCTTCCATCTGTACTGTTTGTATTTGGCAAAGCATTTCATGGGGAAGTGCTTTCAAAGTGTATAGCTTTGAAAATGGTGAGATGTGCCACACCATGAGCCATGAAAATTATCCAAGGAGCTTCACAGGACTTCATGGAATAATTCACAAAGCTCGGGGGGAATGATCCTGAAAGCATAAACTTACTTCCTCAGGACTATAAAGAAAACTAACAAAAGACCTTTGAATTGAATTGCTGAAAGTGGTTTCCCAAGCTTTTTTCCCCCCAAATCTTAATACTAAAGCCTTCTCATCTTGCCTCCTTTCTTAGCCTTTAATGCACTTTGACATCGACAGCAGTAGATCTTTAATGCGATTCCTGCATCTTGTATTTGCATATCTAGAGGAAAGGGATTTCTGCCCAATGTAGGAATTTAATGCTGTAGTAGGGTGTCTTCAACCCCACCTACGTACTTCAGATCTCCAGTTCTCTTCTTGGGACCCCATTCAACTTCCTCCCACCACATAAACCTTTGCCCTGCTATGCCTGCAGCTATATGGAAGCTGTAGCCCAATCCCTTTATTCTACTGCAAAGACTCATGTTGGGACTCACATGATAACATGTCCCTCCCTAAACCATGGAAGCTGATGCTCCCCAGCAAGTGGCAAAAAGCAGACAACCACAGAGTGGTTTCCTCAGGCCTAAAAGTCCAATAGACTTATTACCATAAGGCTAGTTCTGATATGAGCTAAATATGGGAGTAGTAAGAGGTTTTTGATGCTGCCTTAGTGAGCAGAGGGTACTACCCACAAGGAATGAGCAGCAGTGTGGATTCTGAGACTATCTGTCTTACTTTACTTTAACAGAAAAGAAAGGTCACCAAAAAGGTCCAAGATTTTAGGATTTGCACCTTCTATTTTGTAAGCTGAAAGTCCTGGAGGGTTATGTGCTGTCAGCTGGCTGCTGTGATGTTTGGGGCTGGGACAGGTGAGGGCTGCCTCATGGAGGAATGCTGGAAAATTTGCATGCTTTCTATTCCTTTTCTTCCACTATTCCTGCCTCTTCCTAGGCTGTAAAATCATGTTATTTAAAGAAAAAAAAATCATGAAGCACAAAAGGTTTGTCCAAACTGACTTTCCAGCCACAAACAGGTCAACATAAGCCAACTGGCACGGCCACTGTGCAGCTCCCTGTAGCTCTAATTAGCTCTTTGCAATTTACTCAAGTGATCTAATTGTACCCTCTAAAAAAGGCAATTCAGGGAACGTCTTTCCCTCTGTAGTTATTTATAAAATGTCAACTCAAGCTTGATAGTTAATGAACCCCAACCCATACTGAGTTCAGCAAGGATGATTTCATTTTGCCTCAACCTTCTCTCCCTATCCATATCGGTTGGATGATAGGAGGTTTTTTGTACTACTTGTGCCTTTTCTCTCTGAAGCTGAAACTCTTCTAAATGTGTCAGGAGTATGGGAAAACACAAAAGGAATTTCTCTGGCCTGCAAAAAGTGCTAAGCTTAACAAAATGGTATCTAATAACAGCTGTGCCAGTGTGCCTGGCAGCTGGCCAGCGTCCCCATTGACTCCAGTGCTAAGCACAGCAACACATGCTGGGGCCTCTTTCCTTGGCTAAGCCTGGAGACTTTTGCCTCACGCCCAGCCCATTGCGCTTGGCATGAATGAGTGAGGAGACACTGTGAGGTCTGAACATAATGGGATCTCCATCTGCAAGCCTCTCTTTCTCCAGAGTGACCCCCTCCGCTTCCACCATTCTTCTTTTCTGCAGATTTAATTTTCTGTGAAGTTCACACTTTCCATCTCAACAGCCAGGATACACAAACATGAGCTCAACTTCTACCTTTGACCAAACTAGAAAGGAGGTCTCTTGTTATTGTTGTCATTGTGTAAGACCAGGGGGCACAGGCATTACTTACTCTTGTGCACCACCATCTCCAAGCTGAACAGACTGCCTGAGCATGGGAAATGGGAGGAAGTGAGGGAAGAAGTCAGAAGATGAGGGCAATCTGGTCCAGTTTCAGAAAAAGCAAGGAATTGCTAATCACAGGTCCCCTGCTTCAGGCTGACTGACACCACCACCCATCTGAAGGTCAGAGCCCACCACTCTGCAATGCCCTTGGCATTCTCCCATTTTCTGCTCCCTGAAGGATGGGAGAGAAAAACTTTTCCTCTCATCCTCTGGATGCTTTCCAGTCAATGAACCACTGCACACTCCATGCAGTGCAGCAATGATGGAAAAATACCACTGGTGTTTGGAAAGGAGCTAAATGCTCCTTCATTTTTGCCAGGACCAATGGAGAAAAGATGGGCTGGAGCTGCAAAACTTGTGGCCCAGTCCTTTCAGATGTGCTGTGAACAACAGACATCCCACTTCACATAAAGACACGTTTGCTCAGTTGAAACTGTGCCATAAGCAGACAAAACAGTGACCTCTCCAAGGCTTCTAGGAATGGTTTAGCAACCTAAGCAACCAGTTTGAGGCAGGGAGACTCCAAGGAACCAGTTTCAAATCCCAGCAGAACCCATCAAGCAGTTTATGCTCGGACTGATAAAATGCCTATCAGGTGGTTACTGCTCTCAGATTTTGTCAATGAGACCTCAGAGACTGAGCTCATTGCTGGGCTTAGCGGAAAGTAAAGACCTCATGATGCCAGTGGTAAGAGCAGAAGTTTTCCTTATTTTATTCTGGTTAAGTTTTTTTCCAGTCTCCCTTCTGTGCAGGTCTGTGCTATCCTGTGCATGGTTTTATTTTTTATGACAGCCCAGCCTATAGAATATCTACATGCATATGCTGTGCTTTCTGCTGTGGTCCTTTAAGAGAAACCCACTCTAGAAAAATACAACTTTTATAATCAGATCAAAAAGAAAAGGTGTTGTTTAAGAGTCAGAAAGCTCAACAGACAAAAGGTTTTCTGGAAAAAAAAAATCCTTTCATTTCAGATCAAAGGAGCAGAAAGGTATACTTTTTTTCCTTCTGTCAGGAAAATTTCTGCCTAGAAACAATCTTCATTTCCAGATATATCTTTAATATACAGCTTCCTGGATTAGTTCTGTGTGGCCATTTTTGCTGCCTTTTTTCATTTTGTAATTCTCAGATATTAGATAATTAGGCTGTCACTTCCTCCTTACTTTTTCTTTCCCTATTTTTACCTTTCCTCCCCATCCAGAAGGAATTTTTAACAATTCAGAAAACTGAGAAAGTGGAGTATTTCAGCATATTTCTTTCTTCTCTTGGAAGACAAGTTTCTTTTCTTGCTTTTGCCTTTGACAAAACCAAAATAATAAGAAAAATTGCTCTGGTGCTTTCTTGTATTCTTCATATATGTGTATTTCTAATTTTCTCCTATTTCTGTCTCTTCTTTTTACACAGGGAAATGGAAGAGAAACAAGGATCAAAAACTAAAATGTATTTCTCTATAGGAATTAAATTTAAATGAAAACTTCAACACAATGTGAAATAAAGCAATTGATTTTGTTTTGATTTGAATTTTTCTTCAGAAGAAATATGTGAACACTGAATAATTTTTTAGGAGCTTTTCACCATATAAAGTGGTTTTCTGAGCTAATGTTTAAAAGAAGTGCAGCTGGCAACAGGCAGTCTCCAGGACACATTTCACCTGTACATGTACAGTAGGAACACACTTTATGAGAGTAATTACCAGGCATATAACACTAACATGGGATCTACTATAAATCACAGCATAGACATTAATTTATGCCAATAAATAATAAGTAAAAAATAAGTTTAAAGCACGACTGGAATTTATTTCAAATAGGGGAGACTGTGAGAAAGGAAAGGAGTAATTTTGTTCAAGAAGAGATGACAGATTTACTCATCATATTTTCTGAATGTGAACAGGATGGCAAGATTGCAGCTCCTCACATTTAAAGGATTGCAATAAAGACTGAAACATTCTCTATAGGAAGGAGGTGAAATATTATCAATAGGTCTTAATAAGGTTGCTCTGAAAAAGAACAGATGGTTTTGCACAACTGGACTTGCAACAAAGGTCGACAGAAGCTGAAAAAAATAATTTTGGCTTGAATTTGTGGAACTTTCCAAATTAATTCACTGTGGCATGCTTATACTGCTTCTTCCTTCATTTCCCATGAACATCAGAGTGATCAAATTTTACCCACACAAATTCCTGCAGAAGGCACATTTTCAGCCTGCTTCCTCACATACTCAGCAGTGATGTATTTTAAAGTTGTCCCCAAAGTTTACAGTCTGATATAAAACTGGTCTCGACTTAAGAAAAGCAGGCAAAGGCTTCCAAAGCCCCTTACTAGAGTCCGGGTGTTGCAGCTTTTCAGCTTATAGGATCTTATGTTACCTCTTGAAATAAGAATCCACAATAATTTTTATACTGTGTGACTGTGATCACAGAAAATTAAGAGAAACCCTGCACTTGTCTGTTGAATTTCACATGAAGCAATGTTTGCTAGAGAATCATGCTTTAGGTATGGTCTGGCTCAACAAGAAAGGTCTTATGTTTTGTTCTGCTTTGTTTTAAAATACTGTTCAGCAAGATAATCTGAATTCTCTGCTGTCTTTTGCCACACTGCAGTAGCTTGTTCAAGCCCTTCTATTGATGAAGGCAGCTAACAACACTGCATACAGCAAAGTGTACTACAAACCATGAAGCCAATCATAGCTGATTAACAGTATTTCAATTTCAGAATAATCTATAAGAATGCAATTCCCGAGACAGACAGAGACAGAAACCAGAATAATTTTAAATAAGGTGTGGCTTACAAGGAGACTGCAGATGGTGAAGAAATGACCAAGAGATGGAGCAAGAAGCAGGGATAAGTCATGGAATAAGCTCTCATTTGTAACTTTATGAGCAAATTCTCGTTTGCATGACCTAACCCTGCCAGTCCTCAGGGTGAATAACCTTTCTTTATATATATAACAGGGGCTAGGAGGTTTTCCTGACATTTGAGACACAGACAGCAGCCACCATTTTTCATTCCAGAGGAACTGCAGAACAAAGCTGTTCCAGCAGTTTTGCAGCTTTGGCTGGGAGAGGGAGAGACAAGAGCAGATGCTAACATTTCTATTGTAAGACTTTCATTTGTACCATCAACCATGTACTGAGGATGAGGTAACAGTGTGTAGCAGAGCAGACATGCTGCCAGCTCTCCTAGGTCATGAGGGAGAAGACTGACAAAATACCCTCTGGTATTTCCTCATCCTCTGTAGAGTAAGAAATGGAGAATGAAACGTTCATCCCTCTAAAAGCAATACCACATCTCCTCAGGATGAGCCTCCAGTGTCACTCTTACCATGTGTAGCAGGCTTTCCAATGTGATGAAAACCACATGATGAAAGAAGGATCACTGAATTATCTTGTCTGGAATGCTGAGTCTGACCCCGATGGTGCTTTGTGAACATCACTGGCACACCAGCACTGACAGCTTTAAACCCTGGACTGCTGTCCTGCAATGAACTTCTCTTGCTCTTGTCCTCTATCTCTTTCTCCCTTTTGCTTTAGGGGAAAGGTGGTGGTTAGGAAAATGTCCTCCACCACCACCTAGGGAAAAAAAAGACAGCCAGAGTGTTCTTCCACCCACCCCCTGGAGACACATAGTCTGGCCTTTGCAATGTCATAATGTGCCAGAACTGCATCACACGAAATATTTGAGTACGGTGCAAGCTCACATGCTCTAACTGAGCTGGACTTTCCAAGTCTCACACTGGTTTGACACTGGGAGCAGGTTTTCAGTCAGCCCTGTAGCCAGCTGCACCAAGCTGCTGTGGTCCCCCAGAATAGGGTGTTCCCTTGGGCGACATCACTGACCCTGACATGTTCAAGCCCCATCCAAAGTGGCCTAAAATTAGGCTGTAACTAGTGCTACTGAAACACTGGTGCATCTCAGACCACACAGATCCCAGTAGTGCCGTCCTTGCTGGCTGTCCCAAGAGGTGCAGCATGGGGTTCTGATGCAGATTGACACTGCTCCCACAACAGCACCACATCTCCACCCCAGCACAGGGCAGAGGCTCTTTGCCTCTACCACTTCCCATAATTTTCCACATCCACCTTCAGAGCGCCAGGTGTCCTATTAAGGTTAACATCTGCACAATAACTCTATGCTTTCATTTCAACCAGCCCCCTTGTGGCTCTCCAGCTCTGATTTCTGTTGCAACCAAAGGTGATAAACACTTCATTAGTGGGGAACCCCTTCAACTATGTATCTTAGATCTCAAAAGAAAACCCCACATTCAGATATCTTTTCTAAGTTAAAAAGACCCGAGTTCTGCCAAAATCACTATGCCTATATTTTTACTTTGCATGAGAGGTGCCAGAGGGTGAAGAAGGGTGATAGTCACAGAATCATAGAATGGTTTGGGTTGGAATGGATCTTAAAGATCACTTAGTCCAACCTTCTCCACCA
>JAWWEV010000001.1:26359110-26391920 GCA_035583235.1 Hafferia zeledoni | reverse complement strand
TGAATAGAGGGGGTAGAATACACAGCCTTGATCACCCCCACACAGTGCCAGCTGGTCCCACCTGCTAAACTAGGACATGGTCTTTGCTGTGGAGATGCAGGCAGTGCTGCACAGTGCGTGTTACTTGCTGCATGCAGAGTCCTGGGTCCTGTATAATAATAATGCATGGACTAGGTGGGCACTTCTGCACCACAGTCCCTGAGGTGGGCAACACAGCCCAGAGCAGGTGACAGTGGCACCTCAGGGCAAGGCAGGGGGACCCTGAGGACTCTGAGAAGGGGCACACTACCAGCCTTCTCAAGTGAGATTCAGCCAGGATTTCTGAGCCATGTTCTGTCAGCAAGTTGGTGTAGACCTCATGGGCCTGTTTACCTCCTTGTCCCCCAGCCCATATATAAAAGTGATGCCTTCGTAGTACAGCCAGTTGTGCTGCTCCCTCAGGAGGCAGGAGGCCAAGAGGGCTCTGGAGATGTGAGCCTCTCTGAAGAGAAATCACCACCAATGCCAGTGTGTATTGATAGTGCTGAATCATTTTCATTAATGTGAAAATGCTGAAAAATCTAAATGTTTCATTCAAATCCTTTGAAAAGGATGAATTTTGATTTTTCCATGTGGATTTGCACCTCATTTTAGTTTGAATCAAAATTATTATGTCACATGAAAAACGCAAACCAGAATGAAACTGCTTTGTTTGATCTCTGTGATTCTTTTACATTTCTGAGACTCAAGCACAGACCAACCAGCTCTCCTGATGGCCCATGTGAGAGTAGTTTTTGCTTTTTATGAAGGAATTCCTAGATTTTCATTTTGCACTTTTAAAAATGAAGATATTTACTCAAAAACTACATTAAAAGATCATTAGGAGATAGGAGGGACCAAAATTAAGATAGCCATGAAGTTTAAGTTCAGTTCTCTTGGGCATGTACGCTATAATGATTAATTATAAACACAACGTCCAGGATACTCATCTCCTACAATATGCAGATGGATGGTGCTTTGGTGATGAAAGGGGGTTGAATAATGAAGAAAGCAATTGCCTACCAGACCTTGCACAACTGCTGAAGAAAACAGAACCTTTAAAATAAATATGACCCTTGGTGAAAAAAGAGAGAGGATGAGAGAGGGAGAGACAATCATGGCTTAGACAAATGAAAGCTATCCTAAAGGGCTGGAATCTGCCTTGCTTCTGCCTCAGAGGTCCAGAGCAATGTCTGTCAAGTCACTCCAGCTGGGTGTTTTTTGGAGGTGGTCAGTAATTGTGCTTTCTCCCTCCTCTGTGTGCCAAAGATGAGAGGCCAAACCTTCTCTGCAGAGCTGAGCACTCAGTTAGTGGGAGCTGTGCTCTGAAGATGTGGGTGTGCCATGAAAGGAGCAACTTATTTATTTATTAAAAACTAGGCTCTTAAGCTTGGCACTTACATGTTCACAAAGTATATTGTATAAAAACCCCACTCATGGTGTAACTGAATACCATGCTCTGGGTGGGGGGCATCTTTGGGAAGATGATTATGTGATCTCATAATAAAAGACTACAGCACCTTAACTGAGGACTTTTCTAACTTTTGGTGCCAGACTCTGAAATTGTAATATTTTTATAATCCATTTCACTTATGATGGTAAATCAATGTAACTGATTTCTAAAGCACATTAAGAATGTCCACATGTGCAGCTGAATCAGTGACAAATCATATGCCTTTATGTAGAGAGATACCACTGGATTAAATTCCTTATTGCCATGAGTTTTGGTGAACTGCAAAATAGTCACGCAAAGATTTACAATAGTTTTGATTCACTGTTGTTTTAAACCAGTTTATTAAGCTGGTGCAAACTTCTTACAAACATGTCTCTGGGGAGACTTTGTGGAAGATTTCCAAAGGCACAAATAGCAGTTCAAGCATTTAACTCCGTGTGAACCAGCAACACACAAAGTTCATAAATAGGCTGACCTTTCCTTGCTTCCTCTGCCCACAACAGACCCATCTGTAATTGCTCGGCTGTTCTCCAACTATTTCAGATCTACTTCTTTTGTGATATTATCTTCAGGAAGAAAGAATTTGGGGAGTCATTTATTAACACAAAATTGTCTTTACAGTAGAAAAGTTTCACTTTAGACACATTTCTCAAACATGAAGGAATCCCTGCCATCATGAACCTATTTTAGCTGTCTCTTCTCTAATTGCTGCTATGTATATCTTTCTTTTCCTCTGTTTCATTCCTCTAAAGTTCTCTTTGTTTTTAATTGGTGACACCAGCCCAGCCATCTGGAAGGAGAAACAGGAGGGAAATTTTATAGAGAAACAAACTTTTGGTGCTTCTTCCTGTGCAGCATTCAGCGCCTTCCACTCTAGGACTTGACAGCCTTTCAGTCAATACTCTCATCTTGCAGAGGGACATCTGAGACACAGAGAAGGCCAGAGCACACTGGGCTAGTGACAGGTCACCTGGCTTCCAGATTCCCACTCCCAGCTACATAGCAAGGAGCAGTGGGTCCCTCAGTTCACGCCTTTGGAAATTAATTTTCTATTCTTTCCAGAATTATTTAGTTCCCACTTTGGGCATATGTACAGTGCATGCCCAAACATGCACATGTGCATGTATGTGAGCACACAGACACACACACACACACAGAGTCCCCTTTTCCTTTCTTAGGGTTTAATGACACCAAAAGAGTCACTTTACTATATTTTGTCATTCACCAGTGCTAGGATTACCAGATCTTGCCTCTGATATGGTGTTTTCCATGTCGTGGTTCAAATCCCCATGTTCCTCATTGACTAGGACATTGTTGCTCCTGCATTTTCCCACCTCCCTCTAGATGGGAATTCATACCAAGAACACTCACAAAGCCCCTTCTGCTCTCCTCTTGTCACTGCTCAAGGCTGAGACTATCCTGGCAGTGCAGCCCCTGCCGCCTGACAGTCCTCCTGGGTTGCTGGCAGCTGATGTGACTCTTGCCCTGATGGGTTCAAGAGGAAACTGCTCTATACTCCTTTCCATTTACCCTTGGGAATAAGTGGAAGTGAACCTTCATTCTACAATTCACCATGAACCCCAGGCTGAGTAGGGGGAGTGCACAGAACAGAGCACTCCAGCTGGGGAAAATGAGCTATATCCACACTTCCTAATGCAAAAGTTGCCAAATCCAGGTATGACTGAGGGACTGACACAACAATGTGATGTCTTTTAGTGGGATGAGCTCCAGGGTTTGCTCTGGCTCCATACAGTCTCATGTGTCATCTTTTCAGGCACCTTTATGGTGCAGTAGATTACAAGGAGGGAGGCTATACACATGAAAATATTCCCAGACAATCTTGTCCAAGGAGAAAAACCAGAATTTATAATTGATAAATCATGTGCTCTTCAAAGGCAACAATATTCTCTGCAGCTAGGAAAAAGACTCAGCTCTGCTGTGGACAGTGTACTTGGTATCCAGACATAAGGATGAAATTTGCTAATGACAGGAAAATGGCTCTCCTGAGCCCACAGTCCCCTTTTTGTATTACACTGTGGGGGATGATTTAGTTTCAATGCATGACAGGTCCCACAAAGGGAATGATGCTATTAACTTCTGAACCAAAATTAATATGATCATATAAATAAAATGCACAGTTTCCTGCCTACACAGTGCATAAAGCTGGGAATTAAAAAAGTCTCACTCATCTTCTGTTTTACATTTAACAGGCCCAGCAACCTAGCTGCTCTCTTCTTCGACCTTCTCTCTTTGTAGCCATCTCTGCACACTGAGGTCACACAGATACAACAGTTCAGTTGAGAAAAGTACATAGCTAATTGTATGGAGCCCTTGTACAGATTTAGTGTAATCAGTGAAGAATCAAGGCAAATTAAACAAATCGAAGTTACTTTTCAACCTTTTCAATTGCTTCCTGAGTTAGTGATACCAATTTAGTAAATTTTAACTCAAAATAGTAAATTTTGAGTGTAGAAGTGGTCCATGTACCAATATTTCACTTGCTCTCCTAGGCCAGAAGAGCAGAGCAGTCTCTTAGTTTCTCAAGCAGACTTGCCTGCAGATAAAGAGAGAAATATCTTCCAGAGTCCTTATTCCTATTATAAAGTAATTTTAAAGAATAAAAATCAAGCAATCACTGAAGAAAAACTTTGATCTCTCCAAAATTACCTCTTAAAATATGTGTTCAAAATTTTTATTTCTCACACTGATTGCAAATATTGGGCAATTATTTTTCTTTCATTTAATCTATTTCTTTATAAAAGTCTATGCCAATTGCTTCCGTCCTGGCTATACAATGTGTTTTAAATATTCTAATTTTTTGTTTGAATATTTTATGATTTATCTTGGAACAAGGCATGGACTGTATACTAGTGACATTCTTCCAGAAGTGCAACCTATACACCCTGCAGCTAGACATCTGTTACCCGAAGGTAAAGAATTTTTTATTCTTTGAGTATCATAAAAGGACATTTTCACCCCACCTTTCCTTCCTCATGGTCTGGGGAGTAACACACAGAGAAACTAATTCCCACTTATATGGTATTTTATGGCTCTAGTACTGCACCTGAGGTCTCAACGTGGTACTGTTGGATGTTTCCCTTTCAAACCATTCTCCTGTATTCAGACAAAAATATTTAGAGAATTTAAATGTTCCCAAGAAACCCTCTTCCAAACAATTCAGACAACTGAATGTGTGATCCTCTGCAAATCAGCCAAATTGAAATCTGTTAACTTTTTAAGGTTACATGGAGACTTATGAAGATCTAAAAGCATCACACTGCACTGAGAAGTCCTCTTCAAAGCAGATCCAGGCAGATCTCAGGGATCTGTGTCTTCTGTTCAGAAGACAATGCCTAAAACAGATTAGGAAAGCAGTACATTTAGACAAGTGTATCCAAGGTTTCTGTCTCTTTGAGGCTACTGATATTGGCTTTCCTTAATTTTGCCAAAATTCGTGTGCAAATAGAGATACTGCTTTACTTTGAAAATTCCATCTTGAGTGTCCAGTAGCCCTCTGGCTGCTGTGGAATAGTTCTATGAAGGACTGAGAGTTTGACTTTCAAGTGCATTTTTTAGTGGGATTAATGACAAATATGAAAAACTCCTAACTTCTTTCCATTAAGGTGTTTTTTGGTTTGGGGTTTTGTTGCTTTGTTTTGTTTTGGTTGTTGTTGTTGATAAAGGAGTTACTGAATTTACAGTGGAATGAGCAGATAATCTGTGCACGGTTCCTAATTTAAGCCAAAATGAATGAATTTCTTGCACAAAGCTTGCTCTGCTTTTATCTGACATATATGCCAGTCTGCCTGCCCTGGGTGTCAATGTCATTAGCAGCAAATACATTTGGAATAGCAAAGGGGAGGATTTTCCTTTCTGGATCAGGAAATAGTCAAGGGTCAATGTTGGTGATGTAAAATCAGTGATTTCAGTGTCATTGACAAGTTTCTGCTTATCACCAGCTAAAATGTCTATCATAAAATGTACCACTCCAGGCACAGAACTTTTCAACCCACCCTACATTGCCATCACCTCGTGCTGCTTTACCAGTCTTTAAGGAAAAGAAGCATTAATTTCAGCAAATCTTTATTATGTCTGTCCATATCCATGTGAGGAGGGAGACAAAGACTCTAAGAAACTCACCAGTGGACTGCTATACAAAGTAAATCTCAGTGAAACTGTAACCTCCTTTAGTCCTGGGTTGGGTTTTTTTTCCCTTTCTTTTTCCCTCAGTGCGTCTTCCATGCAACTTCCACTGGCAAGTACTTAAATCTGAAATGCAAGCCACAGGTGGAGAGGTTCGCAACCCAATTTTTTCAGCTCTGCCTGCAGTAATCACCACCAAAATTCCTTGAAAGGGAAAAAAAAGCCAAATTAGTTTTTTCCTCACCTAGACTGACTGCATTGGTTAGCAGTTACTGAGAATGTCCAGGCTGTTTTGAGCTAAATTAGGGACTGTTTTAAGAATCTAGCTTGGCTTATTTTCTGTTATATTAACACTTCAACATACTCCATATGCTTACAAGATGGGTGTAAGAGAAGAAGAGAAACACAGCTGGCCCAGAGAGGGAAGAATGTAAGTTTAAATAGCCTCACCCCTTCCCAAATGTCTTTTTGGCGGCACTTTGTGACTTTCTGGATATTTTCAGTTCTCGCTTTCTTTTACGAAAGCTCATCATACCCAATTTAATTTTTATAATAAAAAAATGAACAGGGAATTGTTGCCAGCCCCCTTTACTACTGCTGAAAATGCACTGGTATTTAAAATTAAAGGGAAGAGAAATAGAGGTCCTGTAAGAAGTCCTAAGAAGGGAAACCTTATTCATTATATTTAAGTGCAAAGGTGCTAAAAGTTGAAAAGAAAAGATGTTTTCCTCTGTCTCCTGCTTTAATAGTTCCTCTTGATCTTTTTTCTTACAACTATTTATTCAAAGACAAAAGTTTTATTACTTAAAACCTTGAACTTTTTCCTTTGTAAAGCATATAAACAGCCGGATTTAGGGATATATTCCAGAAGTGATTGCAATAGTTTGCACAATTTCTTGCCATGTGATTTTCAATTACATGCCTCAGAAAGCATATCCGCCCATGGCTTGTTGCTAATTTCTTCCTTGACCTGGTACAAGCCAGCTTGCAGTTTCTTACCATGCTTTAATCTTCCCTCACCATGAACATGGAGACACAATGGATGCCACTCTCAGGCAGGTTCAGCCTTGGTAGCTTGTGGCAGGATTACAGCCATCATTTGTGGCCACACAACTGAGGTTGTTGCCAGTGGTGTCCCTGGAACCAGATGAGCAAGGGGATGTGGTGTCCTTCCAAGCTCCACCTATTGAAATAAATCCAAAGCATGCACCTAAACAAGAGCAACTCATAGCAGATTTTATAGAGATTTGGAGTGTGCTCTCCGGGATCCCATCAGCTCAGCTTTCACTGGACATGCCCAAGGGCTCTTGACCTTGCCTTCTTTTTGACTAGGGGTAGAAACCTAAGATGCAGCACCTCCCAAAGGCCACCAATTAATGGCTCAGTAAACTGTGCTGTTCTGCAACTCTCCATCTTCTTTTCACTTGAGTAACAATATCACTGACAATCATGATGTTTAAATAATCATATTTCATGAAGGGCATTATTTTACTGGACTGAAGGAGGTAATTTACCTTTCCAAGCATATTGGCTGCTGACCCTTATGGGTATCTGCTACTCAGACATGGTCAAGTCCAACTTCTGAGTTTTAATGTACAACTGTGGAACTGGAAGTCTTTCTTTCCTTTCACAAGCTGTGATTGTGTGGAGTAGAACAATACAGATACAGGTGCACTGAATCATGCGCCTTTGCTAAACAGTCTGACACCCTTCCCTCACCTTACTCTTGTCTCCACTGGCTGGCTCTTTCCATGCTGCAAATTTCAATCATATGTTGCAGCTTGGCCTCCCCTGTCTTGGTAGATAGTCAGACCTCTTGTTTCCAGTTCTGCCTCCGCTCTTCTACAAATGCAGGTTAGATGTTAGTTCAGGCTTCCTTCAAGGTTTGTTCAACCAAGATGACTGTAAAACAAGTATGAAACATTTTTTATATATTCAGGACGGAACAAGCCTTCATCAGAGAGGAATTTCACCAGGCTCACTTGCAGTTTAAAGCAAGTTCATCTCTTTATCTGGACTTGTGTCCAATCCAGAGGCATCCTCTTTTTGAAGGTGCAATGAATACAAAGAGTCTGGCATGAACCTGAAAACTGGTACTTTCTATCAAGATTGGATTTCAGGAAATAACTGAGTCCACTTCTTGCCGTTAGTAATTCTCTGTGCTTGTTACAGGATTTCATGTTTGGGTGAGGACTGCAAAGGATTATGGACAACTTAAAACATTGAAGTCAGAAGTGCTTCAGGCACCAATTTTGCCTTCCAACTAATCCACCATTCCTGCTGTGATTTCAGGAAAGTGATATAGTAACCTGTCTTCTTAGAAGAAAGGTTGGCCCACTGCTGTCTTTTATATTCTGTTGAATTATAACACTTTCCTTTTACATCTGGCCTTTCATCAAAGACTTAAGTGTTTTTCTTTCTGTGTGTACAACCGTGCCAGTTCCTCATTCATTATCTACACAGGGATGGCCACACTGATCCCATCTGCAATCCTTCCCCTACGCTTCCATAGGACTTTCTGGGGAGTGAAGTTTTTCTAATTTGGAACAGATTCTCAATTCCTTACTAGAACCTTATCACCAAATGCATCTGATCTCACCACAGAAGGAAATTTTATGGCAAAAATGATGCCTGCCCCCACATTTCCAGCCACCCACAGCAGCAGACATGACACTATTTTCCAACATGTACTCAGGTGCCAGAGGCAGCGCAATGAAGTATGAGAGGTCAGTTCTTGTAGTTCTTCACTTTGCATGTGGTCAGAAAAAGACCTAGGTATTGGTACAATTTTGATACATTAAATATGTTGTTTATGCTGTGCAATGTTAAGCTTCTACCCCAGTTAAGAGGTACAGGATATCTCATATTCTGAGACTGTATTTAAGGATACTATCAGAGGTGTCTGGTAAGATTTTATGGGTAATTCATTAAAGAATTGACATAAAGGTTTTCTTCTCCTTGGTCAAGCAATAATTGAATCTCTGCTCATGCATGATCATATTGTGTACTCTCAAGAGGAAAGCAAAGGCATGGGGACTGGAGCATTTTTTCATTCATAATGTACAAAACAAATTTACTTGCAAGGATTACAACAGGATAATGGTGTACTTGGTGTTGCAGGTATGTCAGATGGATTTCTGAGCCATGGAAGTTGTTGGCAAGGTTCCCTGCTGGCTCCCTCTGTGTCATTAAATGTACAGTTTTGCTGCTGATGCTTTGAGGCTCCTTTAAATTCAGAGGGAGTACCTGTCCCAGCTCTGTCTGAAAGTGCTCAGGGAGGATTCTTCAGCAATGTGAGACCCCGTGAAATCACAGAGTCACAATCATGAAAAACTTCAGAGCAGAAAGCATCACCAAGAACTTCTCTTTCAGTTTGTTCCCCCTTGCACTCCATTTCCCTCTCAGAGGGAGCCCCAAAGTGGTCATTTAAAGGACCCATAGAAATGTAGCCGGAAGATAAAAATATGGAGGTATGGGAATATTTCAATACTTGTTCAGAGGTATGCATCAGTTCCCCAACCTATTTAACCCTGCCAATAAATAGGCCTAATGAGGTCTAAGTTTTATTTCTTTGAGGAACAGGTGTCAGTAAAAGAGCCTGAGTTTAGTTTGGAAGTGTCTCTCTGTTCTTCTCAATTTCAGTCTCTTTAACAATAGATACCTGGCATGGGATTCATTTCACCTAACTCATATAATACATTTCTCTCTACGTGGACTAGTTACCATCAACTCTCTTTTAAAGTCTGCTCCACAGGCCTATCTCTCCCTGGTGCTGTTCCTGACCTATCTTGGGTGAGAGAGATTTTTTTCTTCCTTGGGCTACAAAGGGAATCCAAACAACTATCACAGTTGTAGAAACCTGTATTCTTCACTTCTCAGCTTAGGGGATGAGAGATCCTAACCCTGCATCCTGAAACTTAATTTCTGGTTTTCACTGACCAAAGTAAAAATAAGATTTGTGAACTTCCCAATAGGCTGCAGGTTGCCATGGAGGCCAGTGGAATATCTTCAACCCTGGATCTTTCTGAAAGCAAGTATTTGCACCAGACATGCAAAAAGCACAACGAAATATTTTACAGGAGCAGGAACAGGCCCTGCCTGCTCTTTTGAGTCAGCATTTTCACATACTGGATAATCCCTTCTTCTAATACTGGTATTCACTTCTTTTGACTGAGCACAGAGACATTTTCTTCTCCAGGGTAGTCTTTCGCTTTGCAACTGTTGATATATAACTCTGCAATAAAACTTCTGTTCACTTCTCACTGTGTCATTCCCAGATGATTATATCATGCATTTAACCCCTTTTCTTAAAGATCATTTCATGTGCTACCATTTATTTGCCTTCCTTAAGTTCTGTTGTAGAATAGATCTGTGTGTTTTGCACTGTTTTGAGTACTTTCTTTACTTGTCTCTTCACTAAAAACTATTGGAAGTTTTCCTTGTTCAACAGCTTTACTGATAAATTCAGGAGTTTGTAAATCAAACTTCCATACTCTCAGCAAAGAGTCACATACCATGTCTAGAGCTGCATGTCTATGGCATATTCTTTAATGCATTCCTGCACCTGTTAGATTCTCATGAGAAAAATGAATTTTTCATAAGATGCATTCTTCTGGTGGTTACAATAGGTTTCAGTTTGTGTAATGATCCTATCAATTTCTGTGCAGCTGTGAGCAAGATCAAGATGTAACTGAAGATATGGAGGACATTTGCATCATCAACAATAAAAATAAGAATTATTTTTCAATTAAGACCATTTTCAAGCAAAAATTTCTTGGCACTGTTCAGCACTTCTATTGTTCTTCCAAATACATAAAGGAAAAAAATCTGTTGAAAATTGTTCAAGAATCCCACAAAACTTAAAGCTCTATTCAGGATATAGTTTCATGCTGTCTGGCCTTATAAGCTGTGCTGTCTATGTTGTCCTTATCCAAGGATGGGCAGGTACAATTCACAGGAAAACAAAAAGCCTTGTATCTGCATTTTAAATTATTTTCTTTTTTTAGATGGCTTTAAGGAACAAAAGCAAGATCCTGCTGTTAAAATGTGTCATCCAGATCTCTGGCCAAGACCACTGGCATTTTTGTGCTCTGACAAATAAATGTGCAGTCATCAGGCTGATGGAAGGCTGCAGAGGTTCTCTTCAAAGGCTCTTGACTACCTGAGTCAATGCAAAGGGAGAAGAGCAGGGAGAAGGATGATAATTTATTTCATCTCAGAATACTTTCTACATCCCTGCTTGCTCCCAAATCAGTAAGCTCAGCTGCATGGGGTAGGTTTGCAGTCAGAGCCTCACAGAATGCAGATTTCTTTTCATCCACAGTGTAGGAATATCTGCCAAGGTTTCTCTTGATGCTCTGCAAACAAAGCTTGCTTCTGGCTGACAGGCATCCCTCTTCTCCCTCTCACATGAGACTGTCTCACAGAAAGCCTGTCCATTCAGCTCATGCAGCAACAGCACAGGAGCATTTTGCCATGTGTTTTGCTTTGCCAGCTGAGCCATTCAGACTGTTTCTGGGAACAGGTGCCTTTTGCCAGTCCTATCTGCTGCCTTGGCAGGATGATGAGCAGAGAGGTACAGGGCTGCTGAGACCTCCTCTTCTCCCCCTGAGGACCAGAAGCGTGTGCACTCCTGACACCCTCCAGGCATGAATCACACGGCCCAGCACAGACAGTTCATCTGCAGTGGCCCCAGTCTCAGCTTCCTGAAGAAATATGGTTATTCTCAAAAGAGAGGGGACACCTCCCGTGGAACAGGTCCAACATTAATCAGTCAGTAGATGGAGATTTTAAGAATAGTTATATAGATGAGTTAACAACACTTTTTTTCCCCACTCAGGAATGTGAATTCTCTCCCCTTTGCTCCTTCTTGTCATCTTCCATTTACTGTCCCATCTCCTCGGTCCCTTAAATTTATGCAATGACCATTTAAAATTGTGTCAGAGGGCCGTGAAACAAATTTCCTCATGCAGCAGATTGCAGGATCTTTAGCAATGACATCAGAGGCCATCTGGAAAGGCCAGCAGCAGCCACATATCATCCCAGAACACACACATATCCAACACCTCTTCCTATGCGGAAAAACACAATCAAGTCCTCCTGGCTCAACGGAGTTGTAAATGTCCTTTAAATCTGTCACTTTAATGTCCTACTTGGAAGATGCAGAATGAGGAGATAGATTTTTTTCCTTATGGCTCTTTATATTATAAACCAGAGGAATTCAAAGTACTCTGTGGATTTGTTACAGGAGTTCTTTGAAAATATTGTCTTCTGGCAGGAGCAGCAATAAAGTTTTGAGCTGTGTTTCCTTCTGACTTTCAGGAGAGTCAGAAGTCAACCTGGCTGCGAGCAGTTGAGACAAGATAAATCTTTCATGGCAGTAAACTACCAAAGTCAAGCATGCTCTGTAGGGAAGGCTTTATTCTTTCAAATCACATTTAGGAAGGGTGTAAAAATCAGGTTTTCCATCACAGGGCAAAACTTCACGCTGGGAGGACAGGACTACAGTGCCTGCTTGCCTGTGGAATATTTGCAAATCTGTAAAAAATATTAATGCAAAACTTGTAGAGCAGTTTGTGATTCTCACAATCACATAATATCTCTCCAAGATTGTGTCAGCAAAACCATGGCTAGTCAAACACAATATTGCTGTATCCCAGGGCACCAATATTTTATACACCTTTCCTGATCATTGGAACTACAATGGCTTATTATGCTGAGCTAAACAGAAAACTGCATGCAATGAGGAGAACAGCACAGTGGCACAAATAGCAAATGGAACAACCAGCAAGAAAAACATGGAAATCACAAAAAAGAAAAGGTGCTATAATGGAAAAAACCAGGAATTTTGAAGTTGAGAATTTCAGACAAGTGTTCTTTTCAGTTCAGTTGTTGCTTTCATACATAAGAAAGTTACACTACATTCATTTTTTTATTTTTTTGCATTTTAATCCTTTTCCCCCTGCTTGCTGTTTGTTTTTCATTCCAGCTTTTTCTTTTTTCCTTTAATTTCTTTTCACTTTACAGTTCATTTTAGCATAGTGGCATGCTTGACTGGTGTACCTGGCAGGCATGAAACATTCCAGAACTGTATTTATGAAAGCAATGGATGAACTAGTTTTCCTGCCCACTAGTTGGGGTTTTTTTAGTTCTTGAAGAAGCCTTAAAAAACATAAGCAATTTTTGCATTTTGATCTTTGTAAACTTGTCTTTTGTAAACTTTTTTGCCTCATAATTTCTAACTCCTGCTTTTCTGCGTTTGATCTGTAGTCAGCATCATGGTCTTCTTTTCTAAGTCTGCAGTGACCATCAGACGATTTTTCTTGTTATTTTTTTCTTGCTTGAATTTTGTTTTCTTATTCATCCTGCATTTGAAAGTCATCCTTGCACTGGACCTAAAGGATTCCGAACACAATATCCATACTTGAAAGACATGTCACAGCAAGTGCTCAGAAAATCTGAGCCTGAACATATATGTAGTGTTTTCTACGCATGAGTAAGTCTTTAGTTTGCTTCTGATTGCTGTATTCAATTTTTACATCTCAGCCACTGCAATCTCCCTTCTGCATCCAAATTGTATTGCTCTGTTTGTTCCTCAATTATTGCAATTTTCTCTGTCTTGCTCTTTTTTTTTTTTTTTTTTAATATATTTGTGTGTGGTCAGTCACTCTTTCACTTTTGTGTGGGGAGAAAAAGAGGTTTCGTTCTGACAATGCTGATTAATCAGTGTGGCCACATGCAGGGATATTTTTAGAGGGCAAAAAACCCCCAAGTTTTGAAACATTTTATAACAAATGAAAGCATTGCAACTAGAATTAATACTTAAGTGACCATTCTTAAAAACAAATAGTTATTTAGTGTAAAGGACAGATGAAATTAAAATAATTGAAAATTTCCTCATCCCTTATAAAACTTCTTTGGTTTTGGCTGTTTTAAAATGGCTCTGGTAACACAGACTGGAAACTGAGGGAATGTATACAGACCATGCAATTCTCTGTGAAAAGAGAGAACAGTGAGACTGCTATTTCCATTTACCAATTTCTTAAGAAACTTTCTCTGCAAGAAACTGGAAATTAGTTTCCAGGACTCAGTCAACTTAAAAATTATAAGCAAACACAATGAAGACCCCAGAATGCAAAGCCTATTTAGCAAATAACAGCTCCATGAATGCTAGACAGAAAGTGAGACTTTTAAAATTAAATATCTCTGTTCTTCTGAACTCTGACTACAATCTGTAAATTGACCATTAACTAAAAGCATTTATTTTGCCAAGAAACTTGGGTTTATATAGTCCTTAATATCCTTCATGAAGTCCTTTACCAAAGCCACCTAATACAGGCAAGGGTCAGAGTGTGCCCCCCTAGGTCTTATACTTCTGATTGCAACATCTGCATGTTTTCCAGATGTTCTGTTCACAGCCAGCCAGGCAGTATGGGAAGTCCTTGTCACTTGCTGGCCACTCTCCATAGTGCTGTATCACTGGGCTACTCTCCCCAGCCAGTGGCCCAGAGTGGGCCAATGGTCTCAGCACCTGGGCTTCTGTCAGCCAGTTCCTCCCTTCAGGGAGACAATGCTTCAGGCTTGGCTATTGCAGGCAGGTTACCAAACCCTTGGATTTGCACGTGCTGCTGGGACTTCTGGCACTGTTAAATTGAACTGCTACATCAAGAGAAATGGTTTGGAAGCAGATGGACAATTACAACTACTCCAGATGGGCTTTTTGCACAAGGAAGTTGTATGGTCCTTTTCTTGTAAAACCTCTCACTCTGTTAATCAGGAAGCCACAGTTAAGGGCTGTTTCAGCATCAAGTGCAGCAGAGCATCTAGAGGACAGCAGCATATTTTCAGTCTTACATACAACATCCAAGAAGGGATTAGGAGGCTCCCAGCAGAGCAGATGTGCTGGCACTCTTCTCCTACCTTTTCTATTTCATTAATCACGACTCAGAGAAACCTCTTCCTCCCTACATATAGGAAATTCACACAGATTTTACTAAAATAGGAACTGAGTAGGGAATCTTTTGTTATGTGCAATTTTTGAATCATCAGTTCACTAATCTGCAACGTTAGAGCTTTTGATAAACCCTATAATCTGTATCATTGAAGTTAACTGAGTTTTGCCTGAGTAAATGTCCACTGCCTACATTGCTTCACAGGTGCAGTGAAGATGCTTCACTGATCAGCAGCAACTACTGGGACACTGAAAACACCCGAAGGAGTGTTTTTCAACATGTCCTGAAGGAAGAGGCCTCTCACCTTTCTTATAAGACACTGAATATAATTCCCCTGTAGACATAAAATTTCTCACCCGTTCATTCAAGGCAGATTGTAATGGTGTGGTTACTGGGCCTGCTGAACTGAATTTCACATGCAAAAGTCACATGCACAGCAAATGTTACCTTAAGTAATGAAATTATCTTCTATACAACAAGGTAGATGAATGAAGGGGAAACTGGGTCCTGGAAAAGCCCCAGGGTCATCCTGATATTTCCCAGTGGGATGACTGAGGAGCAATTCTGAACTTTGCATGTCTGGGCTTTAGAGTTATGAGACAACTTGGACTGATGGAGGCTGAGGGCAAATAAAAGCATCCACTGACATTTTCAGATATGCCTCAGCCTTAGCAGCTTAAATTCCCATCTTCAAGAGGTCTTCCAGCCTGAATTTCTGATTCTTTGAGGTCCCTGTGGGTACAGAAAGGCATTTCTTGAGAATTTCAGCAACAATGTCTTTCATTAAGCACTTAAATTCCCCTGAACATAGAAGGCACAAAGAACCTAACCTAAACATTTTTTAATGCTGATAGATACCTGCTTGCACCTAAAATTCTGATCCAAGTGTCACTGAAAGTCAACAGGACTCTCAGCTCTCCCTTATGTCCAGATGCCTAACCCCCACTGATGCAGATATTGTCAGATTTACTTTAGCAAGTGGGACCTAATTAGTTTTGGAGTATGTACTACATGATTCCCTCAGTGCTAGTGGAAGTACAACCCCCAGGAGGAGGATGAGTGAGTTGGGGAAAGCATGAACTATAATGTGTGAAGATGAATTCTATGTGTGTTTTTATCATGGAAAACACTGTGAAAATTCTTATTGCAAAGGTCCTTCTATGGGAAATGAGTGTAACAACAAGAAGTGTTGTTACAGGGCAAAAGCTTCAGAGCAATCTGAAAAACTCCAGTGACTTAAAACACTGGCAGCTGATGCCTTTGTTAAAGGGTTTAGAAGGAAAGAAAATATTAAATCTCACAGATACTTCTAAGGCTGCTGAATTTATGCAGAAGTATAACAATTGCTTCTGGGGCCGAGAAATTCTCTTGCATGTTGATTTGTTCAGCTTTTGAAAGCACCAAGAAAGAGCTGGGGAATTGAGGATGACTGACTTACCTCCATGCTTAAGAGAGATAAAATCTTTTTCCTTAAGAGTAGATAGTCTGTATCACAACACATATGGATCACTCCTCCTTTATTTACTTGCCTTAGGGCAGGTGGGTTCAAATAAGCAGGACACTTCTTTTGCAGCATTCCTCTGAGACTAGAAAATACCAGCATAACCTTTTCAGCACCTTGGGTTTTTTGCTGCTGTACTTAAGAGAAAATGATCCTTATGTATGCCAGGATAAACCGCAACTTTTTGCATTGTAGGTAAGAATAAGCCATAATCAGATTTTAAATAGCAAAAATCTCTGTAATACAAACATCTTTACAACACTACATACATTCAAAACATAGATTGCAGAACACAATTCCTGATTACCTTTTCATCTATTTCCCTTCTCCAGACAGAAATTCCACAGATGCTACCAAGCTAGTGTCTTACTAGCCTGGCCAGCATAATTCATAGCTTACTGTTTTGCAGTAAGAAAACTTATTTCACCAGATCTTTTTCTAACATGAGAGGGCCATACAGGTTGCACATCAGAACTCAAAATGGAGCAGTTCAGATCCATTCCCTTGCAGAACCACATTGGCAATCAAGTATTGAAACAGGCCATTATTATTAATTAGTCACACAGCTATCATGAACCTTAGCAACGACCTTAACTTATGAAGGCCCAGCAGACTTCCATGCTTTCTTTAGTGATGCTGCAGGCACCAATTCATATTCACTGGCACTGAGTGCATGAGCAAGCTATCAAACTTTCTACAGTGTCAAATAGGCAAGAAAAGATGCAATCTCCCTACTAGCGTTTCCTGACTTGATGTTAAATTCTTAAATAAATAATATTTAGTCACACAACCCAAATTGCCTTTTTAGAGATTGTTGTGGCATTGTAAGACCTCAACACAGTTATCAGTGATCCAGAATGTAATTATGTGTTTGGTTTTTTGTTCTTTTTTAATTATTCCAAATGCTACAGTTAATCATGGAAGTATAAAAAGGGAATAAATACAGCTATGTACCACAACCTTCTCAAATGTAAAAAACCCATTCACTTATTAATATCAAAATCCTATAAAGTAAGTGTGGTGAGTTATGCAGGAAATCCAAAGGGGAGAGGGTACCTTGGCAGAGTGTGCAAGAATGCTGTTGCAGGATGTTCTACATGCTAGAAATGCAAATACCTGAAATTTGCTAAATATTTCTTGTTGAGGAGTGGAATGCATGAAAAAATATTTTGCTACAACTGCCAGGGTGTTATTTCCCTTATAAACAAATGCACATGCCCATACCAACACAGTTTTCCTAGAGTTAACAAGAATAAATGCTAAGGGAGAGATAGAGGTGGTGTTCATATTCTGAAACTACTGCTTTCTGCCCTTCTTTTTGTCCATCATTTTTGACAGTTTGGGTCCCTAAGCCTGATGAAGCACTAATATTCTCCTGCAAGACTTGTATTTCTCAGACATACCCTTCTGCAAACGTTTCTTACTGTTTGCACTCTAGCAAGTGGTACCTCTAGACAGAGAAAGGAAATACTGGGTACAGCCATCTTCTCTCTCCAGTCATGTACCAGTCCTCAGGTTGATGCAGCTGCTTCATACAAACCTTCCTCTTCTGAGAAGGTCCCTAACAAGAGCTGCTTCTTGGTCCTGAAGATCAGAGACTTGACAGTTTTTCTACTCCAAAACATTGTGGAAGCACCGAAAAGGCCTTAAGTTGAACATTTGTGGCAACATTAAGATGCTCAAGTGAATAACATAAAGAATTTCAGCAAAAATGAGTGTAAGAGGTTTTATTCCAGCTTTGGGGGTATCTCTGAACACTCTGAACAGTAGAGCTGACCTCTATTTCCTAGTGTCTGCACACACACACAAAAAATTATTGAGAAAAAAAGACATTCTTTAAAAAATCAACTCCTTTGCAACTTAATAGGACTCTGATCACCCATGTAAAATGAGTCATGTTTTATTGCAATCTTCTCTAACCCTGACCTCCTTCACTCAGACACACCTCATGGAAAGAGAGGTGGAAGCACCTTTTCAAGGGCAAGAAGCAGGTAATAATATTAAATGGCCACAGTGGGACTGGAGCAATGGATTGAGCAGATTGGATTTGCCCAGTGCACCAAAATGCCCATTCAGTACTCACTTCTTTAGAGGCTGCCTTCCCAGTCCCTCTGTGCTATATTTCATGGTCAAATTCAGGTGATGACATGGACAATTTAGTGTCTGAGTTCTTTCTAACGCAGGACATGGTGTTGTAATTACACGCTCTGGTGCAGGCCTGCATTCCGAGATAACAAACAACCTTGTAAAAGAGGGGGGGAAAAATCCTTTAATAAAGCGCAGTTCCCTTCACCACAGGCTGAGTAAACCAAACAGCAAATTTCACTGTGTTGCTGTGTACCTGGAAGGGCCATTCCAAGAAAGACCAAGTAACACCAGAAATTATTCTCCAAGAGCTAATGACCACTAAAAGCACAGTTTCTTCCTTCATCCTAAGTGTTTAGCTACAAGTTTGATGCAAATGCAATTTTCATAAGCAGCTTTTTCCCAAATACAATACCTCTGGCAATACCACTTTAGTCTCTGGTCTTGCTCGAAACACTCCTCATTGAGCATCAGAGGCTCATTCCATAAAGCAGTTTTCGTGCAAACAAATTATCTCCCTGCATATATTAAACAAATCTACACCCAAATCACCTGCATTTCCATGCTTTGATCTCAAGACAGTGGTAAAACACTGTGGGTTAGGACTGCAAAGTACTGGGGGATGCAAATCCCGGACAAAAATACCCATGTATCAGAAGGCAGAAGAAATAGGAGAGCAGAAGATCACACAAAGTTTGTCTTAAATATGTAATTAATAGAGATCTAATAGGGGTAAAATGAAGCTTGTAGGTAGCAATATAATTACATAGCTTCTTGAAGAAGTTGTCTTTTTGTTTTGCCAGGATCAGTTTTAACATTCATTAAAAATGTGAGAGTTGTTGCCTTATCTGTTTGTTGAAAAGCTTATGGTTACCACTCCCTCAGTGAGGGTAGATCTCTTTTTGGGTCCTTCGGCTCTTAGTCCTTTGTCCAAGTATGAAATAACAAAACACTTCCACTTCTGGACTGGGTCATAAAGGTTTATCATTCTGCCATTGCCTTTTAACAGCCCTTTGGTATTTATGTTCTTTAATTTGAGCCTGTTCCTACTTGTTTTTTCATTATTTTTCATAATAGTCTATTTATACATATGAATGCATTCACTGCAAACATCCAAAAAATCAAGAGACAGTATTCATGTATTGTTGTAGAGAAGACGCCTCGTTTTCCCTCATACTTTTTCAAGCTCTGTCATGAACAGATGTTATTTTATCTTCAGGCCAACTGGAACAACAGCTTTAAGAGGTATGAACCATATAATTCATCTCAGCACGATGTTAATTCAGGGTTGATCTATACATAGGCTCAAACCAACAATAGACCAGTCCTGCAAATCATACCTGCAGTTCAAGTGTGTAGATAAATATTTGGAGGGTCTTCCATATACTAAGCTGATTTTGTTAGCAAATCACCACTAGAAAAGGTGATAGAAAAACCCCAGTGTCAGCTCCAGTGTTTTTGGTGCAAATCTGACAGAGATTTGTTTGGCAGAGAAAGGCCACTCTGAATGAAAACACAGCATTGTCACACCAAGATTCACTGGTAAGTCCAGATTGAAACCCAAGCTGCTATTTTGGTTCCAGTTTGGATGCACATAAGCTCTCCAATGCCCTGAGAGAACAGTTTAAATGTCACTAAAATTAACCTTTTCATTCCTAGTTACAGGACTCTGTAACTTATTTACTGTGCATCGATCTGTTGCCACATGTAAAGAGTCATAGGAGACACAATGCCTTGTGTTTCTCCTTGTGTTTCTCAATGAAGAACCGAATTTACCAGAGCTTTGGGTCCTTTGGGGATATATCAAACTCCAGGAACTCAGAAACACTTTGCATCATATATGAATCTCTGCACAACATGGAAGATAGAGGAAGAAGTAATTTTCCAGCCCCTGTCTCTTTCTGTCTCCTCTTCATGCCTTTTCCCCACGGTTTTTTCTGTTGACGTCCTGTAAGTGCATTCACACATCATGAGGGAATCAGTTGGAGTTTCCTGATTTCAAACAGCAGTAGCACCAGCACTTAATGCTCTCTTCCCCCTTTTATTCCCTTTACAAGGGGACATATGTTGCCATATGTGGAGGGCTCATCCAAGCTGGCTTTAAGCTACCTAACACAGGTACAAATGTCAGTCTAAGTATGGCAACAGATACTTAACGTCAGACCCAAAATTCAAGCTAGAGAGCTGATGGTTTACCTGTTGCCTCTACAACTGCTTTGTCTAAAAGCAGCCTAGAATGTTCCCTGAAAGCTGGGGAGGCTTGATATGCTGGGCTCAGAGCAGGCATGAGGCAGTGGAGAAGCCCTCAGGTACTGCCCCAAGCTGGAGGGGCTGCTCTGGTACTCAGAGATGTACCTCTCTGGAGCCACCTCTTCTTCCCCACAGCAGCCCCCAGAGAGAGACGAAGAACTTGGACTTTTCTCATGTTCTTTCCATAAACATGTCCCCCTTCCTCCTCTACAGAAAATGATGGGAGAGGAACAATGCATGCGGGGTGCAGGGAGGAGCAAGGTAATTGAGGGCAGAGATTGGAGGAGGGAAAAAGAGCAGAGTGAGTGTTCACCAGTGGGCCTGAAACATGGCAATAAAGCAGCTCAAGGAGAGGACAAAAGAGGCGGAGACCAGGCAAGAAGGAAAGGAACACTAGGAGTTTGGGAATGCATAGTCCACAGGAAGGTGAGAACACTGAGGTAGAGAGGAAAATTTATTTCCAGGTGAAGATAGAGCAGAGAGGAAATTAAGATGAAACAGGGAAAGAATTAAACTCATGATGGAAAAATGCAGGCCCTAGAAGAGAACTGGCACAGTGAATAATTTCAATACCTGTTTTTTATTGAAGGCTTGTTCCTTTTGGAAGATAACAGTACATGATTTCATTATGTGCAGGCTCTGAGAATAAATGTTTAAAAATTGTTCCTCATCCACATTACTGCAAACATGGCTTTAGCAAGACCTGCTTTGTGTTTTATGGGCACTGCACCTCAAAAGCAGACTTGATACATAGGGAGATGTTTTTCAAAATCTAGCAGAGTAAAACTACTAGTGATGTAAACAAAAATATTTGCAATATTTATTACGCGATTGAGCATGGTGCATAAACAAACCCAAGCTCTGTGCACAAGTGATCACCGATATATTTACACTGTGTGTCTGGAATCCAAATGCAAATGTGAACAATAAAGCAGTAGAATGAGACTTTCAGGCATGAGGGAACAATGAAGTACTGTGTGATGAAACAAACTTGGAAGCTGTTACATTTTCTGGATTCTGAAAGCACATTTTCTTAAAGAATATTTTAGTGCTAAATGCTTTTTTGAAAGACATCATAAAAATTTGCCTTCAAATGAAAGAGGGCAAAAAAAATGATCCTTCCCTTTTGAAATTACAAACATTCCTAAGAACTGCACCTCACTGCAGAAGTTTCCAGTGACAGCAAATAATATTTTATTGGCAGGATCTCAAGTGGCAGGCTGTACTGCACATCAAAAACTATTATCTGATGGTGATTTCACAGAGGAAGGAGCATCTCTTATGCCAAGCCATTATCTTAAGCCTATGATAACAAAATTGGAATGACTGAATACACAACGCATGCTAAACAGCAGGGATGAAGTTAAAGAATTAAGTTGGATGATGACCGTGCAATTCAACTAGCAGAGGATTTAGATAAATGTGACTGATTTTCCATTCATTTCCATGAGCTCATTGATATAAGGTTGGTAATATAGCTACACACTCACAGAGGACAGAAAGAGTTCTATAGCTTATACATATATCTACCAGATGCTGAAATAAAAAATACACTAATGAAGTTGCCTAACTTCAAGGGCCAGCTGAAGGTTAAGATACTGTGTATAGACCAGGAGTGAAGCCGATATTAATGAATCAAAACTTTCAAGCATAGCTACAGGTGCTCATGAAATATGATTGCTACAAAAGTCAATTTTGAGGAATTAGTTTGATACCAACTTGTGGCATTACATGTTACAGTGTATACATAAGCCTTCTGGATGAACAAGAATTTAAAAAAAAAAAAATTGATGATAATGAGAACTTTAGCAAAGTTGTTGATTCACACAGATTGATGCCTCACCAAGGTTGAAGAGGATAAGGTAGCATCTTCACCTAGGACTGTCTCAGTGAAGACACTCCGAGAAAAAGAAAGCACTCAAAAAGTAAGATCATTGATTTGCAACAGCAAGCAATACCTTTGCTAAGTGTTTGGAGAAAACAAGTCCATTTATGGATGAGGAGAGATGTTGGAGACACTGTTCCAAGGATAAGAATAAACATTACCAAGTATTACCAAGTTCTGTCCTCACCTCTGCTCTTCCATAGCCACTTTTTGCTTTTTCACAGATCTTCTGTCCTCTGCTAGTCCAGCTAAATAATCTGGGAGAAAGGAAAGAAGTTCCTGCCTTTCTTTCTTCTCTATACCACAAAACCTCCTCATCTTGAATTGTAACCACAGCAGTCTCTTTTTTACTGGTCTCGCCTCCCACAAACTTCTCCTCACTAAAAACAACGTTTCTGAAGATAAGTTCCAGGTCCACGGTTTTGGCACTAACCAGTGACATGCTGCCTTAAGTCTTATGAAGAAGCCCTCCCACTCCTGCCAAATGTTCTCCATTTCAGCTGTGGATATGTGCTCTACAGGCTAATCCCAAATCATGAGTCTCACTAAACTCATTTTTAATCCTCCTTAACTCTCACAGACACTGTAAATCTCCACACCCAGCATCTATTTCTTGTCTGGAACAAAAGTCAGCACCAGCCTTTCTTTAACACACCCATGCTGAGAGGGTAACTTAGCTGGTGAAATAAGTTTCCTCAACTTAGAGGATAGAATAAAAGTCAAATACAAGAAGCCTGTTACAAGAATTAATTGCTACAAAGCTGTGGCCACCCAGAGACAAGAGAACCCACTCCTCTCTTCCTTGGTACATTCCCACATTACCCAATGCCTGCTAGTTCCTGAAATGCAAGATGTCCTCTTAAGTGCATTCAGATTTTCCCTCCCTGACTTTGTAACTTTTTTAGCTAATCTTAAAATAAATGACCTTGGCATCTTTTTCTAGATTCATCAGTGTTTATTACCCCATAGGAAGGTCTGTCAAATCAAGACTCAAAGAATTATAACCTCCCTTGTCCCAGAGGCAAAACCATTCCCTGAATAACAAAACAAAACAAAACAAAAACAGTGAAATTCCTCTCTCAAGCAACCTCTCTTCAGTGAACATCCAGTGGTTTCAGCAGGCAAGCAGAACTGCCCAAGAGTGGCTCTTCAGCAATTTTACGGAGCCATCATCTTAAACAGCATGTTTCCATCTGCTGTAAAGCTTTCCCTTCCTTCCCCTGTGTTTCCCTACATCCACTTCATAGTGATAAGAGAGGGGACAGACATTTGCCCCTGCACTAGTGCAAATCAAGGTCATACAAAGCAATGAGATTGTCAGGAAGCAGAGTGGGGCTGCCACACAAGTGGAAATCCAAGGGTGATTCCAGCCCAGGCAGGGACCTGGAGGTGGAAAGCAGTGCTAGAGGGCTGATAACCATTTCTGATGAGACTCCCAACCAAGGCAAGGTGATGGATTCTGGGAGCTCAGTGAGGAATAGCTACAGAAGGGGTACAGAGACAAGGCTGGATATGAGGCTACAACATGGGTCCCTGAGGTGAAACAGAGCTCAGGGCCCACAGACAGTATTGGTGGACAGAATGACCTTGCTGTTCAGGACCCATAAGGCACAAGTCTTATGAGGAGCAGCTGAGGCAACTGAGGTTGTTTATCCTGGACAAAAGGAGGCTCAGGGGGCACGTTATTGCTCTCAGCACCTGGAAAGTCAGTGCAGCAAGGTGGGGGTCTTCCCCTTTTCCCAAGTAACAAGCAATAAAACAAGAGGAAAGGTTCTTTTGTTGCACCAGGAGAGGTTTAGATTGGACATTAGAAAAAATTTCTCCATGGAAAGGGTTATCAAGCATTGGAACAGGCAGCCCAGGGAAGTGGTTGAGTTGCCATCCCTGGAGGTATTTAAAAGAGGTGTACATGTGACACTTAGGGACATGGTTTACCAATGGTCTTGGCAATGCCAGGTTAATGGTTGGGTCTGATGGTCTTAAAGGTCTCTTTCAACCTAATTGATTCTATAATTCTATAATTAGTGCATTAAGGACCCTGACAGATGTATCTGGATAATTTAAAGTGAATAACTTTTAAAATGAAGCCTCTGGAGAAACTTCCCAACAGTGAGCTCTAGTCCCCAGACTGCCGTTTTTGTACCTCCCACACAAAGCATCAATGAATTATTGGAGAACCAGCACACAACCTCAGTACCTCGGTAATAATAATAACAATGATATATAGCCCCTCGTGTGTTGGACTGAAAAAGGCAGTTACATCTCAGGACTCAGTGGAGGGTTGTGGGAGCCAAATACTGCCAGTGGAGGGGACTGATGATGATCCCATGCAATGCCGGGATGCCATGCTGGGTTGTCACAAAGATGACAAAGAAAACTTCTGTATAATTTTTGTGTATTTTTTTTTTTTTTTAGAAAAAATATTATCTGAGATAAGCTATTCTTTTCCCTGCAAGCAGAACTGTCATTTTACTTCAGTTTTCTAGGTCTGTAATGTACCTGATGCTTTGCAGGTATGTTAACTTGTGGTATCTCCTGTAGATCAAGCTTGGTATACTACACAGCTCTTAATTTTGATGTATAACCACTGTAAAACATCTATACTGCAAGGCGACAGTCTCTTCTCTTACGAGATAAGGAACTGTCCTACATTAAAAGGAACGTTATTCCCTTAATTTTCTCTCTCACTGACTTCTCTAAGGAATTTCCTTGCCCCTTCTCTTCATCTCTGCAGTGTTAAAAGGCAAGAGTTTCTTACATCGCTGCTCCTGTAACTCTGACTTTCCTCCATTTGTACCATAGAGGAACCTTTCTCTGGCCTCACACCTCTCTTCATCTGCAATCCACTCATGTGGGATCCCTATTCACCCTTTGTCTGAAAAAGAATGCACATCTTTCATCTGAACATCTCACCAAAGGGGCTGCAGGCCAAGGCACTGTCCCATGAAGGGCAGCCAAGTAACACTACACATTGACATCAATTTGTTTGTTCACAGAAATACTAAGCAATTTTTTTCTTCTTGCTTTGTTTCTGTCTGCTTATTTTGTTGTGACACATAACCTTACTCTATCTTTTCTTTCATACCATCATTGTAAGTCCAAATTTTTCTCCTTAGCAAAATCTGATGAAATTTTTGCCAAGAAAATCTCTGTTCTAAAGAGGCATTTATTGTATGTTTTTTGTTCTCCTTAAGGAACTTATTAACATGGATTGCTTTTTTCCTTTTTTTTTCTTCTTTCTATTTTTTTCTCTATTTTTTCATTGCAATTGGCAAATTTCTTTTGTAATATTGCTTTGTTAGCTGCTTTGCTTTTTTAAGGGTGATTCCATATTTTAACTGAGTTTCTCCTTATTTCCCCTTAGCTGCCTTGATTATAGCACGTATGTTTCTTGTAAAAAGAACCCCAGACTAACAGAGCTTTGTTAAGATTATTTCTAGATGGTTTCTATGTGTCAGGAAAGGAGAAAATAAAGGTGAAGAACTAAATCTGTAGTATGTGTGTTGTGGTATTTGGAGAAGCATTTTCCTACCATCCTCACTGTTATGTACCCAACCAATTTCATGTCCAAATTTGAAAACCTGCTAGGGGAGGACAGAAAGACAGAGGTGTGGTGGGAAGGGCCAGCCTCTTCCATTAGTTTCTGCCACTGGTCATGCAAGATGAAAGACCCTGGTCTTTAGGATACAGTTGATGAATCTGCAGGGAGAACTGAAATTCAAGCAGAGGAAGACACATCCAGAGGCAGCAAGGTGCAGGTCTGCATATTGGAAACAGAAAACAGGTGTCAGATGATGTTGATTCCTTGATGTCCCTCTCTCGCCCATGTATTCTTCCCATCTGAGCTCCGTGCACATTAGGACAGACCTGTGTAATCTGTCTTCCATATGTTCTAAAGGGAAACTGTCTCTTCAATGGCAAACCCATATCAATTGTTCCCTGCCAGACCCCTCCCCGTGGCTTGTGATGAATAGCCCCAGCATGCAGCCTGCTCTGGGAGAGATGCACTCTGTTCACTGGAGATTGCAGCCTTTCTCCAAACCTTTCAGCAAGGTTTAACAAGTTCATATTTCTTAACCAGACCTCGTTGGCCGAACTCTGTCAGAAGTGGATAAATCAGGCTGGAGAGTTACAAAAAAGCATTATCTTGTCACATGGGCTAAGTTTCTGGTAGGTACTTGGGAACCTGACTTCCACTCCCACTGCAATCAATAGCAGAGAGACAGTAAGATCTTTTGGACTCTGGTCTTAGTGACCAAAGTAGATTTTTATGCATATTAGGGTTTTGTTGCTGCATTTTTATGTAACAGTTGACTTCAATAGCAATTCTGTTGTTGTGGGGTTGTCCCACAATTAAGGGGGCAATAAACTATTTTTAATCATTGATACTTCTAGTGAAATCACAAGGTGCCTTTATCAGTATATTTTCAATTGAGGATGTTACTCAGTTTTCTACTTGAAAATATGGCTTTAAAGATGATTGATTTGAGTTAGCACAGTTTGAATCCTACAAAAAGTTCAGCAAAATCTGGAATCTTGTACCAGTACCTCTTGTACACAGTGATTTTACATATTAAAAAGCATACCTTTCTACCATTGCCTTGTGAAACCGCAAACACCAGTTACCACAGTAACAAGAAAATGGTATTTCAGGTCAAAGCTGAGCAGCATCCCTGGCAGACTGGAATCAGACTACACTGTGCTCATTGCCTGAATGTCTATCACATAATCTGACCCAAAAATGGTGTGATTGACCCTAATTCACAGTGAAGACAACAATGTTTGTGAAAGTAAGGGTGAACACAGGGGGCACAGTGTGGCATGGAGTGGGACAGAAGGGTCAAGTGCTCCTCTTCACGGTAGCATCATGACCTTATATCTTCTTACAAGCAATCCTTCTCTTTCTCTTATTGTTCTCCTCACCCCGCTGAAACCTTTGTTTCTTCTACTCCTCTCTTTTTTAATGTTCTGCCATGCTCACTCACTGCATCTCAGAGTTTTGCACCTGCTGCTCACTCCCCATATCTCATCAGAGGACACAGGACACCCCTGCCTGCCCCCTCCAGTCAGAGGACTTCTGGGATCAGAACATTTAGTCTAACCAGGTGAAGCAGTGGCCTTAGCAAATACTCCCAGAAGCCAAGGTAGTGACTTCCCCTGGAAGCAGGGCAGACACAAGGCAGGAAAAGCTGAGGCAGGTGCTCTATGCACCATTCCGTCAGTGTGACATGAAGGTGTAGCTGCCAACAGGAACATCTGAAGGTCTCTCTCACAGTTATGTGGCCAGGTGCAAATTTTCTAAAGGAAGGCAGTGAGGGGCAAAAGGAGCAGGGCAGTTGTTGCTGCAGGCCATTAACACCTCCTGAGGCTGAGCACATACTCCGGGTCCTCTAACACGGGTCTGGCTGGGCTGCACCATCCTCCTACTCGTCTCTGCTCTGGATCCTCCCATGGTGCATGTGCACAGTATGTAACATGTACAATAAATTTGGCATGCCCACATACCTACTCCTTAGGGAGCAAGGGACACTGACTACACCCATGAGATTATTAGTTTAAAACTGAGGAAGTAGAGGGGGAAATGTGGGAAGATGGTTGGTTTTCTTCTTTTTTAAGTTTGAATGCTGAACCTGTGGGATTCCCTGTATCAATGAGGTCAACAGTCTGTTGCTGTTCAGAAAGGGATTAGGGATTTATATGGATAATGAGAGCATATACAGTTTTATTAGACAGATTCAGAAAAAATGCTTTGAGACAAGATCTAAGTCCTTCTCATGTTTCAGGGCATAAGCTAAACATTAAGTGATAGAGGCTGGAAAGAAAAATGATGTATTCGATAATCACCTACTTCATCATTCCTTTCTGCCTCCTCTGATAGAGCAGACGCCAAAGAGGGACTGTGGACTTCAGATTGCTGGTCCCTCCCAGTTCACAGCAGGGCTGTTTCTAAGGTAGGACAGAATCAAGGGACTGGAGCTTTCCAACACAGCAGCAAATGTGCACCTACCCACACAAACAGGGGCAAGCAAGTATTCATCCCTACACAGGCACAGATGCAGGTCTCTTAAAAAATAGGCACAGCGTTTCCCTATTTTTTACAGCAGGATGTTGTTCAGTTTGTGGCACGTTAATTACTATTTACGGGGCTGCTATAAAAATTAGTTACCTTTTTATAACAAAAGGCCCACAGCCAATATTTTATAGACAACACACAAAGAAGTCAGGAATTGATGATTTACAGATCAGGAAATAACACTTAATCAGCTTCCCTACCTTCCCAAGCACGACTGTGCAGTTTTACGCCACCTTGCTGTTTTCAACTCTTTATTTATTGATGTTGATTGCTTGACATTTCACAACAGGATATGCTTGTTCTGAGAGGTGCACTCTGGGATTTATCCCGACATGGCACAGAGGTGTGGGTTGTATTATTTTGCCCACAAGTCAGCTGTATCGTATGTCCCAGCACACAGAGTGGTCTCTAGTGTTTATGTCACACAACATAAAACCTGCTTTCACGGAGGGTGACCGCTTTCCCTGCACCACACACGAAGGGAGCCCAAGAATGCGGAGCAAATACCTCATTTACACCATCACCACGGCGTGAAACACACATCACAATCCTGCCAAAACACCCCTCCTGCTTACCACCACTTTCTTCTGTAACATCTTTCATCGTGTGGTCTGAAAGCTCTTTGCCACCATGAATCAATGAACTGCACACCGTCACCATGATGTGGAAAGACAGGGGATAGCTATAGGTAATTTATAGATAAGTAAATGGAGGCACTTCTTATGATCATATTCCATCTTAAGTGCTACAAATCACAGTGAGCTGATTAATGTCTGGAAACCCTTCAGAGTGGCTTGTGCTTTGTGTATCAATGATGAAACACTGCTAGAGCAGTTTAGGCCAATATGGAGTGAAGGACAGTCTGATGTCCTGCCACCAGCAGCAAGAGAAGGTGAGAAACCTGCTCAGTGTCACATCTGATTTCTCTGCAGAGCTGTCAATAACAGCACGCAGGAGGGAGGATGTGTTTCCAGTGCTCTGCCCTCCCTACTTCCCAACTCACCCTTGCTGGAGGAGACATGGAAGAAGAAGGATTAAATAAAAGCCTACAGTCTCCAACAGTGCAGACTAATGCCTACACCAAACGGGTTACAGCGTGATCCTCTGTACCTAGACGTCAACGCTCCTAACACTGGCAGTTTTACCTTGGGAGTTCCCAAACTACAGTTGTCAGCATTTTTTGGAAAATAGAAATTGTAAAAACATGTCTGTAGCCCAAGTTAAATCACTATAGAAACAAAAAAATACTTCTACTAGTTGTAGACTCTCATGCAGGCTTGCATTAGGTTTTGAAGCCACGTGTTGTCCTCTGGAAAGTGTGATTACTCTTGAAATAGACACAGCTTTACATTCATGTGGTCATACACACCGGCAAAACAAAGTATGGGACCACTACTCATTCTTTTACCTGGAATGAATTTTTAAATTTATACTTCATTGCCAGCCAAAAGATAAAGATCTCAAGGACAGGATATTGATGTATTTTGTGAACTGTTTTAGAAAAGTTATTCAAATTTGAAAAATTTTACTTCAATGACTTTTACTAACTGGGTCAGAATAGTTTTTTCCCATTTGTTATCTACTTTTATTTATATTTTTATTAAAAATTACTATAAAACTATTCAGTATTTATTCACAAGCACTCCAAGACAAACAAATCAACACGTGTTTTTATCAAACAGTATGAAACATATTCCATCAGTATATATATTACAGCTGGCTGAACTGGGAAAAAAGCATCTGCAAACATGCAGCAAACCTCCCTCCTATGATCGACTCACAGCCTGTTGAACCTTCCCTGTCATTTTGTGTTATGCACTAGTACGCCAGCTTTCTGTTTCTTTAAAGGCTTAGCCCAGGGCAACACACCCAGGCATTTGTTACAGCTTTTGTTTGCAAGTCTTTTCCAGGGACGCCCCCTTGTCGCGGGGCAGAAGCTTGCATGCCCTCATGAGTTTGTGTGCTATGCTGGCAATGGTATGTGCCTCCAGTAGGGTCTCCCATGTCAGGCAGGTCTCAGCTGAAGGGTCAGACAAAGTGTGTCCACGGACAGTATGGGCTCACTGGCCCTCTGGCAACCATCCTAGGAGAAGGACAACTCTAACTCCAAACCCAAGCCGATGGAGCTCGCTTAGCCCTGTAAGGCCATCCATCTAAGAGAAGGATACTCTAACCAAACGTACGTCCTGAGGTATTCGCTGTCACCATCCAAGTTTGCTCGGCCATGGCAGATGAACCTTAGGAGTAAAGGGTGGGGCCAGTTTTGTGCACGCTGTGCCTCACCTAAAAAATCCATTGTGCAGGTTTGAAGGGTTCACTCACATTGCAAAGCCCTGTAGCAATAGGTGAGGGTCAAAACAGCAGGTGATAGGAAGTGCTGGAAGCCACAGACCCAACCCTGCATGCAGGCGGTTCAGGATATTGGTCATTCGAGACTTGATCCCGGAGATGACAGTCTCGTGGGGTTGCATCCTGAACAACCAAGCAGCCTTTTCTAAGGAGAGCACTGCTTGCTCCACACGGAGAGTGGCCTAGAGAAGGTGTCCTAAACAAAGCTCATCTCCACACCCAGCTGGATAACCAGGGCCAACCGGCATCTTCCGATGCAGTCAAACAAAAACAAAGACAATTCAAAGGCCAACACCTGCCTCCAAAGGTGTGTTCAAATTAACACTTGCATGTTGGAACATCAGAAGCATGCTTGACCCTGAAGATAGTGGATGTCCTGAGCGTCGTTCTGCTCTAATTGCCCTCGAACTGTCATGACTCAAGATTGACATTGCTGCTCTCAGTGAAGTTCATCTTCATGAGGAAGGCAGCCTTAAAGAACACGATGCCGGCTACACACTCTACTGGTCAGGCAAGCTTAAAACTGAAAGACACCTTTCAGGAGTTGGCTTCATGATTAAAAACTCCATTGCCCCCAAACTTTTCTGACAGGCCATTCCGATTGCATTATGTCCTTACGCCTCCCACTGCACAACAAACAACATGTTGTTCTTTTTAGCATATATGCCCGTACTCTCCAAGCTGACCCTGCGGAAAAAGACAAATTCTACACTGACCTGTGCCACCTCACCCAAAAGGTTCCTGCAGATGATAAGACAGTCTGAAGATAACCTGGATGCATCCTTGATCCAAGCACTGGCACCTCATTGACTATCTTAGTGCAAGAGAAATGTTTGCAGTGTCTGTCATGCCCAAATGATGCCTAGTGCAGAATGTCAAACAGACCACCACCTTGTGTGTTGCAAACTTAACCTCCACTTCAAGCCCAAACCTAAGAGAGGTGGCATTCCAAGGAGGAGGCTCCAGGTTAACAATCTTCTAACAGCTACAGTGAGAGACAGCTTCCAGGTAAACCTTCAAACTAGACTGAAAGATTGTCCCATAGATCCCTCTCCTGAAGCACTTTGGCAACATACTCTGAAGAGTCCTTAGGATTCTCCTCCAAGAAAAACAAAGACTGGTTTGATAAAAACAATCAAGAGATCCAGGAATTGTTGAAGAAGAAGAGAACTGCTCACCAAGCACACCTTGCTCAGCCATCTTGCCATATAAGAAAAGCTTCCTTTCGTCTTACATGCAGTAAGCTCCAAAAGAAACTTCAAGACATCCAGAACAAATGGTGGCTCAACCTAGAAGAAAAAACTCAACTATGCACAGATTTGGGTTGACCACAGAGGATTCTTTGAGGTCCTGAAAGCAGTGTACGGACCCACGCACCAGGTTCAAAGCCCCCTACCCAGTGCAGATGGCCAAATGCTTCTCACAGATAAAGCCTCCAACCTGAACCAATGGTCTGAACATTTTCTGACTCTCTTCGGTGCCAACTGTGTAGTCCAAAGCTCGGCAATTCAGCACATTACACAACAATATATTGGATATATTGGATATAGATATAGCCCCTACTATGGGAGAGACACTTAAGGCCATACAGCAGGTGAAAACTGGCAAGGCAGCTGGGATTGATGGAATTCCACCTGAAATCTGGAAGCATGGAGGTCAAGCACTCCACGCTAAATTTCACGAGCTTGTTGTGCGTTGCTGGGAACAAGGTGAACTACCATCAGATCTCCATGACGCAGTCATCGTCACCCTGTACAAAAAGAAAGGATTAAAATCAGGTGGCTCAAATTACCATCACCGAGCTATTACTTTGCACTCCATTGCTGGTAAAATCCTTGCAAGAATACTTCTGAACAGATTAGTCCCCACTACTGCAGAAGAACTTCTACCTGAAAGCCAGTGTGGTTTCAGAGCCAATAGGAGTGCCACAGACATGGTGTTTGTTCTCAGAGAACTGCAAGAGAAGTGCAGGGAGCAGAACAAAGGACTCTATGTAACTTTCGTTGACCTCACCAAAGCTTTTGGCACTGTGAGCAGAAAAGGCCTGTGGCAGATCTTGGAACATTTAGGATGTCCCCCCAAGTTCCTCAAAATGATCATCC
>JAWWEV010000001.1:26315361-26359010 GCA_035583235.1 Hafferia zeledoni | reverse complement strand
GATACAAGGACTCCCTGAAACAACACCTCAGCCTTGGCCATATTGACTGCCATCAATGGTCCACTCTGGCCTCCAATTGGGATTCATGAAGACACACCATTCATGACACTGCTACTTCCTTTGACAACGCCCGCAGAGTCAGTCTCGAGGAGAAAGGACAACACAGAAAGAATCGTTCCTCGCCAATATCGCCAAAGGAGATGTTCGACTGTGCCTTTTGCACCCATACTTGCCTATCCCACATTGGCCTTTTTAGGCACGAGCACGCTTGCAGCAAGCGTGGGTAGTGCCCTTCCCAAATCTTTGCTCTTGATTCCTAGCCATGATGATGATGATGATGATGTTTGAAAGTACTTAGCACCTATTTAAATTCCACTTCACGTGCTTGCACAAAGTAATTACTCGAGTTCATCTTGAAAAGGAGACAATACAGGCGAAGCAAAGGAATTATGTGGCAATATACTATCTGTAATTTCTGCGGAAAAATAAATCCACGAATACGCCTGAGCACGAACAGAACACATAAGAGATAACATTTAGGAGCTCTAAGCCATAAAGACAAAATGTATGGCTCATCGAGTTCAGATTTTTTTTGACAGCTTTGCAGTGAATGACATCATTTTTAACAAATGTCATCTATTTTTTTAGGAAAGGTTTCCAGTAACACTGAGGTGGGAGCACAAGCCCAAAATCCTGGTGAGGCTTTATAAGTGGACAGAAAATGAAAGCTAATGAGAAATTTAATCATCAATGAATATATCTACTGGAAGCATTTAGTGGACAAAAGGAGGTGGTCTGAAAAGCTTTATGAGGATTGAAAAACCACTGTGTTACAGAGGGGAATGGAAAGGTTCTGGTGTCCCCAATTCAAAAGATCACTGGATAATTTAAGAGCACCTGCATGGTGTCTGTACTGTTGTAATGAATCTTTCTGAACTCACTAATGTTACAGAACTTGAGAAGAGAGCAGCAGCAGTAATTCACATGTAAGATATTCCAATATCTTGGAATGTGTCTATTCCATTATGCCTTACTTAAAAAGCCATAGACAATAGTTTATCCAAAATAAAGTTAAGAGATTCTTCAATTCACAGCTTCAGAAAAGTGAAGAGCATTCAGACATCTAATCAATCCTCATGTTAACCAAGAGACAGAATAACAGAAACACAGAATTTACAAGGTTGGAAGAGATCCTCAAGATCATCTAGTCCCACCCTCTACCCAGCACCACCACAATCACCCCCAAGTGCCACAGCCAGAGGCCTTTTGAACATTTCCAGAGGTTATTCCACCACCTCCCTGGGCAACTCATTCCAATGCCTAACCACTGTTCCAGTGAAATTTTTTTCTAATATCTAATCTGAACTTTCCTGGGTGCACCTTAAGGCTATTTTTTCTCACCCTTTCTCTTTAGACATGGCAAGAGACCTTGAAATTAAACCCCATGTGTTTTTCATTAACACATATATCTAAAGATAGGAAAAGACAGAGATATTGCTCCTGGTAATTTGCAATGATAATTTTCATTATCAAAATATCTGTCTACTTTCAATTTGTATTTGTCTGGCTTTACCTTTCTAGCAACAGTATTAATTAAGCTTTTCTATGGTGGACAAAAACTCCTAAAGCATTTAGTGTTTGTATTCCTCCCATAGATGTATTTTCACAGTGTACCACATTCATCTCTGAATATCCTATTCAAGGGAAGAGAGCAATGGAGTCTCAAAGTTTCCCCACTTTTTCTATAACTGAAATTTCCATAGCACCCAAACAATTGCTATGACTCTTTTCTCTTTCTTGTCAATTTTGAAAATATTTTAAAATAGAAAAGCTGGAATTAAATTAATTATCCTAATTTAATTTTTGCCAGTTACACAGGTAAAGTATCTGTTCTTCCATGAATGACTGTGTTGGATTTTTCTGCCATCTGCACCAGAGATGGAGAGATCATGGAGCTTCATGTTTGAACGGTGTCTGGCTGGAATGGAGTTAACTTTCTTCATGGCAGTGGGCAGTCAGCAAATGGATGTGAAGTTGTTTGTGTGGGGTCCATCCACAGCAATATTTGATTTTGTAATGAAAAAAAATGATAAACATTTGTTTTGAAATGCTATTGAAATGCAACTGCTGGCTGTATAAAACACTAAACACATACCCCAAACTGAGACCTCCATAAGATTTAGCTGATAAACTCTGTTGTTCACTGTACCACTGGAGAGTTTATTGTATAACTGATCTATACACTTAAAATCTTCCCTGTTAAAATCTAACTCTCTTCCTGACAGGGAGGAATTAATCACTCAAGAGCTTCAAACAATGTCTGTCTGGGAGAAGACATCTGATATTAATTAATCCAGCAAATGAAAAAATCCAGTGAATGTAACTTGAACTTAAGCTAAGAGGAACATGCAGTATTTAACCTTTGGCATGAACATAAGATGCAGAAGACTCTCCGCTTCTGAAGCATTTAAGTTCCTTTTGCACTTCTTTCAAAGATGCATGACACAGGTCAGGTGATCCATGGAGCACCTAAACAATTCAGCCTGCTCAGAGACTGCCTTGGATCATCCTCTCTCCATAGTATGGAGGAAACTGCTTGTTCTACATGAGTCAGAATGATCCCTCCATCATTTAGTGGGCACCTTGAACTTTATGACCCAGACTTCTCTCTCATTGAGAGGTTGATGTGGGAGAATCCAATGGTATTAGGGGAAGAAGTCCCCTGGGAAAAACCCACATCATTTCTTCTTGCAGTGGAAGGCTGTTTCCAGACTTCGCCTTTGCTAGGGGGCCATTTCAACTTGAGCAGGAAAGGGATCCATAAACTGGACAGCAGAATTGTAGGAAACAGTAGGAAATGTCATACCAGAAGGCCTGCCCACTCCAGCTCTGTATCATTCCCTACTACTACAATAATGTTTGTGATTTCTGTGTTCAGAAAATAGTAGGCACCTTTAGCCAATTTGAGCCTCAAGTTATATAGCTCAGTGCAGAAGTTAGGGCTGATGTTCTCTGGCCAGTGCTATATAGTGTTATATTCAGGGCTGGCACTCTGGCTTTAAAGCTGATGAATCTTCGAAGGATGACTTAAGGAAGAAACATGTCTGGCTTGATTCTGATACAGGAATTACTCTAGTAATTACTCCAAGGTTTCAAAGACTGTAGGGAGAAAGTATCCTTGCTAAAGGTCACTTAGGTGGGCACAAGTGAAAGTGAGGGCTTATATTGAAGCAAATGAAAGGTATTTTCAACCCTGCTATGAAGATATGTCAAATAGTCATCTTATCATCTATGGGAAGAGTAGGAACTCCACTGTTGTGGTCTTGATAACTGGCAAAAGACTGGAAATCACCTAAGAACCTTCTCCTCAGAGTACTGCAGTGAGGACTCTTGCCCTATGCAAAGTCTATCATCCCTGCTGCTTGCCATGGTGACAGGAATATTCCTTCCCTGAGAGCAAGGTCTATTTGCTCCCAGTCAGTGAGTGGGGTCCCTCTTCAGTCACCCTTGCACATGTGCACTTCATTGTACTAAAGCTATGTAACAGTGCTGGCTTGATTTATGAGCGCTGCATTTCTTCCAGTGATCCCTGCTGGTACAGGACTCACTACTTCCCTTTTATGTGTCTGTGTCAGAGGGCAACTGGCAACCAGCTGTTGGAAACTGATTTAAAAAAAAAAACCAAACACCACAACAAAACTCTTTGTTACCACTGTGATATTATTTCAAGTCCCAGTACCTGCCTATAGTCCCTGTAAGGAGGGCAATGGAGACTGTGGCTGCAGGCTGACTTTATCATTGCTGTGAAGAAATTAAAATTAAATCATCAAATGTCTCACTTGGACAAGCCGCTGAACATGGTGAACCAAAACACATCCTCACTACAACGTAACCATGATTCAGACTGAGGATGTGTTCTCCTGCTAGTGTTCATACTCAGAGACCATATGATATCCATATTTCTCCCTCCTGGGTATCTGTTAATAAGGGGATACCAAAAGCTCAGGAACAATAATTATAATAATGGCACCTTTTTGTTAAAATTGAATCTCCCCTTTTACAACTAATCCAGTAAACCTATTGTGCTGTTGTACATTGTGCAGATACAGCAGGGCTGGAGAAAGGAGGGTGGTGTTCCACAAGCACTCTGCCTTCTTCCCTTACCAGGCAAATACAAGGGTCCTGACACTCCTCAACTGGGTCTATAGTCTTTGCTCTCTTTGTGTGCACCCCCTCTGGGGGTGGCTCCCTAGTTCAAAGAGTCTCAATTTCCAGCTAGGTCAGGATTATTGGAGTGACTGACTACAGGAGTGCAGGATGCACAGACAAGACACCAGCAGATGGTTCAAACATTGCAGAAATATGTCGGAAAGAAATGGCCAAAACCATCAGTTTGCACAGTTAGGCTTCATATGAATTGTGCAGAAATGTATATTTGCAAATCCATGCATGGTGTTTAGAGAACACCCTTCAGCCTACCTTGCAAAGTAAAAATATTTTAAATTGCAGCATCCACCCTCTTGAGCATGTCAGTCCTTTCCCTAAGATCTGATGAACTTTATGGACAATATCAATCAAATCTGAGGGTTGAACATCTCTGAGCTGATTTCCTTAATATTTCATTAAAATGGGCAGCTGAGGAATGGAGGAAGGGATACTTTAGTATTTCCAGTAATGGGAAGGCATAGTAAGGACTGGGGGATATTGTGGTTAGATGGAGAGAACAGGGAAAGGTCTAGGAGAAGCCAGGAGGACCAGGGAGCTGGCTTTGTGCAGCAGCAGAACAAGAGAAGAGCTGGAGGGATGTAGGATACAACCATAGGAAACCAGGCTTTGGGAGTTCAATGGCCTATGGATCCTACCAGAATTCTGCAAAATCAGTTTGCTTAAAAAAAAAAAAAATCCACTTCACCTGATACTCTTTATCTCTCAGTGAAGTGCATCAACTCTAGGTATGCAAGCAACAATTTTTGAGAAGCGCTGTGTCACTGGAGCACAAGTGAGGAAAAGCAAACAGGACAACTGAAGAGAGAGAAACAAGTTGAGATGGGCTGGCAGGAATTACCTGGGTCCCTGGCAGATACAGGTAGAGCCAGTGGATCTCAAAATGCCTTTAGACCCCAGCGAGGTAAATCATGCAGGAACTAAACGAACACTCCATTGTCTTTTTCCTGCTGTTGTCTTCCCCATGGAAGGAAGGTGTTTCAAGCCAAACAGAAAACCAAGCTTCTCCGTGCTGCCTAGAGCCCTATGCCTCCCAAGCCGTTCCCATCCCTCCCCCCTTACCTCCTCCTGCCTCTGCACATACCAGGTGACAGCCTGTCTCAGGAAGGTATTTATTTTTGCATTATTGGTTAGCTTTGTTTTACCTCCTAAGTAAACCTTCCAGTATTTATAGCCTCGCCTCCACACTTGTAGTATATATTAGCCTTTTATGCCTTCTCTGTCACCTGTTGAAATGAGAACTCAGGGTCTTCGGGCCTCTGTGGCCCTTCCCTTACATTAACTTAAATCACACCAGATGTGGGTCCTTACTGCAGAGGAAGACTAATTGATTTCGCCAGTCACAATATGCCTATTGTTTTTTAACACAAATAAACACTGTGGTGTGGGGGGGTTTGGTTTTTTTTTCTTTTTCTTTTTTTTTCTTTGCCACAAGTGCCAAAGGTTATTCAATTAAAGGACTCCAGAAAGTGTGACTAATAATCCACGGGCAGGGTATTTCTACAGTAAAAAAAAAGCAAAAAAAAAAAAAAGGAAAAAAAAAAAGAGAAAAATAATCTCCACACTACCCTGAGAACAGCAGCCTCACCAGGGCCGGTCATAACTGTGATGGATGGCTGGTGTGTGTAAGACGTTATTATTTGTTATGTGAGTGGGGGGACATGGCAGGCGCATTGGGTAGTACACCTGCTGGGCTCCAAGAAGCAAGAACAGCTGTGTGCATTGATTTAGACGCTTGCTACTTGGGGCTCCAGGAACGAATCAAGCGACAGCTCATAAAAAAGGAGGGTTTTATGATTTCCCCCCCCTTCTTTCTGCAAACAAATGGCCACATCATATGTTTTCCTAGCGCTGCTATAACTCAAAATTAAATCCCAGCCCAAGGTGTCAGGCTGGTACCATGTCAGAATTGTAACGGCTTATTTTAAAGGTCGTTATGGATGTACCAGGGAAACACTGGGGGCTTCTGCACAAAGGTGCCATTTCGTTTAGCTGGAGCTCAGGCACTTAAGGGCAATTAGCTCCACTGTTAAAAAATGAGCTGAGAGTGTTTTAACTGGTGATTTTATGCTAATAACAACTACTAATTCATATTGTTAAAAAAGAAAGTGCAGGCTGCCAAATCTGCTCCAAGCAGTGTACTGTATGGCCCCGAAGTTTCCCCTTGACCCGGGTCCTGCCCTCTCCAGAAGGTGTGCTGCACACTGAGCTGTATGTGACAGGGTCAGAAAACTTCTTCCAGAGCCAAAGAGACCAAAGCCTGAGCACAAACCCTGCAGCAGAGACAGCTAGAACCACTTTCCCATCCCACATCCCTGCACACCTCTGTGCTGGCTCCAGGCACTACAGTGCTGCAGATGCTGCTGGATCCCATCACTCAGCACCAGGAAAACACCACTGTCCTTCCAGAGCATCATGCAAGGCTGCAGTATAGGCTTCACTAGCCCCTGCTCACTGGCTCTTGAGCACCAGAATGCCCAAGAACACAGAGCAGCTATGCCCCCAGGGACCCAGCTGCAGTCCCATGAGCAGCTGGGGGGCAGATGGGGTGCCACCAAAACGATCTCAGCAAATCACTAGGTTGTTGCCTTTGGAGGACCCAACTCCAAGCACTGCTTGGAAACAAGAATGAAACCTCACTGTAAAACGTGTATCTGCACTAAGCATATACAGCTCTGACACACAAAGATGCTCATGAGCACTCTACACAAATGCTATCAAGGAGAAAAACATATTTTTTAGGCAGTGCCCTAACATGTATTTCTCCAGGTGAGTGCAGAGGAAGTCATCAGAGACAAGCAGCTCCAGTTCCTTGCTCTTCAGATGTTCTTTTTCACACTTTAAATCTGTTACTGATGCAAAAGATTCTGAGCCTAAAATCATGGATTTTATTCACTTCATTATGCTTGTGATAAAGAACTAACATTGGCCATTTGTGCATATACAAAAAATCAGTGTAAACACTTAAACAAGGAAAGTCTTGTAGGAAGACAAGACCACTTGGCTGGGTTATCCAAGAAAATGCAATTGGTTTTGCTTATCTTAAGGAAAGAAAGAAATAAAAAACTTTCAGAATTGAGGGAAAGTTGATCTATTCCCACCAACAGACAAAAAATAATGTGCAAAGTCATAAAAATTATAAAAATGAAATTAATCTGAACATCAGAATATTATCCAGTCTCTTAGATTTTCAGGCTTGCCTTTCATTTATGAGAATATCAACAGTGAAAGGGTAAAAAGGTCTTGCCAAACATGAATTTGTACCATGACAGCTATTTATGAAGCTCCTTCTCTGACCTGCTTCACAGCTTTGACATGAGAGCCAGCAGATAGAAAATTTAAAAAAAAAAAAAAATAGAATAGAAAACACTCTAAAAAATGGAAATTTTTATCACTTCCAGAATGAGATTCTGAAAAAGACCACATTAGAACCCTCCCTTAAACAGACACAAATGTGTGAGCTACAGGTGACATAAAGCAGCAAAAAGCCGCAGAGGCCTTTGCAAGCAGCAGAGAAAACTTTTCTGCTCCTCCTTGGTCCAGGTTGACATAGTCTTAGATGAAAGTAGCAAGCTGTGATTTGAACATATAAAATGAACTGAAATGTGAGAGTATTCTGAAAAACCAGTGTCTGAAGCTGAACTTCCCCAACTCTGCCTTCTTTATGTTTTCTCCATCCTGAGAGCAGACACCTCTCATGCTTTCCTTAACTTTTGCTGAAAACATAAATTATTGAGCTGTTCACAGTAAGGCCAAAGAAAAGCCAGGGTGAAATCTCGGTTTTCCATATTAAAGGTTGGATGAAATACATTCTGGGTCCACAAACTGAATGGAGAAAATTCTTGCCTGTGGGGCCAGAGTTGAGGTCAATCTAGCCCTATAGCTAACTCTGGTAGTGGCAACAGGATATGCAGTTTTGAGGAGACACAAGCCTAGCCACAATCTGCTGTCCTCAGGATACACAAGCACTGAATTAAAGATGCTAGTGAGATCCTCTATCCACAAATTTGCCTAAATCCTGATTTCTGTCTGTGCTTACAACCTCCTGTGGCAATGCATGCTAGAAGTTTGCATCTATTCTGTTAAAAAAGTGCATGTTCGGTCACAGTTTGAAAATTGTGTGCTACCAGTCATACCATGTGCCACTGTAGTTTTTAGAGTAGTAGTTCTCAATTCACCTTATCTAACACTGATACAATTTTTGTGGAGTGCTTAGTGAGTGAAAATAACACCACGGCTTTCATGGAAATACAAAAATATTCCAGGCTACATTTTAGAAACAGATTTCAAACACCAGTCAAAGGTTGGGGACTGGCAGGGGGACAGTGGTGTCATTTGGACAATGAGGGCAACTCGGCATGATGAAGCACGTGTTTGACTGCAGGTAAAACCTGTGAGGGACACCGAGCTACAAGGGAAGGTGATACGTGTCTTAACATTCAGGCCTCAGAAATCTCTTTCTCCTTCATAGAAACAGAACAATAGTCACTGTACCCTGGCACAATATATCACTTGCTCTGTTGTTAAGTAATCAAAAACACTGCAGAGCAAAACTTTGTTTGAAACTGCTATAACTTCACTCTCTTTAATAGTATAATAAGACTTTCCAATGTATTTCTGTTTTAATTTAAAAAAATAAATAAATAAAAAATTAAGGCACAAAGATCTCTTTGGTGTTCTGAATCTGAGTGTCTTCTCACAGACTCAAGAGTTTTAACTCTAACTTCCCTAGAAACAGGTACTAAATAAAATATGAGAACATTACCTATTCTCTTCTATAACTGATATATTTCTCTTTGTATAACTGTATGAAAAATGCTAAGAAACCTGTATTTTTTTCCTGAAAAATCCCACTAGATAGAGCATACTTGTGAAGTGTGGTCAACTCACGGAGTCCTTATTTCTTCTGATGTTCTCATGCCTTTCATATTCTCCCCAAAGGCACATCTATCTATCCCTATATTTATTCTACAATGTGCAGGACTGATGGAGCGAAGAGCTGGGGTAAAGTGATGCTTAGGGGCATTGTAAATACTTTTAAACTGTGCTAAATGAATATGGAGCTCTGGTAATTTGCTAGAACAAAATCCCACTTCTCTGTATTTATACATTAGACTTCTGTATATGTGTTGCATCTTAGCTATCTCTGACTTTTCAGGTTGTAGTAAAGCCTGGTAAAGAAATGGAATTAGAGCAGCAATAGGAAATGAGGCAACTCAAGCAACTCAAAAAAATCTAAACATAGGTAAAGCACTTTTTCTTCCACTACCAAGACAAAGCAAGGCACAAAAGGTAACAAATCATTATCTTAGAGAAACTGCCTCAAAGTCCTGAGCTTACCTGTTACTGAAACAATGAAACTGTCATTTCCCATATGAATTTGGACACAAGATAAACCTACCTGCTTCTGTTAACCTGAAGAATTACAGAAGACAGGCCCTTTAATGCAGGTACAACATTCACAACCTAGATTTTACTCTATGCATAAATAAAATGACAGTATACATGTTAAACAAAACAGTTACTGCAAGAATGTACTGAAGGACACACTTCTCTGTTGTTAGAAGCTCTAGGTGGTATTTTACAAAACACCACAGCCCTTTAAAACAGCTTAAGGCAGAGTGAAAAATCCTCAGACCTATTGAAGTAAAGTTAGAAAATAGGATGGTATCAGAGGTAAACTTTGTCTGTGAATCGGAGTTAATATTTTAATTTTAGCAAAGAGCTCTGTAAAATATCACTTCTTTTAGAACTAGATATTTCCAAGTAATCAGGATGAAATTCTTCATAATTTCCTTAATTGTCTGCTGTGAAAAAATGACATCATTCATGAATAATATTTGCCCAGAACTAGGCAGGAGAAATGTTTTATATCTAAATTGGAAGAGGATGTCTCCAATAATCCTAATGCAGTTATTCTTTGCTTCATGAGAAGAATGTTATGTTTTCAACTTCTGATATCTTCTTTTGATACTCTTGTTCTAGTAACTCAAGGCTTTTGGGGAGTTCCCTGTTTATATGCTGAATCTAGTCTGTCCCTTTTTAGAGTGCAAATTCTGATAGGAGAATATTTTGTTTTAGAAATCCATACCAGTTACCTCCTCCCCTTTCCAGGGTTTTGCACAGGGGCAAGCTGCCAGCACCTGACACGTTCCAGATGGATATACAGAATGGCCATGTGGGTCAGTGGTGCCTTGTTCAGTGGTTAGACCTCAACACAGGAGGATAGGAAACAATGGGGAGAAAGTAGAACACTTTAGGCAAAATGTCCTAGTTTTGGAAAGGATCACAGGCCTTTTGTTCATTTGCAAGCACTTTCTCATATTACAAGTTGACAGGTTTCTACTGAAGCCCTTGTCAGTCAATCTCTCTCTGTGTTTTTCCCTGGTGTTCTATTAAAGCCAAATAAAACCTATTTGCCTCTGCTTTCCCTTCTTGTCGATGTATGTACAGTTATCAGCTTCTTGCAGGTGTCTGCTTCTTGCTGTTGTAATGACAGTTTAACAAAAAATCAACCAAACCCGAGACCACAGAAAGGCTTTCACAAGAGGGGTCAAAAGGATTTCCTCTTCTGCCAAAGGTCTGCTACATTATTAGCAGTGCAGTGCTAGAGATATTTACCTGTTGGTTGCTTTTCAATTGATTCAACATGTGGCCACAGGGAAGTTGGAGTCCTTAGATTAAACCCACTTTAAATTAAGAACTTGAGACAATTCCAGCGGGGTGGAAAAAAAAGAGTGCTCATCCTGCTTTGGCTCCATTGTGACTTTTCACTCTGTTTTTAAGTTTAGCCTCAATTAAAAGAAAACAAGCAAGCAACAAATAGAGAACAACAATGCCAAACAATTAGGGTTTTGACATCTAAGGAAGGCAATGTTGGATGAGGTCATCCCATCACAGCCCATAAAGCTATCTATCTCTTCCTCCCTTTGTAATACCCATGTTCCAGTCCAAGTTCCTCCTTAGTCTTTTTGTGGCTAAAGTGAACTAAATATCCCAAGCAAAATACGTGCCTGATTTATTGGTTGTCTGGGAGAATTAATGCTACAAATGCAATCATTTCTAATTTCAATTCAATAAGAAAAGCAAAACCCAAAAGAATAGACCTCCCCATGAAAGAATTAAGGAACAGATTCATGGTTTATAAAGTCAGAGGGGAGCAGCCTGCACATTGATCCTGACCTCCAGGAGAGCACAGGCCAGACCACTTCTTCCCTGAATTACTTCCTTTTGGAAATAAGGCACAAATCTTTAAGAGAAACAGTCAATCTTAATTTTCAAATTGCCAGTGATAGAGAACCTTGTATAGCCACCAGATCTGTTCCTTTGATGATTAGCTGTCCTTCTCTGGTAAAAACATGTGTGCCTTAGTTTTGTTGTGAAGTTACCAGATTTGTACTTCCAGATATTGAAGCCTGTGATGTCTTTATCCAGTAGATAAAAAACCCCAAACAAAACAAAACAAAACAAAACAAAACAAAACAAAACAAAACAAAACAAAACAAAACAAAACAAAACAATGTTCTCAGTGTAGGTAGGTACGGACAGTCATCTTTACAACATTCTTCAGAGACTGAGCTCTTTTGTAGTCTTTTACTTTGGTGTAAATTTTCCAGGCTTTTAATTATCCTCTTAATTCTCCTATGAGATTTTTTCTATTCACTGTCCATCTTGGATTGTGGACACCAGTGAATATAGACATTATGGACACATTGTCACCAAATACCATGCCTGTATCCAATTTTCTCATTTCTAACTCACCTCTGTAATCCTTTCTGGAGGTCTTCAGGGAACCTCTGTTTGGCCACATACTCCCTGTAGTGCCATGCACCCTCCAGAGTACACGTACAGTATATTCTGTCTGCTTGGCTTGGTTGCTTTTTTTTAGAAGAATGCCTTTACATCCTAATATGTTGCTTGCATCTGTTTCACCAGGCAATCTGGTCTGCATCACTATTTTTTTCTTCTTGTCTTTTTTATTTTTTTTCTCCCACTCCATAATCTTTGTGTCATAGCCAGTCTATGTCACTTGTAAGTGCATATTTTTCCCCCTGGACATTGATACTAAGTAGTTTAATTCTGAAAACTGGCCCATGCAGAGCTCAAGATAAAACTAAGCTATTTAACAAAGAATCGGGATTTATAAGGGTTTTTCCAATTTATAATTTATTTTTTAAAACATTTAACATATGCTACCTTCATTTTTTACTATGCCAGTTTCTGAATGAAAATACATGCATGAAATTCCATACTGAGGCTATTTTGTTGACATACTAATCTTTGTACACTGTATTTAGAACTTGATCTCCTCTATATCTCAAGCTGCTTGGACAAGACCTATTTCACACAAACACTCATTTTTGATTCAAGAAGTTCTGCCTCACCCTCCAGTATTTTATCTAGCAGTGCTAGACAAGCATTTGCTTATTTCAGTCATTCTACCTTCCTCTTTGTAAGCGGTATAATCAGAGAGCTTTTATGCAGATATGTACATATTTTACATTTTTTAAGATTGCCAGAGTTTACAGCCCTGTTCTCAAAACCCCAAATTCTCCCTCTCATCTTCAAGGCTTTTACTGTGGTCCTTAGGCCAAATAGGGTTTTTTGCATAATTTTCATCTTTCAAGCAGAACACAAAGCTTCAACAATCAGGAACATCTGCACTGGCATTTAAGTACCAGCATGTTCAGTGAGTACAGTGACCAAAGAGACAACCATTCCTCTGTTCATATCTATAAATTTCACATATATGAATGAATGTGGAGCCAAAACACCAAAAGCAGAGACCAGGAATAAACTGAACAAGTAGAGATATGGGCAGACAACAACCCACAAAGTGACCAACTGCATCTTTAGCCAGCCTCCTCCTTTTCTCAGATGTACAAAAACAAGCAAGGGAGACAGTTCTGACAGCTTCATGAAGGGAATGGAGGCACAAATTTGGGTGAAGCTGTGCAACTTGCGTGCATTCTATCACTGATACAGGATAGACAGACCCTGTTTGAGCTGCACACATGGCTTTTGTGCCAAGTGTATTACCTCCAATATACATGCTTTGTTCTTAGGATGCCAAAGGATGCCAAAGGATATCCACTACACTAATGAGTTTTAAAAGAATTGGCTAAGGAGTTTTCTGAGCCACTGACCCAGCTTTTAAATAAATCTTATGTTCCTGAGGATGTTGCACAGAACTAGCAAAAGAAAAAAAAAAACCAACCTCTTGCCAGTAATTATAAATGATCAACAGGAAGACTCAGGAAACTATAATCCTCTGTGAAACTTGGCTTAGGGTCTGGGGCAGGTGGAGAAGAAAAATTGGAAGAGAGACTCAGAGAGAGAGATAAGAAGATGTACATTTCCCAGTGAAACATCTAACATCTCCCTGCAGTATTTTGTTTTCTCTTTGACTGAAAAGTGGAAAATATCCTTAGCTAATCATTTCTGGAAGAAATGGGAGACTCAGACTTCAACATATGGAGAAACCTTTCGGGTCCAACAGTCTACTTTTCTTGTGGATGTCTGAAGCTGCCAGACATATGCTTCCTTCACATCTGAAGTATTTCATCTGACCACTGGTCTTCCTTTTCTTTTCCTTCCCTTGAGAAAGGGTGGTGGAGGGAATGCTTCTTTACAGAGAGTGGATGTTTTGTTTGTCTCACACTTTTTATTTACTCCAATCTGTTGTGTTTAATAAGGGCTCTTATTCAACTTGCCCTGAAGAGTATTTACCAAATATCAAATACCATAGTTAATTTGATATGGCACTTTAATCTTAAACCACCTGCTTTGACCCTGTTTTGGCTAAACTGTAACAGGCATTAGTCTCGGTGCAGAGGTGGATATTTTTGGAAGCGACAAGAAAAATGTCAGTTTTCAAGTTACACAACATATGGCTTTTCTGAACTTTCTTTTATGTGCTTGTTCTAAAATGATGCTATTATTGTGCCTTCATAACCAAAGAACGTCTGAACTTTTCCAGTTGAAACTTTCCAGGTGTTTACTTCATGCTGTTCTCATGTTGCAAATAAACAAGTTAAAATAATGGAAGCATAATCCATTTAACACACTTCTGTGCACGTCTGTATTCCAAAACCTCTGAAAGAAGAAAAGAGGAGATCCCAGACTCCTAGGGCTACTAGTCATCTTCATGTTATCAGAGATAATTCATTCCAACATTCAGACCTTGCACAGGAGGGTGAAAATACGGTGATATGTTACAAAATCAGCATAGTTTGGGAGGTTTTAGCTGCTGCTGCCATTTGGTTGAGGCTGGCCCCACTGCTGTTCTAAGCAGACTGTGACACTTCTTGGCATAGAGTTTCAGACTGGTTAATGGAAAGCTGATAGCTAATAGGTCTCACAGACTTAATCATGAATCATGTGCTTGGTTTTGCTCAGTAATTTCTCTCTAGCATGACTGAATAGTGGAGAAATTTAAGCAGTAATAGTTCAAACTGAAAAAGGTTTTGATTCCTCTTGTGTTTACATGTCAGTTTTCAATAAATATTTAAACTGCATCAGGATAATCAGTACATTAAGCTTCACTCCAGTGATCCACCTGTTTAATTTTTGCATCTGTGGTAGCAGTCAATATACAGGCTTATTAGGCAAACTTGCCAAATAGATAAACTAGAACCTAAAGGAAACTTCTTCCTATATTTTTTGATTAGGAAATGAGCTTACAGGTTAAAATAGCAAGATACATGCCCATTTATGCTTTAATTTATTCATATATTATTTTTGTCACATCATTTTACCTATCTAGCCTGGCATCATAGTTGTTAAGCACTAAGCAGTGTCTGTGATGGATGTAGCTGCACTGATAACTGCATTTTTTGTTACGTGGATAAAAAGGATTTACAGCTATAAATGAAGATGTCAGCTGATTTCTTCTTCATGCGCAGCTTTTTCCCAGAACTGGCTGCTTCTCATCAGTGAGAATCCAACTGCCATGGATGTAAGGAGTACTCAGTGCCCATTCTTCAGAAACTTTACTTTCCAACCCTTTCTTGGCAAAACTCCTGCCCGCACACACTGGGTTTGCATGGCAATGTTTTGGCAATGGTGAGGGAGGTTACAGGGCTGGTTCTGTGAGACACTGCCAGAAGCTTCTACCACATCCAACAGAGTCAGTGCCAGCTGGCTCCAAGACAGACCTACTGCTGGCCAAGGACAAGCCCATCAGCAACAGTGGTAACATCTCTGGGATTACGTACCTCAGAAAGGACAAAAAGTTGCTTCATGACAGCAATTGCAGCCAGAAGAGAGGAGTGAGAATAGGTGAAAGAAACTGCTCTGCAGACAAGATTGGTGAAGAAGGAGGGGGAGGAGGTGCTCCAGATGCCAGAGCTGAGATTCCCTTGGTGAAAACCATGGTGAGGCAGGTTGTCACCCTGCAGTCTGTGGATATCCACAGTAGAGCAGAGATTCACCTGAAGCCCATGGAGGATCCCACGCCAGTGCAAGTGAATGCCAGAAGACTGTGACCAGAGAGGAAAACCATGCTGGGCCCAGCTCCTGGCAGAGTCTATGGCACCATGGAGAGAGAAGCCCTCGCTGGACTGGGTTTGCTGGTCGGATTTGTGACCCCATAGGGGACCCATGCTGGAGCAATTTGTTTCTGAAGGACTGCACCCTGTAAAAGGGACCCATGCTGGAGTAGTTCATGAGGGAGGACTCACACAGGAGAAGTTTGTGGAAGACACCCTCACATAAGAGTGACACCACACTGGTGCAGAGGAAGAGTGTGAGGAGTCATCCCCCGAGGGGGTAGAAGCAGAGAACAATGTGTGATGAACTGACCTGCCCACAGAGACTGGGAACTCCCCACCCACAGAAGTGTTCAAAGCCGGGCTGGATGGGGCTTTGAGTAACCTGGTCTAGTGGAAGGCATCCCTGTCCACGGCAGGGACATTGTAACTAGATGGTCTTCAAGATTCCTTCCAACCCCAACCATTCTATGATTCTATGACCTCAGCTCCTATTCTCCATCTTTCTGAGGCTCTAGTGGGTAGGAGGTGGAGAAAATCAGAAGTAAAATGAAGTCCAAAAAGAAGGATGGGGTAGGGAGAAGGTGTTTTTAAGGCTTTGTTTTATTTCTTGTGATCCTCCTCTAATTAGGTTGGTGGTAAATTAAACTAACTTCCCCCAGTCAAGTGTGTTTTTCCTGTAATGGTAATTGGCGAGTGGTCTCTCCCTGTCCTTATCATGATCCATGAAGCTATTGTGGTATTTTCCCTGTCTGGCTGAGAAAGGAGTGACAGAGTGACTTCAGGGGATGCCTGACACAACCACCCTAGGGAATCATAGAACTGTTGGGCATGGAAGGGACCTTAAAGATAATCTAGTTCCAACCTTCTTCCATGGCAGGGACACCACTTCTCTGATCATTTGTGTGGCTGCCCTCTGGACTGGCTCCAGAAGGTCCATGTCTTTCCTGTGCTGAAGGCCCCAGAGCTGGATGCAGTACCCCAGGTATGTTCTTACAAGAACAGAGAAGTGGGGCAGAATCATCTCTCTCAACCCAGTAGCCACATTTCTTTTGATGCAGCCCCAGGGTACCTGGGATTTTATCCATGATGTCCTCAGGGTGGTTGTTGGAGTGGAGCATCTGGATGTGATGCAGCAGTCGTGTGGAAGTTTCCCATGTGGTGGGAGCTGCATTTTGCCTTGATGCTGTAGGGAGGCTGAGGCTGCAGCTTCCACCAGGGAAGAGCTCCCCCTGAGGCCGGCTAGAACAACCACCCGGGCACATGCAAAGCCTGGTATCCCAGCAGAAGCCGAATGTGATGAAAATCTGCCAGGAATTACCCATGTGAACACTATAAATAATTGAAAAAAAAAGTGGAAATGGCAGGAGTATAAAAATCTGGCACCAACTTTCATGATTTGCAAAGCAACACCCAGAGTCCAGCTGATAACACAACGAAGACTCTTAGCTTTGGCTTGCCAGAAACAGAGGCAGAAACCAGCAACTTGAATTATGTGAAGTCCATCAGATGCTGGCACTGGTAAAAAGAAGGGAAATTTCAAATAAATAAGGTGAAGTGGGAAGGCTTCCTTAGAGCACATGTACAAAATTTCATTATTGTTAAACTTAGGGAGCCAAGCACAGCTTTTCATTTTCAGCTCCCTGCAAGATTGATTTGACTTGTATTTATAAAGGGACTTCAGCCTTTTGTAGCCACCTGGAACAGGGGACAGGCAAAGGCCAAGGTATTTCCCTATCCAGGTGGCCCTCATAAATATCTTGGTGGAATTTATTTTCTTTCATTTACTTTGGCATTACTTGGGCACTGCTTGATTAAGGGGTGGTGTGTAGGAACTGATATGCCCAGAGATAGACAGCCACATCTGCTAACCATTTGGATTAATTATTACACCTGTACCATAAAACACATGTTAATAAAGGGCTGGTGAACAGGTTCAGGTTGCAGTTTTAAAAAGGCCCAAAGAAAGTAGAATGCTAGTCACATACAAGAGTGAGCCAAACCTTTTGCTGATAAGGTGCTGCATTTTCCAATCTTATCCAAGGAAGAGGCAGCATCAGACACACATGAAAAATAAATCACACACAGAAGGAAAGTGAGTATCCTGTCGAACTATGCCTTTGTAGTCGATTGGCTAGAAGGTGAGCAACAGTACACATTCTTTCTTTCCTTCTTTCTTTGCTGTTAGATGTAAAAGGAAAAAATCATTAATCACTCTGCAGGATACAGCACTTAAATGGGTAAAGTTGCTGAAGGGGTCTGGTTAGCATCAGCCGATTTTTCATTTCCTTTCAGTGGGGACAGTGTGGTGCTCTGGAATCCCTGGAGCCCAGGAGCATGAATGCAGGTATTGAATTTTCAGGAGGAGACAATTAAGACCAAGCATGTGAGATACAATCATATTTAAATTAATTCAGATACTTCAGCTAAAGACCTAAACCCTACGCCTTCTTCCTTCTTTGGGAGGCATATTTGGGAGGGCTTTACTGAGCTGGCATTAATCATTAATCATACAAGCCTTCTGTCAGTTATGATGGAACACAATGGAGCTCTGTATTTATTATTTCTTCCACTGAAAGGGTTTACCATATTCTTTCTGCCTGTGGAAAATCATTTTCCTGGACAATCCCTGCAAACAGCCTTTGCCAGGTTTTCACAGCTCTTTATTCTGAGATTCCCTGCAGCTGGAACAGAGCGAATGTGAGCCTTGAGCCTAGTGCCAATTAATTATTTATCAGATATCTCCTGACCAAAACTGGCTTCCATCATGATCTGTGGATGGGCTGAAGAAAGAACCATTTTGAGGACACACCTGTAGTCTTTCTCACATTGGGCTTCATCTGTGGTTGATGCTGGTATTTACCTGATATCTTTGGGGTTTCCTTTGGCATAGTAATAGTTATCACTGCAAATATCACCAATGAAGGGGTATATCATGCTGCTCTGATGCCCAGCACCACTGGGCAGTAGTGCCTGGTTATGGAAAGATTTCCAAAAGAAGGAAGCCAGAGCATGCACCTGTCCCTCAAACCTGTTCAAACAGTATTTCACTGACAAACTCGAGAATTCAACACATTTTGATCCTGACCTTTGTAAATACCCTGAGAAACCATGTGATCCAGATGAAAGCTGAGGTCTGTGCTGTGCCACCATACTCTGCAGAAGCCGTGGGATCAGCTGGAGAGCAGCTGGGTGCTTGGCGGATTGACCATGTGCTGTCAAGTTTGAGACTCTCCAGACACCAGTCACTTTCAAGCCTAGGTCTTCCCTGAGAGGATGGATTTACAGACAGTGTGGCTTCTGGATTACTTGCAATCCTAAAACTCTAGGCCTTGTTGTGTTGTGGAGATAGCAAAGGTGACTGTGGCAAAAGCTACAGCTGAACACTTCCCAAGCTGAGTTTGACCCTGAGAGATTGGCAAAAAACTTGCAACTCGGTCAGGCAAAACAAGCTTTCCACTGAGGAAATCCAACTTCAAAAGGAAGATGAGTCTTTCATATCATCACAACCCCAGCTCCAGACTCTACTAAAATACTAGGAGCCAGGGCAGTTTGTAAGTCCTAATAAACCTATCTATTGGAAGGTCCATCAAAGGCCATCTGGCCATCTAAGGTGAAAGATGCTCTTTCAAGGAGATTCTTCATGAATCAGGACAAAAAGTTAAATGTCTGTCTCACTTTTACAAAGAAATACTTGTTTGGAAATATAGCAACCAATAGAGGATAGCAGTATGGAAATGTCAAATACACTCGGATATAATTGTAAGAGATAGCCCATAATAATTCTGGTAAAACTATTTATCTTAACATATCTGTTTTATGGTCTGAAGCTTACTTGCCACTGCAGCCTCAATTTAAGACTTTGTACTCTTCACATGTATATGCATATAATTCAACACTTTGGAGGATTGGAGTTAAAAGTAGCATTTAATCTTCTTTATTTTCAAACCATACTTCTGCATTCTTTCTTTGTATTACCACTATATCATTAATGAACACTTTTGTGGCTACTCTGATCATTTGAGTTCTGTCCAGGTAATAGGAGCCAAATTTTAGCAGTTGCAGTATCTGAATTGTAATGCATGGAAACTACTGATACATCACTGGCATTGATATTTCTGGACTGGAATAATCCTTGGAATGCACTAATTTCAAGCTATTGTTTAGATTTACTATCCAGCTCCACCTTCTGGTAAACTTGCATTAAATCTAACTTGTTAAGTGTCTTTCTACTTGAAAACACTGAAAGCAAATTCTTTCCTTCGTAATTATGCTACTGATCAACACTTAAGAATGAATTATGCTGACCTGTATTAACCTTGCCAGACACTGAATTCATACCTCACTGACTATTTCAGGGATATATGGAATAAAACACTTTCAGAGTAAGCTTTAAGGGAGATCATCTGAATTCTCAAGTCACTGAAATTTCTGATTCGTGATATTCTTAATGAATAGGTCCAAGACTCCAAAATTACAGAATGGCTTCCTCAGAATTGCAATGCCAATGTCATAGCTGTTCTTGAAAAAGAATGCACAAGTGTATCTAATGAGATATTTATTAATTCTGAAGAGTTTCTCAAAAAAGATAAGCATGAATGCATTTATACTCAAAACTGAGTGTAACTGGGTTTACTTAAAGATTGCTCATTTATCTCTTTGCTTCTTATTCCTTTTTTTTTTTTTTTTAAGTATTTGGTGAAATCAGATTGTCAGCCAGAACATACTAGGGACATCCAATACTACCAGTTTCTGAGGCACCTAGGAGAGCTGCATTCCCATCTTGGACATGGGGGAAGGGGACACTTGGACAGGGCATGGGGACACTATGAATTTCAAAACTAGTCATTTGGTTAATCCATTTATCCAGGCCCTTTTCTATAGGGTTTTTTTTTTAATGTTTTCCTGTCTATGAACTTGCAATTTTCTTTTGAATCCTCACTTTTTGTATTTGTGTGTTTCTGGTATGTTGGCTGTATCTCTGCTAATAAACTAACTAGGGCTGAAGAGATAGTCAACTATCATCTGTAATGTTAACTTTTACTATACTCCCTGACACAGCTTCCCCCAGCTAACTCCACCCTCACAGACAGGCAGACCAGTCTAGTTATTTCCCATAGGCACTCTGGGCAATGGTTGGAATGCAACTCTCCTTCACTGTTCATTCTATTTTTAAGGATTGACATAGTCTATTGTTGTTGTTTTCTGTTCCTGAGAACCTAGAAGTCTGACAGCTTCTTTCACCATGTGACAGTGCAGAAGATGCATGGGGACATACAGTCCTGGCATACGTCTTGTACAAACCACAACCAAAATGATGTGGTTTCTTTTCCACTTACTCCCCATAAGCAGACCACTTATGTGTCTGGCTGCTGTTTACAATGTGCTAGGAAAGGTGTCTTCATTATGCCAGTGTGCAGATTGCATGCTTTTCAATATGCACCAGGTTGAGGACAGTGTGAAGTTTTACTTACTTTCTCTTGAACCAAATCTTAACTTCTTCCTGTGTTTCTACTCAAACAGTATTCAGCTGCACTATAGCTAATGGGAATTTGCCTAAGTAAGGACTTAACATTTGTCCTCTTACTGAAAGAAAACATCTTATTGTTTCTTGCTTATGTTACTGTAGGGCATAAGATGCCTGTTTTTCAACCAAAGTCCCATAGGTCTAAGGACAAAAGGAAAACATAGTTCCACCCTTCAAAGTGATCATAAGACAAAAGACAATGGGCAGCTACAGACAGATGAATGAGCACACAGACACAGAGAGACAGCGCTGGTCAGTGCCATGGGCTGCAACCTAACCATTGTCACCATAGGCATCACTGGAAGGAAAACAATTGGAAAGATAACTGAGCCAAGAGAGGCATTTTATTTGCAGAGGAATTTGCATCTCAGCACTTGGTGACAGTCCAGCAAGAACAAAAACCGGAATTGTTGCAATGTTTGGTGAAAAGGGGCACAGAGGGCCTGCTGGGGACGCTCTCCTGGCAGACTGATCCTCATGGGGCTTGCACAAACTTCCAGTTGCAGCAAACCAGCACATGCCAGCAACCACGAAAACACTTCCGTCACAAATTTTCCAGCCAGCAAAACCTGAAAGGGGCTGGTGGGGCAGATTTTGTGTATTATTACAGGGAACTCCTCCAGAAATGAAGGGTAAAAAAGGAGAAAATGTGGTCATTAGATTTGAAAATGTAACATGCAGGCGCTATGCTATGGCACTATGGTATGGTACCATAGGCTGCCCAAAGATCCAGTATCTTCCAAGTGAATGAGAGATGATAGGTAGTACAAGACCTGACTGCAGACTGCTAGAGAGGAGGAACTAGCTCCCTCCCCATGCAGCGCTACAGGCTGGGGGAAGAGGGGCTAGAAAACTGTCTAGTGGAAAAGGACCCAGGGATGCTGATCAACAGCCAGCTGAACATGAGCCAGCAGTGTGGCCAAGTGGCCAAGAAGGCCAAAGACATCTTGACCTGTGTCAGAAATAGTGTGGCCAACAGGACTCAGACAGTGATGGTCTCCCTCCACTCAGCTCTGGTGAGGCTGGACCTCAAGTACCATGCCCAGTTCTGGGCCCCTCACTACATGAAAGACATGGAGGTGCTAGAGAAAGTCCAGAGAGGGCAACAAAGCTGGTGAAGGGTCTGGAGCACAAGTCCTGTGAAGACCAAATGAGAGAGCTGTGTTATTTAGCCTGGAGAAAAGGAGACTCAGAGAAATCTTATAGCTCTCTACAACTACTGAAAGGAGGTTGGGGGTCAACCTCTTCTCCCAGTCAAGCAGCAACAGGATAAGAGGAAATGGCTTCAAGTTGTGCCAGGGGAGGTTCAGGATGAACATCAGGAAGAATTTCTTCACTGAAAGGGTTGTCAAGCATTGGAATGGGCTTGCGAGGGAGGTGGAGCAGATGTGTTCAAGAAATGACTGGACACGGCACTCAGTGCTGTGGTTTAGTTGGTATTGTGGCGTTTGGTCAAAGGCTGGACTTGATGATCTTGGAGGTCTTTTCCAGTCTTAAGGGTTCTATTGTTCTATTACTTAATGCAGGAGGTGCAGAAGAAGCAGGGGAAGGTTGCAAACAAAAAGTGACATGATCACAGTGGCAGGCTATGAACACAAAAATGCAAACTGGCAGAAGTTAGATGACATTAGCTGTGTATATAGAAGCTGAAATCCCCATCACACTGTGCTAAGTGTGTATGTGGTCTGGATGGGATTCAGGAGTCATAGGCTCTGCTCAGATGGACTTTGAGTGAGTAGCAGAATGGCACCACTCTCTCAAAGAATTGGGAAAGTGAGTTTTAGGCAACCTGAATTTAAGCTATTAATTAGAAGTGCAGGTAACACAAGTGAGATTTTAACTTGGAAGAAGACATGATTCTTCTCTAGCAGTGATGTGAATTGCTGACATGGAGTGGTCTGTGTGGAGACACTCAGTGGATTTGTTCTTTTGCCTGACTAGCAATTTGGGGGATTTTTACATTGAAAGAGGTGTCAGAAAGGATCACACTCATAAGGAAACTTGAATCTGAATTGGCTCTGGCCAGAGGGAAGAAAAGTTACCTCTGAATTCAATTATCTGAAGGATATCTTTGTCCTAGGTTGTCAAAAACAGCACAGAAGAATGGTTGGTCAACACCACCAGGCTGAAATTGCTAAGACACTTCCTCTTCCCTGACAGCTCATCTTTCTCTTGAGCAGGAGACTGATCCAAAAATGCACTGAAAGATGATTAAAAGGAGACTACTTGGCTATAGTCTCTCCTTACCATTCTCTGTTCTTTGAAGTCTCTTCCTTTGACTTATTTGTCTATTGGTTTGGTTTTTTTTAAAAATTTCAGTCCTAGCAAGCAATAGTAAGAGGCATGGATGTGTCAGACATGTAAGTGCATCAGAAAGCCAGGGTTTTGTCTCTTCTGGTTGCTGGCAGATGTTTACTGGAGAAATCTAGGTGGAAACTAGAGTCTTATTTCTAAGTTTCTAATGATGTTTTCTCACCAAAAAAAATTAGATGTCCTCTTCAAAGGTTTTCCCTGTTGGTCTCATTTTAATCTACATCACTTTGGAGGTCAGTAGGAGACATGTTTTGCTAACCCACAATTTCATTCTCATTGGTAATTCATTGCCTCATTTGATTTTTGGCCTATAATGACAATAGTTACCAGCCTAAAGCGTATTTCATCTTGCTTTTTATTGCCAGTTGAGTTCAAATGTCTTATATGCTATGTGGAGACCCATTATATTTAATAACTTTTAACTCTTTTCTTCAAGCCTAAATGGAAATTTCCACACCACTAATGAATAACAAGATCTAAAAATTATAACTGTGATTAAAAAAACTCAACTCATAGTCTCTCACAGTACTTTAAATTTCTTTGTGTTTAGATACTCAGTTCAAAATTGTACATGCTAGACCTCTTAGTGGTTAGGAAAAACAGTGGGGAGTTACTCGTCTGGAGCCAGAGGGTGTCTGATTTTCATTGGAAGCTGGAATATCCAAGGCAGGAGTTGGAGGAGCCAAAAGTCCTTCAGAATAATTCTTCTGTTTTGCAAAATAAACAAAGGAGGATTCAAATGAAAGCAGTGCTGGGACATATTCCCCTAGGAACACACAGCGTATTCTGGTGGAATCCTAGGGCTTTTTTTTGCTTTGATTTGTATCACCATGATAAATGTTCTTTATTATTTAGCAGCTGCCAAGTAACAGCAGAACCTACAGGAATCATATGATTCAGTCATCTACAATACAGTTATTTCTTGGTTACCTTGTCATTTCTCCAGCTCTGTGCTCTCATTGAACTGTCCCTGTGCACATGATCTGATGGATTTCTTCAGCAGGAAAAATGAGATCCAGTACAGCGACCTGACTCCTGGCACTTTTCTGTCTTTCTTCAATTAACAGATTTTATAACAGCCAAGACATGGTCCCTATAGAGCAGATAGTTAACACCAATGCCTTACACCATAGATCATCTCTATGTGTTGTACAAGAACAAGCTGTACAACTATGATATAGAGTAACGGCATCCACAGTCGTGGAGTGCTCCACCAACTTAACTGTGCTGAAATAATTATATCAGTGTCAATCTCACATTCAGGCATGTTATTAGAAATGCTAATGAGAAGCAGGGAGTTGCCTATTTCCTTAAGCCCTGATACACCTTCAGAGGAAGGTCTCACCCTCAGTTCCACATCTACCTTGACATCCACCAGCTAAGATCAGCAGGGCAGCTAGTAGGAATTGCTGTTTTATAGGATATTTTTTGGGTTACAGAATGGGTCTGGATCAGGACAAAGTTCCATTCCTGCTCCCCTGATTTTCCCTTCTCCAACCTCTTCACTTTTTTGCTATAACCCTGGTAAGCAACTAAAAACTGAGAGTTGAACAGACTCTGCTCATCTTGCCTAACGGCCAGACTCTGTACTGGACTGAAGCCTCCAGGAGACCTCTTAATAGCATGTGATTGTACAATCTTTTCCACCTTATTTCAGTGCCTTGTGGCACACAGAAAAAGTACACTGTACAGTGCAATAATGTGCACTCCCATGTATGTCTTTTAAGGATAAAAATGCATAATGGATACTTTTATTAAAGGAGAACTGGTTTTACTACTTACGTGTTACTTCATCTACTTTAAATTATTTTCAGGATTAGAATTTACCATTCTTGGCTGTTTAAAACAATTCTTGAAGTAGGATATTTGTTAAAATTCTTTCTGTCAGATACTTTAAGCTAAACAACACACTGGTGTCAATAAGTCACTTCCCATGAATGAATTCTATTTGCAACATCATAGACATCAAATACCAGGAAGGACTTATGGTCTGCTATTCTCAGCTCATCATTTTATTCTGCACAATGAGAGAATTCCTGAAAATTGGCCTGAAAGGGGTATCCAGAGATCATCTTCTCCATTCCTATGCCTCACAAAGTATCAGCTCCACCTGCATCCTTCCCAGCAGCCATCTTTCTCTCTGTGCACATGCAGCAGTGAAAGAGAATGCTGCCCTCGTTTCTTCTGGAGACAAGAGAGTTGGAGATAGGCAACACTGGAAGCTGCTCAGCATACCAGTGAATGGAGAAAGTCCTTACTCAAAATCTGGATTTCCCATGCAAAACACAGGAGACCAGAGATTCAGGCAAGTTCATGCTATGACCAAGTCACTCTGCCTAGCTGCCACGGAAAGGCATTAATCTCCTGGGTATTAGTTCTCTTTCCTGGCTGCACCAGTCCCACTACCTTGTCACCTACTCCTGTCTCGGTGCTTACCTGATCCCACTAGAGCTGATTCACACAACTAGCCCAGCAGCAACCTCAATATTATGCTGTTTAAACCCTATGGGATCAGACTACCATGAGACATGTAAAAGAAACAGCAGGAGCACAGAAGTAGGAAGATGTTTATGGTATGGAGGAGGAAGCAGGCCCCAGAAACACCTTTCCTGACTTCTGTGTCTCAGGCTTAGCTGAAGCCTCAATTAGCACCATCAACCTGTTCTTGATTCTTTAGGTGAGCATAAGCTGTCATTGCTGCAAAAGCAGCTGCTCCACTGCCTGCTGCTAAACATGCTCTCCGCCCTATGCCATTCTTTGTGCTGCTTTGAGAGTCTTTGCACCTACATGAGCAACCAGGCAAAGAAACCAGGGCTAAAAGTTGTCTGGATATAAGGAAAAGACAGGACCTGTTCTGCAGGGATAAAATGGGGCTGGCTTAATGCCTGGTTGTAAAGTGAGTGTGGAAACCAAGACTCAGACCTGTTTGAAGGGCATCTGCAGCAGAGCCATATGCACCTGCCACATCTCCCAGTGCAACCACCATCCCTTGTGGGCACTGATAATTACATAGTTTCCTGTCCAAAGAACACCACTTGTGCCTTTTTTGCCCCACCATTAGTATGCCTCTTTAAGCACTTTTAATATGAGATTTTAATGAGGAACCTCAGGAAAATGGTTTTTTTAGCTAACTTCAGGGAAAACATTTATCTATTTTATCTTCAGTCTGACACTGACCGTTCTCATCACCTATGGCTGATGTTCTAGCTAAACCACCCAGATGTGCTGGCCAAGGAGCACTTCATGATTTTTTTTTTTTAAATTCACCTAAACTAAGGCAAAGAATGGAGTGAAAAGAGGTAGAGCTTGGTATGCTAAAATCATCACTGCCTGCCATGCTTGGGGATTTCATGGGAGGGATTTTTGGAGGCAAACTGATCCGGGACCGGGAGCTCAGTGGTACTTTGTCTCTGTTACTTCCTTGTAAGGGGAATGGCATTGGGAGGGTTGGTATGGCCAGCCCCACATTGCTCACTTGCCTCAGATGACTTGCACTGCAAATATACTAACTGTAGACTCACTGTGTTTTCTTACCATTAGCATTGCTTCTGCTTGCAATAAGGTGCTGTGACATCCTACAGTCACAGAACTACATTTGTCCACTATGTGACCTCTCACAACAGTAATTGCTGTTGTTATTGTCACCTGCCAACTAATTTTGTGACACTGACAAGATCAGAACTATTTCCCATGGCAGCTCCTACTCATATCATACACTCCAGCACCATCTCCTGCTTGTGCTCCAGGGAACTGGATCATCAGGGCATGTTTTGCAGCTTATACCTCTTCAGTAACATCTTGGTACCTGCAATGACTTTTTTCATCTACTGCCTTATAATCTGCACTGCACAAAGCCCTGCAGGAACTTCAGGCAGTAGGATGAGGGAGAAGGGTGAGCAGCTGCAAACTGAGCTACCCAGCCATTTCTGTTCACAGCCTGTGATATGAAAGAGCTTGATGCAAACAAAAAACATGGTGGAGGAATGCTGTGTTTGCAGAAAACCACGTTTTTCTCTGCCTCTGTGAAGGCGCCATGGCCTGGAACATGAAATGCTGCTGCTGAGTGAAGACCGTCTGCCTGAGCCACAGTTTCACCACGCACTCTGCTCAGACTTGGATTTTCCTCGAACCACAACCCTGCATGAATCCTAAATTTTCTGGAGAAATAAAAGGCATAAATGAGGTGTTTGTGGTGAGACAGTCTCCACTTAAATAAACCCAAAGCAACAAGGAGTGTTCTACAGGACTGGTGAAGAGAAGCCTTGTGGGACAAGGATGGGGAGGTTGGGGTGACCCAAGAGGCAAGCCATGTGGAATGCTCAGGGAAGCAGAAAGGACAGATGAAAACAGTCAGTGCTGTCATTGCCTTGGAGATGATGAGATGAGCCATGGCCCAAAGCTGGAGTATATGGCTGTTACATCTCCCAGTCTCTGGTCAGACCTGTGGGAGCATGTCCTTGGTGCTGCTACATGGGATAATTCAGCATCAACTCACTCGACCTGCAGGCAGAAGTCCTGCCAGCTGAATGAATACAAAACCTCTCTGACTAAGTACACAGAAACTGTACTCTCTGCTGGAAATTACTTTCTGCAGTCCTTGGGCCTCTCTCAAAAGCCAAGTCAGCATTTTATACCAGTCTGGGTATACCAGAACAGCGGTCAAATTGCACTGTCGCTTGTTGAAGACGTCTAGCAGAACTATTTGCCATTGGGGAATTTATTTCATTGCAGTGGAGTTATTTCACAAGTTTGTGACAATTTCACAGAAGCTTTACTTCAGAAATAAAGCTGGTGGAGAGAGTCTAACACTATTTAAAGATCAGGGTTTCTCTGAAGGAAGCCTTGGGCTGTGACCTTGAATGTATTTTCTGTAATATTTTTCTTTGCAGTGTATATTTCAATATTTTTAAAAGAAAGGATAAAAGTGATTTTTTTTCTATCTGAAATTAGCATTTTCTAGAATATTATCTCATAGGAGCATCCGTATTTCAGAGGCAGAGGAGTGAATCCTGACATCACATTTCTACATTAAAAAATATAAAGGATATTGCATTTTTCACATGTCTCAAAGCTATTACCATTCTGAGCTAAAAATCTCTATTTTCTCATTTTCTTCCTAAGCATAGTAGCAGAGCAAATATGCAATTCTCCTGAGGATTTCATTTAGCAAAATCAGTAATTCAGGAATGCAACAGTCTTCCCAGGGAAGAGTCTGAATCTCCCCAAATGTCTGACCTCCCTGTGATAGCCTCAATAAATGCTAATGACTCTAATGCTTCTTGCTCTGTGTCTAATGACAGCGACTCCTGTTGCCAATTAGATGAGATTAGGGGAGAGCTGTCTTGTGCATACTGTACACGACAGCCTATTGCTAGAGCCACATATGGCCTCTAAATTGGCTAATGCTGGATTCAGGATGGAAATGGAAAGCTATTTGTGGGAGGCTTGTCCTGAGTCCCCAGCAGGGTGTGAGAATTTGTGCTTAGTGCTGATGGTTCGGTTATGATGCGTTGCTGATGGATGTAAAAGAGAGCTGCCAAGTAGAGACTCCAGAACCATTTCCTAAATAGCAGGGATAAAAATTACTGTCAGAGCCTAAATCTGCACTGTTTTCCTATATTCCAATCTGCCTAGGGGAGCAAGGACGTAATTCACCTTCAGAGGATCATTATGTGAGTTTTTGTACACTAAGCTTTTTCATACCAACCTCACAACAAGGAAGACTGAAAGGGAAAACTCGGCAGGAGAGTGAGAAAGAGGAAAGTGGAGAAAGAAGAAAAACAGCCGAGCAAGGTCACCAGGACCAGAGAATGTGAGAGCACCATCATGTTAGACCATACCAGATCGATGAGCAGTCAGAGGTGTCTTATGAGCCCATGAAAAACCTGTACCACAGTAATCAAACCAAATTTTCATGCATTTCATTCACTTCCTGGAGTCCAGGTGAGATCTGGTTTTGAAACGCAAATTTTAGAATAAAGCATCATCCTTTGATTTGCCTTACCTGCTTTAAACATGACACTAAATTATTGCCAATCAAAGATTTCTACTGAAAATATGTGTTGCACAAAAAAACTCTTCTATAGAAGCAGAATTTTCTTTGAAAATATTATTTAAATTTTTTTTTCTGCTTTTTGACAATCAAAATGTTTCAAACCCATGGAATGTGAATTACAACAGATTGGATTATGTTTAGAGCTTTGCTGATCTTTAAGTTGTTCCATTTTTCTTTTTTCTTGATGTTAATTTAGTTCAATTTTTAAATATTTGTTTCTTTTCAAATCTTTCATGGCACTGGAAAAGTTTCAGGTAAAACCTACAACTCAGTTGCTCTTTTTCACAGCTGACAAAGTTGCATGTTAGCAGTTTCAGTTTCAACTCTTTTCCTTCTTAAATTAGTCTTTCTAATTTGAAACAGTCTTAAAAGCAAAATGAAGCAAAATGAAAAACTAAAAAGTAAAATAAAAGCATTGACTTTCTCAATGACATTTGTTTTCAGTGATCAGAAGAAAAACAGCAAAAATTAAATTTTATTTGGGAAAAACAGAAAAAGGTGTACAAACATTTAAAACTGGAAAACATTCTACTGTTCTTCACCTGAAGAGAAACAATTTTGTATCTGGGGCTTTTATGTGAAATAATTTTGCTGGTTTTGGAATGGCTTTAATTCATAGATATGTATGTGCAGTGAAAAAAACCAAAACAACAAAACAAACAAACAAAAATGATATATTCAAAGCTACTCTGTTTTCCCTCAGCGTGAGTGAAAATGGTCCTTTCTAATGCCTATAGCAGAGACACATTTCCATTGTACAAACAGAAAACATATCTACCTTCCCCACATGCACTCACTTCTTTAATAAGGACTATTTTTAAAAAAGGAATGTGCATAATAATGTTCGGAGTACATAAGAATTAGGTCTCCTTCAGTTTTATTTTCACATGTGTGGAGTGGCAAAATCACATCACAGACAGGTCACATTAAAAAAAAAAAAGTAAGAGTATATATCTGCTAGCACATTCTCATTTGTATTTCTCTATTTACACAATCTCTAACAGTTTTGTGTTTGGCAATACAATCTAGTTTTAACTTGCACCCTCCAGAAACTATATTTGTCTACAGTCTGTCCCTCTTGCTGGTCACAAGGAAGAATTGCTTTTCAGGCAATTTTTAGATCCCCTCTGCCCTCCTGTTGCGATTCAGTTATATCCTATCAGGAGGTTCTGGCTGACATTCCCAGGACTGGCCTTCTGTACTGGGGGAAATCTCAGGCTCTATATTCCTTCTTTATCTTCAGCTAGGAAAAAAATAAAATTATTTTTAAGAAAGACTGCAAGACATATTTGTCCCCTTTAACTTCTTAATTTTGGCTTATCCTATCACGTTAATACCAAGAACACATTGATTACAATCTCAAGATTATGAGGCCAATACAACAGTATAATTAAAGAATATTCATCACTTAATCCCTTACAATTTTGCCACTATTACTATATTTCATGTTTGTTATTCTGCAAAATGAAACCAGTATTGAGAACTTTTTTCATTTTCCTGATACTGTTTTTCTTATATCCACACTCGACTCTTTTCCATTACCTTTTTCCTGTTTCTCCTTTTTCCCTCTATTAGGCTGAAAGGACCTTCACCTACAGACAGCTTTTGCCATCTATAACAGAGGATCTCTAGACATTTCCTCGTTAAGTTTTATTGGTGTGCTGGTTTAAAAAATAGTGTTAACCAGTTGATCTTACTAGTGGCATAGACTACCAATTTGTGTCATAACCATGGTTACAATCTCCATCTTAATAACTATTTTAACAATCTGTTCTATTTTATACCAGGAGCTCCCAGGAATATTTCTGACAGTCTATAACATTCAGATACATTTCCCATGGTATACTCAGCCAGGTTCAAGGAATAAACATGACCTGACATTGTAACATCTCTAGCTGATCTTCTGTGTTGTGATTTATGGAGAATTGAGGTATGAAGGTTGCAGAAATCAGTATTTCTTTTGGAAGACTCCTTTGCCTCCCCACCCCACGGCTGTGAGATTCTCAGGAAAGTCACACAGCAGATCAGATGCTGGTTCATCTGCAGCCAGTAACAGAATATTTTGGGCAAGTGTATATCCCACCAGGTCAGCTGCTAATATTTCACTCTTGCTTTTCAGCGAGGCAGGCAAGCATGAGATACTCTGACTAAGACCCAACTTGCACATTCCCACTAAAGCTTAATTTGGCCGCTTTGCAACATCTGTGTTGTGCTGAGTCCAGTATCTCTGTGGCCTTTCAGAGCCAAACTCATCTATCATCACAGGCAGTTTGGAAGATAGCAACTGTTGCTGCCTCTGGTCCCAACTTATTGACAAAAAATAAAATAAAAAGGACTAATTCATATTTTAAATAGTGCTCAATAGATGAGGCTATACTTCTAGGCAGAATCAGGCCAAGTAATTCCCAGGAGCTTCTCCCACACAAGAGGTGCATGCCTCTGAAATTTAATAAAAAGAGCAAATGACACCCCATAATTTTCACCCCAAGCACTGACTGAAAGGTGACATTACACAATAAGAGTAAATCTCCTGCTCTGCTTATACCAGCCAAGTACCCAGAGACATTTCTGCCATAACTCCCAAACCAAAATAGCAATTGGTGAAATACAACCTGCATGCTGTTGTCAAAAACAAGTGCGAGTATTGTAGTTAATGCTTGGCAGCAAGCCTGGGAGCCAAAGTTCACCAGAGAGGCCCCGCTGGGGATTTCTGGAGGCACTGCATAAATCTCTGCTCCACTCCCTGTCACTGACAGGCTGTGTATGGGAGCACCCCGAGAAATATGCCCCATGCTCCCGGCAGCAAACACACGTCACAGCTCAGAATAAATAGCATGACTGCACGTGCCCTGTGTGTGCCCACATAGAGGGGGGAGGGACAGCTCTTCGTTCCATGCAAACAATCTCGATCAGATAATTTTTAACCAATTACTAAGACTCACTTTCATGTGACTCTTACTGGGCTTTTATATCTGATAATCATGGCCTGATCCTTTCACTCCGCTCTGGTTCCCCACTCACCATGAATCTTTCCTCAGTAGTTCAGTTTCTGACTCACTAGCTCAAAGCCAGTCCACTGCACATCTTTTAGGGAATCACACAGTCTTATTTTAAAAGTTCAGAGTGATGCAGGATTTGCCTTCTCTATCCCAAAGCTTAAGTACATCCACTACTAAAAAACTGTGCCTTACAGTAGGTTTGAATAGTTCAGCTGTCAGATCCTGTTATACCTTTTCTGGACTGAAGAGCCCTGTAACATCAGATACCTTCCCTTTGCAGAAGTAATTATAGAATATGATTTAATTGTTTCTGAAGATCTTTTACAAGTGAAATAAACAGATCCTTTTAAATCTCTCATAGTAAGCGTGTTTTCCAGGACACAATCCCTCCTGGTAGGAGTCAACAGAGGCAGCTGAAGTCAGAGGACCCACACCAGTCCTCACCTGCTTGGGATCTGATCCCTAAAATGCCAACTCAAATATTTACAAACTAGAAAGTGCTTAGGTATGTAACTAGGTACATTCCAGTTTCATACCTTTTATTCCATTCACAAAAAGTATCCACTGCGTTGACCTCAAGCACTCCCATTAAATATAGAATATTCATACACCTGTTTGAATACACAGACTACCTGTAAATGCAAAACTAAGCAAAATTCAGAATATTTATCCAAGAGAAAATTCTGACATCTCACCTTCTTATTTTACCCCAGCTTAACAATTGAAATGTTAACATTTCTCAGAGAGAGAAATCACAGTTTTACAAAAAAACAACAGAAAATTGAATTTTCATGTCCTTCAGTGCTGACATATCACATCACCAATCTCCAAATTAAAACATTTCTACAGGAATCAATGCTGTTGGGAATCTACATTGCTTTATCATGGTTAATTGCCTGGCAGGGACTGCAGGTTAGTACCCTCATGCACATACCCAATGCTCTGTGAAGAACTACGCTCTCTGATGAGACCATACTCCCTCTCCTCAGCTGCTCATGCCTTCTAAAGCCAAGTAGGAATGAAAAAACAAGAAACCTGTATGGCACTGCAGGAAATGGGGGCTTTCAGAATGCTTAGCTCTGGGAAAATGTTACCATCCTAAGTTATAACAGCAATATTTGGCCTAATACTGTACCAAAATGCTCTGAAATATTTTATCTGAGTGGAATTGTCTGACCTAAGCTGAATGACAGCTGCAGTATTCCATACTCACAATATATTCTGCAAAAACTCCTGCTGTTTTTCACACATACATATGTATGGACACATTGCACGAGTATCAACACGCGTATTGCACATGCAGTCAGCATACCTAAAAATTAGTTGTCTAGTCAAAATACATGTCCAAAGTGCCCCCACAACCAGAGAAGAGGAGTCTTAGGACAGGATGACTTCCTTGCTTCAAAAGTTTCTCTTTACTTACTATGAAGTACTTAAGTGTCTGATTTAGACTAGAAACTAAACTTCAGTATAGCTAAAAATACACGTTATACACACCAACATGTGGCAGAAGCACATAAACATTTAGCTAACCTACAGATGCACACAAGCACAAAGCACAAGCATATAGTATTGTTATTACATGCACATACCAGTTATCCACTCTGCAAACAGAAACAGAAACCCTTTTTACCAGATCCCAAAATATAATGCAGGTCCTGCTATTTTCTTCATGCCTTTCTTTAAACTGATCACTGCAGAATCAGAAATCTACTTTTACAATGAAAAATGTTGCTCTTCTGTCATCAGAGCTGTAAAGATCAGATTGAAAACATGACTCTGACAAGCTAAGAAAAAAAGAAGAGAAAGTGGACAAAAGAAACCAAAATCTATCAGTTTCCAAAAAAACTTATGACTTGCTTACTCCATCTTGCTGTGTTATTCTTAACGCTGTTGGCAGCACTGCAACAAGCCCATACACATTAAAAACACATTCACAAGGAAAACCTGAAAACATAAATACGTGTAGATATTACTGGCATGAACTCAACGTATGTGTGCATATCTTACCACCGCCGTGCAAATGTGGATGTACAAACTATACGGATCAGGGCACATTCTGCAAAACATATGTATGTGTAACACCTGCAAATACTCAACATGCATCCTGCACAATAGTCACACCACCACAATTATGCACACACAAACACTGCAAGCCCACAGAGCTACAATTTTGGAAGCACAAAATAGTCTGACTTTCTGAGTAGAAGTAATGAAAATATTTTCATTTGTAATTGATACTTAGAAAGTAAATGAAAAATTTTGTTTTGGTTCAAATTAAAATGTCAATTTTTGGTTAGAAAAATAAATGAAATGCTTTTACATCAAAATAACAATTTTAAATGACACATTTGGTTCAGTTTCAATTTAAATTGTTGTTTTGTTTGGAAAAAAAAAAATTTAACACAGAATAAAAACAAAAAAGAGCATTGTGTTTCAATGGGCCAACCCAAGACAAAAATACTGTTTGGAGAAAATGAAAACCGACTGGAGAAATTGTAATGAAATTTTTTCATTGAAGTTTTCTCTTAGGAACCTTTATGCTTTAGACAGTGGTAACGCATACTTACAACTCCCTTCTTATTCCACGTACACATAAGATCTCTAAGAACATTTCATAAGGCCACACTCTGAGCACTTTGCGCACACTCATGGGATGTTTGTGCTTTTGACATGTGTGCAAGCATCAAACACGCCTTGGCCTGCAGTGGACACACACATGTGGTGTCCGTTAAGAAACCCAAGAAATAAAGCCAATTTTAGATCAAGTGAGCTGTGGTCCCCTGGCTCAGGTTCTACTGCAGGTGATTCTATAAACAAAGTTTAGTGCCAATGTGAAAGAACAAATATGCTATAAATAGTTCATGACTTCCAAAAGCCCTTGTCTCATTCCAGTCCTTGTTCTAAACCAAACCAGCAGATGGGCTGAGAGCACTTCAAACTCACTCCTTGAAATAAAATGCTGGAAATAAAGGAGAACAGCATGAAGGCAGTAAAACAAAATAGGAAAAGGAGGGGAGGGCAGCAGGGGCAGAGGGGAAAAAGGCTTTAATTTATTGGGGTGAGCATTGGGAATGTAAAAAAAGCAGGAGTGGAAGGAAGAAAGGGGACATCACCCTGCCTGATTGCAATTGTCATTAACTTGCAGTAAGGGTATTAAGTTGCAGTGTGGGTGCAAGTGCACGCAGCCCACCTCCAACCCAAACCTCCTCGGCGTCTGATTCTTCTCTGCACTGAGTGATTTAATGCCCTGGCCCATGCGGTTTATTTACTGCCTCTTGCTCTGTTTAATTGAGCCCAGGGGCCTTCACACCAGCACGGGTCAGTGACAAAGCATTTGTTACCTGTGCCAGGCAGCACACCAGAGGCAGGGGAGAGGGGGGACCAGCCATTTGAGCACAAAAAGCAACAGTTGGAGCCTGTGCAGGGGGAATGTGCTGCACTGTGGAGTCTGATTAGTTTTATGAAGCAGGAGGTTACTCTAACATCTGGAGGGAGTTTGCAAGGAACTGAGACAACACAGGGCTGATGCAGTGGACTTCACATATAATGCTTTTACGTCCAGACAGAGGTGTTAGAAGAACTTGAGAAAATCCCCTAATTCTCTGGTGCAGATTAAGTGCCCTAACCACAGTTAAGGAAGCAACTGGTTTAACTATAACCTTTATAGCTGCTGAATGTCAAATAACAACAATTATCATGCATTTAAGAGTAAGAACACAAGAATATTGAGGTATTTACCTATAAAAGAAATTGGGGATTGCAGCAACTTAACAAGGTAAGACAGAATTACTATTAGGTTATTAAAATTAAGATCTACTGAGATTAAATCAAAGTGGAATTGTACACAATACAGTATTTCCATGTGCTGAAGAATAATTCTGCTGGCTGAAAAATCAGTCTTCCATGATGGTGGGAAAGTCTCCACAGAAATGAAGCAGCAATGATAGAGTGACAGTGGATCTTCAGGACAGGTCACTATATTGTGACAACTTATAAAAATTCAGGATACACACACAGCAGACAGTGTCATGGAGGAATAATGAGACAGCCTCAGGCAGTTCTTAATAGGCACAGTACTTCACACAGACTCCTGCACTGCTGGGCTGAGAAACAAGCTCTGGTAGGCCAGGAAAGCACAGGGTTGTGGGACTAGCTCGGTGCACCATGCCATGCAGGCACAGCTTTGGGCAACTCCCTTTTCAGGAAGTGTGTTATGAAAAGAACAGTTGGGCTGGGAGCACATAACTCAGGAACAGAATTAAGTTGGTCACAGATGTCACACAGTGAGCAAATAAGACTAAAAGTACCAGAGACCTGTTGAAGAGCTGTGTGCATAATCACATAAGCAGAAAAAAAATAAAAAATAAAACAAAACAAAACAAACAAAACCACAACAAAACACAACAAAGCTAAAGGGAAACACATAGTATAGTCTTGATGCCTAAAGATTTTAGTGTCTATTTTGTAGATTTTTAGAATTATATAGGTTACATGGGTTTTCTTGGGTTGCTCACTAATTAGGTGGTATAAGAAGCTACTAAAATGTTTTCTCATACACTCTTAAGCTCACTCAAGCACCTGGTGTTTTGAAGAAGGCACCTGCAAGATAGCTTTGAGACAACAGAGAGGGCCCAGAGCCTCTCCAAGGAGTGGTCTCTATGAGTGGGCACCAAGGGAAATTGGCAGTTGGCTGTAGATAACATAATATATGCTAATGGCTGGAAAGGTTATAAAAACTGTAACATCCCTGGTCACAGATGTGCATGTTCCATGATGTGCACCTTGAAAGCTTTCAATAAATGGTACCTGTCTATCTTTCTCCATTAATGTTGTTTTGAGTGCCTATTTTGCAGGAACTTTAGGCAACAGTCCTGAGCACTGCAATAAAGAAGAAATGCGGGTTTTTCTCACAGGAATCCATGCAAACTATATTGCTACTATTAATGGCTATATTGACTTCTGGCAGCTAGATGGACTGCCAGGCACTACAATAGCAACAATCAGAGAATAAGCAGAGAGGTACTTCAGCTGGCATGGCATACCCAAAAAGCAAAATAATTTGGTTTCCTTTCAGAAAGGTTGTGGCAATTATCTGTGGAAATGATTATCTCCAACACACAGCAAATCAAGCAGGGGCACTGTTAAAATTGTTAAAATTCTTTCAAAGTTTCAGAAACTTTTCACTATGCTATTCCAGGGCAGAGAAGTGCCCCAAAGGTATGATATCTGCTCAAAAAGTGGCTCAGAATAAACTATTCTTTTAGGAGAAATCTCATTCTGGGGAGAAAAAAGTCAAAGATATCAAACCAATAAATTTTTTTTCATAATCATAAGAGTGGATGAACTTTTTCCCTGGAAGCATGGATAAACTTCAAACACACAGTCAAGACAAGAGCAGAAGAAGAAAACCCATTGCATTTGTCAGTATGATATGAGAGAAATTTTGCCCCTTTATGTCATATGTCAGCCAAAATAGGTTCTATGGGAATATTACACAATATTATATAGTGAACAGATTATCCTCTTTGTGTTTTATTTCATTCCAAAAAAATGTGTCAAAAATAAAAAAATGGGACCATAGTCTGTAGCAGAACCATTTATATAAATATTATACTCTAATTCTAGATGACAATTCTGAATGTTGCAGGATCTTGGCATGATATCATACAGAATCAAAACACATACTAGAAGCATAGACAATGACAGTCAAATATTTTGAGAGGATGAAGAATGATATGGGAGTCACTGGATAAAGGCAGACACGGGATATTTAACGAGGCCTAAAATATACATGGCTTCTGCAAGAGTAAATATAGGCATATCATGTCCAGCAGAGAAACCATAAAACCCTATCTTGGTAACCAGACAAACACTTATCCCCTTAATATCATTCAGTGGTAAAAACTGAGGGGTATGAATTATAAAAATAAAGTGTCTCTGTGAGCTGTTGCTAGACAGGGGATGAGACTTTGAAAAGGAGTGATCTTTGGGGGTTGGATTACATGATCTTTAAGGTTCCTTTCAACCCAAACCATTCTACAATTCTATAATTCTAAAACTAACACACTCATCTGCCACTGGCCTCAAGCTTGCCTGGGATTGTAAGGATACATAGTGCTTCTTGGGCATGTTTCAGTCGTAAAATCAATGTATTCTTTGCTGTCATGCTCAAAGGAAGATGAGGACAAAAACAGAGCAGCCCTCAGCTGTATCGCCTAAACTGTGAAGTTCTAAACCATAGTATGTGTAGGGTGATTTAATGGCTGTATCACTAAACATTTGGAAAGTTTCAAAAGGAATAAAATCTGTAAAATCAGATCAATACCTAGGCAAAGTGGACAGGTTACCAGCACAAACCTTTTCAGTTCATCAAGTTCTCAGCTTTAGACTGAAACAGTACAAAGGTGCAATAGTTGAAGAAAGTGAACCACAGGGTATAAAGATGGCCAGTAAGTAAAAGTAACATCATTTATTAACCCTTATAAAAGCAGATGAAAACCAAGTATCTTTCATCACCATAGATAGGGTCAGTAGATTGAGGGTTACATATGTAATGTTATTTAGAAATCTAACTAATTTTGGAAATGTGACCCTGTACTCATGTGAAAAATAAGATATGTAATTATACAGTGTCTTCCTTGTAACACATTTTCATAATGAAAGAAAGTACACACCGACAAATACCACTGGAAAAAAATGTAGAATTGCATGAGGACAAGATGTTTAATAGTGAGTGAACTTGGAAGTTCATTTATATTACATGTTTGATTAGTAAGGTTAGATAGGTTAGGTGTTATTTGCAGCACACCACACCAGAGCTGGTTTTACCAAGTGAAATGATTTCCTCTAAAGGCTGTTTTGAACTTTATCAAATGGAAGGGGAGCTGATTATGAAACAGAAGGCTTCAATTGCTTCAGAGAGAAAATCTGAGAGAGGGATCAGGGATTAGAAAGAGTTGCCAGGAAATATTTGATAAGCAGCAGACCTAAGGAACTGTTAAGTGTCCTTTTTCAAAATCCCTTTCTTTCCTGCTGTGCAAAAACAAGAGCATTACTTGACTATGTGGGAACCACAGAATCTGAAACATCTGGGGGGTAGAAAGACAAAAGGAAGGACAAAGAAGGAAATATTTAAGCATTCTTGTTCCCTCACCAAAAGGGCTGTTTTTCTGCAATGTGTACTCCATAAGTACTGGGTATGCTGCAGTATGGGGAAAGGGGATTGATTCTGCCCAAGTGTCTCTGTTGAGGACAGACACAGCTTCAGCAGAATAAATGGCCTTGCATATTTCTGGCAACAGGCCAAATACACTGAAGGTGTCACAGAGAAATCTGACTGGCTTGGATTCACAGGTTTGCAGAAAAGACGAGAGAGATGGAAAATGGGGAGAAAGAGAGATGGAAAATGGGGAGAAAGAGTATGCCCATCAAAGCTGTTTTCATTTTGGTTGAAATGGGAAATATCCATGCAGTGGAAGTCCACTGCAGATACCAGCCAGAGCTCCTTGGACCATGGGACTCCATAGGCATTCAGCTTGACATGGAGCAGGTAGCCCCTGAGGGACAGTGTGCACTCACTTGGGCTTCTCTGGGATGCATAAAGGTTTTTAACGTGTTCCTGCAGTAAAACAGAACAATTAAGGTTGTCATGTACGAGAGAGTAAATGGCTTTGTAAGTGCCTACCTTGTTTTCCTTTTACCAGACTTTACCAGGCAGCTTCCTGTTGTGATAAAAACGGGATGTTTCCCCCTCCTTCAACACACAGAGCATCCTTCTGTGAGAAATTATGAGACTTCCCATCATCCTTTCCACTTTGTTGCATCCATTTGTTGCTCCTGTTTATCAACGGTGTGGCAGTTCTAAGCAGCCAAGCAAGTAGTGAGGAGCACAAGAATGGAAATGGGCATTAAATGGTGAGGTTTAACTCTTGGGAACTCCTGCAGAGAGGACTCACAGGAGAGAGCCTCCCCTGGTAGTCCCTTTAGCACCACCTTTGCTGTGGCTCTGTTCCCTCAGGACTCTGCTTGTCACTGATTCTCCTCTAAGAAAAGACCTGAAGCACAGTAGAAGCAATTAGGAGGTGGCCACCAGCACAGCAGGAGGAGCTGTCAGCCCAGTCAGCACAGAGCAGTAGGAAGGAGTAACACTTTGTGAGAGCAAGAGGGAAGGATGTTCACCTTGTGTGGAGTTGAGAAAGGCATACAAGCCTCTTCAACAGAACATTCTCTGTGAAATCCTGTAAACTATGATTACGAGGTGTGAGCAAGTTACAAAGAGAGATGGACAACAGTTTCTGTCTGGACAAAACTCTTTAGCTTCCAAATTTCTGGGTGTGGGCTCAAAGTGTGGCTCCCTTGCATCCCCTAAAACCCAGTAGCTCATGTTTGGCACTACATCCATTTGCCTTGAGTCTTTTTCTGATCAAAATGGGACAGTAGGAGAAGCAGGGAGAGAAATGATGCCCTGAACACTAGATTTGACCACTGTTTCCTGTACCTCTGCAAACATCTGTGCTGCTCCACTGCTGATGGGGAGACCTGGGATAGCTCTGTCCCCAGCTGTTACTGCCAATTTGTGTACTGTGACACTGAACCCTGCTTGGAACAAGTCCAGTTGATATGCTGCTTTAAACAGTGGTAGCAGCAGATCTCCCCTCATTTACGCAAGGCTTTAGGAGTCCCAGTCCAACACAGGTGTCTTGTAACTCTCCTACTGCCACATCTTGGTGCTAGAATGAGGAGCTGTAACCCCACTGTTCAGCAGCCCTTCCAGCTAGGGGCAATGGGCCAATTGTTTGTCCTACAGCCTGCAGGGCACAGCAGAAAACAGGACAATAGACCCTCATGTCCCATGCCATGGCTATCAGGCTTGACATAGACAGCTACTAAGAAAAGTTAGTACTCAAAAAGTTGGGCCTGAAAGGTGAAAGAAGTAATTTCTATTCAGACTATACAAGATTATTTTCTATTTGATTTTGTCAGATTTCACCTTGTTGAAGCACTCCTTTCATCAGCTCAAAGGAAAGGTCTTTAGTTAACAATTCAACATATCTTTACTATTAAGTATTTTGAATCAGCATCTCTGGATCTTTCCAGCAAGGAGTTTTAGCAAGCATGAAAAACAAGACTAGTATGCATGACATTCCTAAGGTTTAAAATAAAGCAATAAAACCCCAGACTTCTCTGACCAGACATCTTCAGTTGAACACTGTAGTACTTCATAAACATTAAACTAGAATTGGAGAGACATAAGATGCTGCTCTTTGTTTGTTTACATACTTCATTTAAGCTGTGTTACAATGATGTTTTTTGTGTTTTAAGAAGCCCGTGAACAGATTCATGTGCTGTCTACAGAATAGCATATAACTATGAAACCAAGATGAGGAAATAGAGACTACATGCTTTCTTGACTTCTGTGAATCAAAAGCATCTTGAGCAAGTGGCATAGTCATTAAAGGAACCAAAACCACTCAAGGGACATCTTTTGTTGTTGCTTATACAATAAATGAATGGAAGAATAACCCTGTGAGTCCACTGTTCTTGTTTCCCCATGCCTTTCCCTATACCAGCCAAGGAAACCCAGCAGGAAGGAAGCCTATAGGATTAACTGCTCATCAGTAAATATAGAAATCAATTTGCACTGGCTTTGGAGGGGTTTGGGAATTAAACACTGACTGACCAGATCCATACACAGCATATGGCATCAGGATGTAATGCACTGTATGACAAACTTCCATCAAAGATGGTTCAGTTGATCAGCCAAAACAGAATTTCACTGTAGCACTGAAAGCCATGTTAGTTATTTTCCTCACATCATATCTCAGACCAGGTCAATACAAAGCTATGATGAAAATCTGCAAGAGAAGTTTAAAAGTGGGAAAATTCTTTCTTTTCTCTTCCACAAAGTGCTTGGTGCTTTCTCCGAAACTGCAGCCTATGCAAACAGTCATGTGTGAAAAGTGATGTAAAAGGAACTGGAAAAACTTAAACATGGGCAAAATTGAAGGTGTACCTGTCAATTCATTTCTTGTGATACTTCATAGATGTTGACACTAGAAGGACTGTTACCATTGAATCTGTTGTAATGCAAAACACATCGTTTCCTTACTGATGTAATGTCCTCCATTGAAGTGAATGATTCTCATTTCCATGATCTGGAGAAGGCTTCCAGGAAGGAATTGCCCAGAAACCTGGCACTAGTCTGGAAATTAACTTTAAACTAGATATACATTCTTAATTTGAAGTCTGCAGTCCATTACAGTTTCAACTTTCACTTGATAAACTGTTTGGTGATAATTATGCTAACAGTTGAGAAGTTATATGTTTTCTTCAAATTTGCATTTCTCTAACCTCAGTTTCCAGATACCACATCTAATTATACCATCATTAACAATGATAGAATTAAAGAGTCTCAGAATGACATGGATCTCCACCTCTTGTAGACATGTACTGATTGTGATTAATTTACCCATTAATGTTCCGTTTCATGCGCTAAACAAAATAAGGTCTTTTAGTCTCTCATTTTAAGGCATGTTTTTCAGAATTCTTTCTATTCTTCCCATCGTCTTCAATATTTCAAAATTATACTCTGAATCAAAACCAAAATCAGACTCAGCACTTAAGGAGTAATTTTTGCAGTAAGTGCACATAGGTTTCATTACCTTATTAGTACAAAATCATTTTAACTGCTTCTGTTTTTTCTTCTTGGGCTTACAGTCTCCTGGTCTGCAGTCCCCTTGAATATTCAAAGTCTGTGGAGTAATTTTAAAAATACTGAACTTAGTCACTCAGTGATTCAGGCTGTGATGTTGCTTAAAATGTTTGCTGCAGGTAAACACCCTGATGTAAACTTGATTTAACAGGTAGTGTTGGTCAGTAACTTTGAAAAAAGATACAAAGGATGTTCCAATTAATCATAGAAGTGTTCAGTTCTGGGCCCCTCAGCTCAGGAAAGATATTGAAGGGCTGGAGCGGGTCCAGAGAAGAGCAACAAGGCTGGTGAAGGGACTGGAGCACAAGTCCTGTGGGGAGAGGCTGAG